>JAGSMU010000009.1:13161672-13619026 GCA_029286865.1 Teinopalpus imperialis | reverse complement strand
CCTTTCTGTGTTAGTAATAAGATTATTTAGTCGAGCGCCTCGAGACTCGAGAATTCGAGAAATGCGGCTTCAATAGAAGACGTATTCCTCAATTTAGCGATACATTAGTTACTTTATTCGGGACACAACTTATAAATATACTTACTTATTCAATAATTAATTCTTAACTGTACAGTACTTCTGTATGGTTTAAGGGTATGAGTCTAGGTTGTACAACCTGTATCCATTAGCAGTTGTACATCCTACGTCTCCAAGAATTAATAGTTAAGATATTATTTTTATGTAATTACTGTAAAGTCAACTTTTATTATAGACGTGTAAAAATTAGTCAATTAACGGCCATCGGGGAAAATAAAATCCCCGGTGGAATATATGGGGATATGTAACCTAGGCAGAAACGTATCAAATAGCGTTCTGCCAGAAAACATACTCCCCAAATAAGCGAAGCAATTAGTTAATATCACATATACACATATTATCCTATAAGAATTAAAATGTTCCAATATGATTAAACATAAGATTAAGAAAAAAAAAAAAACCTAACCTAACCTAGCCTAACCTAACCTAGCCTAACCTAGCCTGGCCTAGCCTAACCTAACCTAACTTAACCTAACTCTAACCTAACCTAGCCTAGCCTAACCTAGCCTAACCTAACCTAACTCTTAACTCTAACCTAACTCCAACCTAACCTAACCTAACCTAGCCTAACCTAGCCTAACCTAACCCAACCCAACCCAACCTAACCTAACCTAACCTAACCTAACCTAACTAACCTAACCTAGCCTAGCCTAACCTAGCCTAGCCTAGCCTAGCCTAGCCTGGCCTAGCCTAGCCTGGCCTAGCCTAGCCTAGCCTGGCCTGGCCTAGCCTAGCCTAGCCTAACCTAACCTAACCTAACCTAACCTAACCTAACCTAGCCTGGCCTAGCCTAGCCTAGCCTAGCCTAGCCTAGCCTAACCTAACCCAACCTAACCTAACCTAACCTAACCTAGCCTAGCCTAGCCTAACCTAGCCTAGCCTAGCCTAGCCTAGCCTAGCCTAACCTAGCCTAACCTAACCTAACCTAGCCTAACCTAACCTAGCCTAACCTAGCCTAGCCTGGCCTAGCCTGGCCTAGCCTGGCCTAGCCTAGCCTGGCCTAGCCTGGCCTAGCCTAGCCTAGCCTAACCTAGCCTAGCCTAACCTAGCCTGGCCTGGCCTAGCCTGGCCTGGCCTGGCCTAGCCTAGCCTAACCTAACCTAGCCTAGCCTAGCCTAGCCTAACCTAACCTAACCTAACCTAACTCTAACCTAACCTAGCCTAGCCTAACCTAGCCTAACCTAGCCTAACCTAGCCTAACCTAGCCTAACCTAACCTAACCTAACCTAACCTAGCCTAACCTAACCTAGCCTAACCTAACCTAGCCTAACCTAACCTAACCTAACCTAACCTAGCCTAACCTAACCTAACCTAACCTAGCCTAACCTAGCCTAACCTAACCTAACCTAACCTAGCCTAACCTAACCTAGCCTAGCCTAACCTGGCCTAGCCTAACCTAACCTAACCTAACCTAGCCTAACCTAACCTAACCTAGCCTAACCTAACCTAACCTAGCCACAACCTAACCTAACTAACCTAACCTAACCCAACCTAACCTAACCTAGCCTAACCTAGCCTAACCTAACCAACCTAACCTAACCTGGCCTAGCCTAACCTAACCTAGCCTAACCTAACCTAACCTAACTCCAACCTAACCTAACCTAACCTAACCTAGCCTAACCTAACCTAACCTAACCTAACCTAGCCTAACCTAACCTAACCTAACCTAACTCTTAACCTAACCTAACCTAACCTAACCTTAACCTAACCTTAACCTAACCTAACCTAACCTAATCCTAACCTAACCTAATCCTAACCTAACCTAATCCTAACCTAACCTAACCTAACCTAACCTAACTCCAATCCCAACCTAACCTAACCTAACCTAACTCCAATCCTAACCTAACCTAACCTAACCTTAACCTAACCTAACCTAACCTAACCTAACTCAACCTAACCTAACCTAACCTAACCTAACTCAACCTAACCTAACCTAACCTAACCTTAACCTAACCTAACTCCAACCTAACCTAACCTAACCTAACTAACCTAACCTAACCTTAACCTAACCTAACCTAACCTAACCTAACCTTAACCTTAACCTTAACCTAACTCCAACCTAACCTAACCTAACCTAACCTAACTCTAACCTAACCTAATCCTAACCTAACCTAATCCTAACCTAACCTTAACCTTAACCTAACCTAATCCCAACCTAACCTAACCTAACCTAACTCTAACCTTAACCTTAACCTAACCTAACTCTTAACCTAACCTAACCTTAACCTAACCTAACCTAACCTTAACCTTAACCTAACCTAACCTAATCCCAATCCTAACCTAACCTAACCTAACCTAACCTAACCTAACCTAACCTAACCTAACCTAACCTAACCTAACCTTAACCTAACTCCAACCTAACCCAACCTAACCTAACCTAACCTAACCTAACCTAACCTAACCTAACCTAACCTAACCTAACCTAACCTAACCTAACCTAACCGAACCTAACCTAACCTAACCTAACCTAACCTAACCGGGTTGCGCATTAATATGTATAAGACACCGCCATCAAAAATGCATACAGGCGATGATGAGCAATTAACTCAGAGGGCAGGCCCCTCGATGAGAATGACACAGAAGGAGCGAGTAGTGAGGAAGAGTGTAGAAAGCATAGAGGCTAAGACGAAATCAAAATTGACGAAATCTCCCGTAAAATCGGAAATTTCACTCAAAAAACAGGACAACATTCCACCAAACCCTAGGGATATGGAACGGATGGCGGAGAAGATGCTTAAGGAAATAGAAGAACAATTGGCAAACTCGGGAAACATACGTACAACAATTAAGATTGTGGTGCAAGAGAACGCAAATATCCTCTATAAAATAATCAAGCAAATGAATAAGACAATCACAGACAAAGATAAAGTAATAGAGAATATAGAAAATAGCTTACGTGAAAGGGAGAATGAAATTCAGGATGGAATTGAGAAAGAGTCAAAGAGTAGACAAGATGAATTACTGAAAGAAATGAAAGAACTGAAGCAGACTTTAAAGGAAGATAGACAAACACTGATAGAGGAGATTAGAGGCAAAACATATGCTGAAATAACCGCTATTCCTAATGGAATAATGGGGATTGAAAATCTTGGGGCTGGATACAAAAGGCTTCAAAGTGAGCCAATGCATACCGTAGTAGTATCGGCAGAGAATGGAGAAGACACCAGTGATCTAATTGTGGAAAGGATTAGAAAAGCAGTGAAGGCCAAAGAAACAGGAATAAGAATAGAAAAATTGAGAAAAGCTAGAAACCAAAAAGTAGTGCTAAGCTGTGGAACTAAGAATGAGATAGAAAAAGTATTGAAAAGAATAGAGGAACAGGATAAGGGATTAAGGTGGGAAGAGAAGGAATATAAGGACCCACTAGTGATGTTGAGAAATGTGCTAGTGATAAATAGTGATGATGATATTATTGGAGCATTGAAGAAGCAAAATTCTCATGTAGTCGGTGGTATCTCAGAAACTGATTATAGAGTGTCTGTAAAATATAGGAAAAAGGCACGCAATCCTTTGGAGTGTCATGTCGTACCGCAGGTTTCGAAAATGTGGATGAAACTAACAGACATAGGAAGGATTCATGTGGATCTACAGAGGATAAAAGTGGTTGATCAAACACCACTTGTTCAATGCTCTCGATGTCTGTCCTTTGGGCACGGGAAAAAACTATGTACTGAAGGTACGGATTTATGTGGCCATTGCGCAGGACCTCATTTACGGTCGGATTGTCCCATGTGGAAAGCAGGTGAGGCGGCCACTTGTAAGAATTGTGCGCAAGCAAAATTAGAAGACAGTGAGCACGACGCTTTCTCGGATACCCGCCCAATAAGGAAAAGTGGGATAGATTAGCCAGAGCTAAAGTAGCATACTGCTAAAGTAAAATATAGTGTAGAAAGAGCAAAAGAAAAGGGTAGGGAAGAGGAATCGAGCATCGGGTGCGGATTCGTCCAGGCAAATCTCCAGCGAAAACTACTGGCCTTCCAAGAACTAATTCTTGAAACCCGTAAAAGAAAAATTACTGTGGCCATGGTACAGGAGCCATATGTAGGAAAATCAGGAGAGGTGACAGAGAGGCCAGAGTATAGAGTTGTTCAGTGTATAGGGTCGCGAACTAAACCGGTCAAAGCAGCAGTATTAATTATGGACAGGGATATTGATATTATCCCTTGTCCAGAATTTACTACAGAGAATATAGTATGCGCCATATTAAAGACCGATGCATGGGAGTTGACAGTAGTTTCGGTGTATTTCGAGGGAAATCTACCTATAGGACCTTATCTAAATCAACTGAGGATAATTAAAGTAAAGTTGGGAAAAACACTCATTATTGGAGGAGATTTCAATGCCTGGAGCCCATGGTGGGGTAGTGCAAGAGGAGATGAGCGAGGAGAATTAACGTATGCAGCAATATTAGAGATGGACATGCATCTGCTGAACGAAGGAACCGACCCAACTTTCTATACCATCCGTAATGAAAGAATATTCCAGAGTGTGGTAGATCTTACAGTGTGCACACAGAACCTGATAGGAGCTATAGATAATTGGAGAGTTGATACCAGCTTAACGACCTCGGACCATAATGCCATAATTTTTGATGTGAAAAGGTGTAAACAAAAAGTAAAACGAATTAACACGGCAAGCACGAGAAAATATAATACTAAAAAGGTAAACTGGAGGGAATTTAAGGAAAAATTACACGACCAAATGGAACTGGAGAATATTACGATAAACACAATAGAAAAGATAACAGACAAATATAAATTAGAAGAAGTTGTACATAAATACAATAAAATAATAGAAAAAACCTGCGAAGAAACTATACCTAAAATAAAAAAGAAAAAAAATAGATACTTACCGTGGTGGACAGAGGATCTTCAAAACTTAAAAAGGGAAGTCAACAGGAAAAAAAAAAGGATAAGAAATGCAGCACAAAGACGAAGACAGGGTGTGGTTCGAGAATATCTTGAGGCAAAAGGAAGATATGAAGAGGCTACGGAGACGGCAAGATTGCAGAGTTGGAAATTATTTTGCACTAGACAGGATCGAGAAAGTCTCTGGGACGGAATATACCGGGTGTTGAGGAGAACTGCCAAACCATACGAAGATCAGCTTTAATTCAGGATGGGAGAGTACTAAACCCTGAGGAATCTGTAATTTACTGGCGGAGATATTCTATCCCCAAGACGATGACAAAGATGAAAGAGAGTGCCATAAAGCTATAAGGAGGGAAGCTAAAAGCTCTGCGGAACACAAATATGGCAAACATGACCCACCATTTACTGCTACGGAACTAAAGGAATCAACAAACAGTTTCCATCCAAAAAAGGCACCAGGCCAGGACGGCCTTACGGCAGACATCTGTGCCCACGCTCTGGCGCAAAGTCCAAACCTATTTCTTGCCCTGGTTAATAAATGCCTTGAATTGGCATGCTTTCCGGCAATATGGAAGGAGGCCACCGTGGTCGTGCTAAGAAAACCGGGCAAGGATGACTATACCAAGCCAAAATCGTATAGGCCAATAGGGCTTCTCCCGGTATTGGGTAAGATTTTAGAGAAGATGCTGGTGAAAAGGATCAGATGGCACCTGTATGAACACCTGAACACGAGACAATATGGCTTTGTGCCACAAAAAAGCACGGAAGACGCCCTCTATGATCTAGTTCAACATCTAAGAGGCAATAACAAAAATAAGAAAATCAGTGTTGTTGTCGCACTAGACATAGAGGGCGCATTCGATAGTGCTTGGTGGCCAGCAATCCGATGTCAGCTGAGAAAGAAAAAATGTCCCCAAAACCTGAACGCGTTGGTCGACGACTACCTGACCAACAGGAGGGTAAAGGTGGTTTACGCAGGAGCAGTGGCGTCGAGAGACACCAACCAAGGATGTGTGCAAGGATCAATTAGTGGCCCTATATATTGGAATCTTATATTGGACCCACTATTGAATAAGTTGGAAGAACTTGGCACATACACACAGGCGTTTGCAGATGATATCGTCTTGGTGTTCTCTGGTCATGCATCGGGGGAACTGAATGAGGAAATCAGAGGTGTCCTAGCACATGTGAGTGAATGGGGACACCAAAACAAACTGAAGTTTGCGGCACACAAATCTCAGGCCATGATCATCACAAACAAAATTAAGCTTGATGCCCCAGACATACACATGGGCGGGACAAGAATTGAAATAGTAAACCAAATAAAAATACTTGGACTTACTATAGATGAAAAATTGACTTTCAACCAACATGTTGCGGATATCTGTAGAAAAGCAGCAGGAATAAGCAATCAAGTATCTAGGGCAGCAAAATTAGAGTGGGGATTGAGTCCAGAGATCATCAGGACGATGTACATTGCGGTAGTAGAGCCTATCATGTTGTATGCGGCAAGCGCATGGGCTCCCGCTGTTGACAAAATTAGCATCCAAAAACAACTATACACTATCCAAAGAGGTTTTGCTCAAAAAATTTCAAGGTCTTATCGGACAGTGTCTTTCAACTCCGCCGTTCTGATATCGAGGCTCATACCACTCGATCTCAGGATCAAGGAGGCAGCTGAACTGTATATGATTAAAAGAGGGAAGCCAATGCAGGAGTTGGGAGATAGAGAAATCGAAAAGAGAGTTTCTTTTCTCAAAGTATCTCATCCTGCGGAGGCGATTGACATTACTTATACCTGCCAGAGTGATATGAAATTCGAAGATAATGGCAGTCAAATCTTCACTGATGGCAGTAAAATGAATGGGAGTGTCGGCGCCGCCTATACATACTGGAGGAGTGGGAGAGAGAGAAGGACAAAGAAGATGCGCCTTGACGGCGGCTGCTCCGTCTTCCAAGCTGAGCTTTATGCTCTTAGTCAAGCAACAGAGCTTGTATATAAAGTACTATCGGACGAGACGGTAGCAGTTGTGAGTGACTCTAGGTCAGCACTGGACCTGATCAAGAACCCGGAATCTTTGCACCCCCTTGTGTTCCAGATCCGAGAAAACGTTACCAATGCTTGCAAGCAAGGCAAAAACATACAGCTCTGCTGGGTGAAAGCCCACGCTGGAATTGCAGGTAACGAGAGAGCTGATGATTTGGCAAAGGCAGCAGCAAAAAATGATAAAGTGGCATCCCGATATGATAAAACTCCAATAACGCGAGTGAAAAGATTATTAAGAGAGAGAAGCATAGAAATCTGGGATAACAGATATAGAAAACAAACAGTAGGAACGGTTACAAAAAAGTTTCTTCCAAATGTAAATGACGCATATAAAATACTGAAAGAGATTAACATAACAAGTACACTTACTCAGGCGTTGACCGGACATGGGGGATTTGCGGCATACCTTCACCGCTTTAAGATAAAAGATAGCCCAATCTGTTCTTGTGGTGATGAATTGAAACAGTGTTGCATCTGGTGCTGGAATGCCCAAGGTTTTACTCTTCGAGAAGCGACCTGGAAACTGAATTTAATATAAAATTAAGTGAAGAGAACTTACATGAGTGGTTCTCAGGAAAAGGTACCAGACCGCGACTGGAGGAGTATATAAAAACAATAGTTAAATGTAGCAACAATAGAAATAAAACTTAAACAAGTAATAAAAGAAACTAGTAAGAAATCATGTATATAACAATTTATATGTTACATATAAATGAATATATATATAAACATACAGAAGTATCGCAACGTGTAAGAAAAGTATTTAAATAAATAAATAAAACAACAAACAAAAAATGTCAAAATATAACACAGGAGTAAGTAGTAAAACAATCAGTGGTGTAATTAATTAAAAAATTATATAGTCTACTATATATATATAGGAAGACAGTAAATATTACCCAGGATACCACATTATAAAATGAAAAACTAAGGGCACCGATTATGTTGGTGGAATAAAAGTAAAAAAAAAAAAAAAAAAAAAAAAAAAAAAAAAAAAAAAAACCTAACCTAACCTAATCCCAACCTAACCTAACCTAACCCAACCTAACCCAACCTAACCCAACCTAACCTAACCTAACCTAACCCAACCTAACCCAACCTAACCCAACCTAACCCAACCTAACCTAACTCAACCTAACCTAACCTAACCTAACCCAACCTAACCCAACCTAACCCAACCCAACCTAACCTAACCCAACCTAACCCAACCTAACCCAACCTAACCCAACCTAACCTAACCTAACCCAATCCCAACCTAACCTAACCTAACCTAACCTAACCTAACCGAAAAATGAGATCCGCGAACTGAGAGATCTCCAAATGGCGTCCCCAGAATTACACCATGGAGCGGCTGGCCTAGGCTTGGAGTTGGCGTTAACGGACACCAAAAATGAACTGTCTAACCTCCTCGCCCCTTTCAAATCAGCCATTAAAGCCGCTAACGAGGACAAGACAGAAGGGCACGAGCCGAATCCCTGGGTGATGGTTACTAATAAACGAAGATTGCAAAATACACCCCAATCATCTCATCCGGACACAGCCACCCCTAAGTTTAGCGTCATGATTGAGTCTATAGATCCCCGGCACACCAGCGAGGACATAGTAAGCAAAATAAAAACAGGAGTCAACGTAGTCGATAGAGGGATAGGGATCTCGGCCATCAGAAAACTAAAGAACCAGAAAGTCGTAGTTTCCTGTACCTCTAAAGAAGAGCGCCAGAGCTTCAGTGATGCCTTAAAGCTTGCTGATAGCACTCTGTCGGCTAAACAACTTCCGAGCAAGTCTCCGCTCATCAAACTTGCTGGCGTGGCGAACGACCTCAATGACCTCAAGCTTGCCGAAGCGGTAATAAAGCAAAACGGCCAACTAATAAGCGGGGTGGTTGAGAAAAATCGCAGCGTCAGAGTAATCAGGCGAACCAGAGGTCGCCACAACGCACTGACTAACATTGTCCTGGAGACAAACCCGGAAATGTGGCAAGCTTTGGTCAACAGAAAAGTTAGAGTTGGTTACCAAATCATAACCGCCATCGACCAATCCCCAGTGACACAGTGCTACAAGTGCTTGGGCTTTGGTCATTTGGCTAGGGTATGTAACAGTCCAACAAGCTGCGGCTACTGCTCAGGAGCCCACGACACCAGGAGCTGCCCGGCACGAACAGGACCTCCCCGGTGCACCAACTGCCTCAAATCGAAAGCCCCTGCGGACGCCACACACCCTGCTTACAGTAGTGAATGTGAAGTGTGGCAAAAGTGGGACAGAATAGCAAGAACAAGTGTCAGCTACTGTTAACGAAAAGGGCCCCATTAATACCAACAATGGCGTCAGATGTTCTCTCACAAGTACCTGCAAAATTCTCCAGGCCAACCTAGGGAGGGGCTATGCTGCAACCAAGGAGATACTCAACACCTCATCCATGGAAGGTTACGCACTGCTCCTCCTTCAGGAACCCTATGTTGGCAGCAAGAACCATCTAACCTGTTCTGCTAGGGTTTTACAGGACTCAGCAAAACCGGGACCTGTTAAGTCTGCGGCAGTCATCTTGCACGACTCGCTACAGATCTCGCTGAACCAGAACCTTATCACCAAAAATATCGTGGCTTTCAAATTACAACTCGGAGACCTAGACGTAGGAGTGATCAGCGTCTACCTGGAGGGCAACCACAATATCGACGATGACCTCCAAACTCTAGACCTCTACTTAGACAGCCTGGCAACGCGGAGAGTTCTGATCGCTGGGGATCTCAACGCGAAAAGCTCCTGGTGGGGAAGTCCTACGGAAGACGCTAGGGGCAGGAAGATTGCTGACTTCCTGGCGAGCAGAGGGCTAAACGTCCTAAATCGGGGATCCACACCTACCTTCCACACCCTGAGGGACGGAAAGATTTACGCCAGTTTTATCGATGTCACGGCGGTCTCCACTGACCTTCTTCCGAACGCTGGAAACTGGAAAGTCGACCCGGAGTTCGGAAACCTTTCCGACCACAGGCCGATCACCTTCGATCTCTCTATGCTTCGAACTCGTAACAACATTAGACCTAAACCCGCCACTAGAGTCTATAACACGGGAAAAGCTGACTGGATTAAGTTCAGACAGTCACTGTCTACCGAGTTCAGGCGCAGGGGGATCGAGGTCAGCGGTCTTGAGGCAATCACTGAAAACCGAGACCTTGACAAAATAGTTGCAAGCCTCCAGGAGTGTGTCACAAAGGCCTGCGACACATCGATCCCCAGGATCAAGGACAAGATCGCAGCTAGACCCTCACACTGGTGGAATCGTGAACTCGACTCCCAAAGGAGAACCGTAAGGAGACTCCGCAGAAAAATCAGCACTGCCAACAACTGCAGAAGGCCTTTCGTGATAGCCGACTATCTGCGAGCCAAAGATATCTACAAACAGAAGATCCAGTCGGCTATCACGGAGAGCTGGAGGAGCTTCTGCACAGGACAGGACAAGGAGACCTTATGGGAACGCATCTACCGTGTGCTTAAAGTATGCGGCGAACGAAGAGAAGACATGCAGCTTGCAGATCCCTCCACAGGCAAATCTCTCTCGCCCGAGGACTCGGCGGCCCTATTGTCCAGAACTTTCTTCCCCTTAGACGAACTTGGGACCGACACTGCGGAGCAACGGGAGATCAGGACTATAATAGAAAACTTATCCATAGAAGATGACGCTCAGACTACTAGCGCGACTGTTCGCTTCACCCGGGATGAAATAAAAAACGTCCTACATTCAATGAACCCCAAGAAGGCCCCTGGCATGGACGGGTTTACAGCGGACATCTGCCAGAATGCCTTCCAAGCTGAACCCGCCATATTTGCAGCGATTTATAACACCTGCCTCAGCGTAGGACACTTCCCCACACAATGGAAGCTGGCGGTAATAAAGTCATCCCTAAACCCGGTAAAACTGACTACAGTCTTCCAAAAGCCTACAGACCAATCGGACTGCTTCCCATTTTGGTAAAGCCCTAGAAAAGATGGTCACATCAAGAGTAGAATGGACCCTGGGGAATGGCTGCACCCTTAGCCCCAGGCAGTACGGTTTTCATTCCAGCGGGGAACGGAGGACGCCCTTTATGACGCCATGACTGTCATTAAGGAGGGACTGAAAAATAAAAAATTGGTCGTAGTCATGTCCATGGACATAGAGGGCGCCTTCGACAACGCGTGGTGGCCGGCAATCTTATTTCAACTACTGGAAAGGAACCTAGATCGCAAGACCCTGAGGCTGGTCTGTAGCTACCTCTCGGACAGAAAAATTGAGCTCCGTTACGCCGGAACCCGAGTAGTCCGGAACACTAATAAAGGCTGCATTCAGGGCTCAACCTGCGGACCACTACTCTGGAATGTCCAGCTTGACCCGCTTCTCCAGGATGCTGATAACCTGGAAGCCCACGTCCAGGCGTTCGCCGACGACATCCTCGTAGTGGCAACGGCTCACGACACCCATGATTTGGAGCGCAAACTGTCTAAAGCCCTGGACTTAATATCTAAATGGGGAAAAAATTACAAGATGCGTTTTGCCGCTCATAAGACTCAGGCTATTCTCATCACCAGGAAACTCAAGTACCAGAGGCCAAAGGTGGTTTTTGAGGGAACCGATATTCCACTTACTGGTAGCCTCAAAGTTCTAGGTCTTACAATAGACACGAACCTAAACTTTGGCCAACATATCGCAGAAAGGCATAATAAAGCCATCTCCATTTTCAAATCCGTCTCCAGGGCGGCAAGTGCCTACTGGGGATTAAATAGCGACATTTTGCGCACCATCTATAGAGTGGTAGTCGAACCCACTCTGCTGTACGCGGCGAATGTCTGGGCAGAAGCTAGTAATAAAAAGAGGAACCGCCAGAAACTGGATAACATCACAAGAAGCTTTGCCATTAAGATAGCTAAGGCACATAGAACTACGTCCACAATTGCCTCAACCACAATGGCGAATATCCTGCCCTTGGACCTGCGTGCGGAAGAGCAGGCAAAGTTGTTCCTTATAAAAAGAGGCAAAGACCTTCACGCACTCCCTGGCAGAACCCTGGAGAGCAGGGTACATCCACTCCAACTCCCACATCCAGCGCTAAGGAAATTTAGAGAATTCCTGGAGATTAGAGAAGCCGGCGATCTCCAAAAGATCGACAAAGATGTAACCCAAATCTACACTGACGGGAGCAAAGTGGACGGTAGAGTTGGGGCTGCGGTGTCGGTTTGGAGCGACGACTACGAAAAGACCAGTTCCACCCTGGGTCTCTCCGACTACTGCAGCGTTTTCCAGGCAGAGTTGGCTGCCATAAAACGAGCACTAGAACTGGCTGAGAGAGGCTTCAAGAAACAAAATCGGATCTTGATACTCAGTGACTCCAGATCGGCCCTGCAGAGCATCTGCGACCCGACATCCCTCCACCCCTTGGCCTACGAAATACGGGAAAAGATGGACAGCCTGGCTCTTAAGGGCCTGGAAATAAAACTGGCATGGATCAAGGCGCATGCTGGGTTACCGGGGAATGAAAGGGCAGATAAATTAGCGAAGATAGCAGCTCTCACAACCAAAAGGAAACCCGCGTACGACCACTTTCCCCTCTCCTTCGCAAAGCGTACCATCAGAGAGGAAACGCTCACCATCTGGCAGGAACGCTTTAATTTATATAGGTCCAACATCAAGCTGTTCTTCGACGACATTAGGGTTGCGTACAGTGTCTTCAGGAGCATGGACCACTCCAATCTTAGATCTCAAATTTTTACTGGTCATGGAGGAGTCAAAGACTACCTCTACAAATTTAAATTGGCGGATGATCCATTCTGTGCTTGCGATGGAGAGACCCACGAAACAATCGCGCACATCATAACCAAGTGCCCACGCTTCGCCATACTGCGTTTCAACTGCGAGCACAAAATGGACCACACCATCGCCGAGGACACCATAGTGCGAATAGTGCGCAATGAAGACACCCGCGACATCTTCATAAACTACTGCCTAACTGTAATGCGTCGAGTAGCAAAAGCAAACGGTTCAACTGTAGTGAGTTAAAACGCTAATCCAAAAGTGAATTAAAATCCATAAAGGAAAATCCATCTGAATCTTAATCTAAATCTAGTCAAATTTTAAATTCTTATTATTTATATTATTCATTATCAATTCTACCAATAATACTAACCATTTTTATTCAATCGCAATTAATTAAACTAATCCTATTTAATGTCAATTTTTATTGTTTATTCTTGAATGTAATTACACAAATCTATTGGCCTTAGCCACTCAAATAAGACTTAATATTATTTTGCTCAAAATGTAATAAGCATTAATTTAGCCACACCACAGGCTATGATTTACTCTAACCTTTGCTAATATTAGCTTACCCATGCACTTGCGAACCCACGCCTTTGTTGTAATCGCAATAAATTGTAATGGTTCCGAGTACTGCTGCTTGTTTCCTGCGTGTAACAGGCAGTCAAGAAAACTCGCAAACCAAAACCACTTATCCAATGTTACCTTCAGTCTATCTAGTGACAAGAGTAAATCTAATATAAATAATTGTAAATTAATTAATAACATTTAAAATAATTGTATCGTATCGAATTTGAATGTATATAAAATATATTAAGCCACATAAATTATAGTTGTCTATTATGTGCAAAAATGTAATTAAAATTGAATTTCTACTTGTTAAACATTGCTAAAAATCAAAGTTAATTGTAACGTCGGCCAAGACTGAAAAAAAAAAAAATAAACAAAAACACACTGAAAAAATTATTTCCCTTGTCTTAATCCTAGAATAAATGATGCTGCATAAACAATAGCAGCAGGGCTGGCGAGACCCCCAAAAGTGGGGTCACAAAAAAAAAAAAAAAAAACCTAACCTAACCTAACCTAACTCTAACCTAACCTTAACCTAACCTAACCTAACCTAACCTTAACCTAACCTAACCTAATCCCAACCTAACCTAACCTAACCTAACTCAACCTAACCTAACCCAATCCCAACCTAACCTAACTCTAACCTAACCTTAACCTAACCTAACCTAACCTTAACCTAACCTAACCTAACCTAACTCCAACCTAACCTAACTCAACCTAACCTAACCTAACCTAACCTAACCCACAACCTAACCTAACCTAACTCCAACCTAACCTAACCTAACCTAACCTAACCTAACCTAACCTAACCTAACCTAACCTAACCCAACCTAACCTAACCCAACCTAACCTAACCTAACCTAACCTAACCTTAACCTAACCTAATCCCAACCTAACCTAACCACAACCTAACCTAACCCAACCTAACCCAACCTAACCTAACCTAACCTAACCTAACCTAATCCCAACCTAACCCAATCCCAATCCCAACCTAACCTAACCTAACTCCAACCTAACCCAACCTAACCTAACCTAACTCCAACCTAACCTAACTCCAACCTAACCCAACCTAACCTAACCTAACCCAACTCCAACCTAACCTAACCTAACCTTAACCCAACCTAACCTAACCTAACCTAACCTAACCTAACCTAACCTAACCTAACCTAACCTAACCTAACCTAACCCCGTAAGAGGGAGGTTATCGCTCTTCACCGCAGTCTCCACGCAGCCAGACGTCAACCATACACCGACACCGACACCGACATCAATAGCATTGCCAACGAGCTCCACAGCAACGTCTCATTTACGCTCAAGAGCTAAAACAAGCTTCCACGGCCGATTTTCGGAACTTTTGCAAACTTCAGATCAAAGAAAATGTATGGTCACTCACAAACAGACTCCTTAAGGAACCTAACCCCAAAAAACCTCCATGCACAATTAAAATCGGAAACGATTTCACAAACGACTCCTTACAGACAGCCAATGCCTTAATTCACCACTTCTATCCCGATGACACCGCCGATGATTGTCCTAAACATTGGTCACTAAGACTACAAACTGAGAACATGCCTGACACACCCAACGAACCCCCGTTTATTGCAGAAGAAGTCCTGGAACTTCTTAAAACATGAACCCCAAGAAGGCACCGGGTATGGACGGCCTCACGTCAGATATCTGCACCCGCTTCTTCCTCGTATTTCCCAAACTCACAACTGACGTTCTCAATAGATGCCTTGAACTGCAGCATTTCCCCAGGCAGTGGAAGCAGGCCTATGTGAAAATCATCCCCAAGCCCGGTAAAGCCGATTACAGCTCGCCTACATCCCACAGACCCATAGGACTGCTCCCAGTGTTTGGCAAGCTGCTGGAGAAGCTGATGATCAGTAGGGTCACTCACGCCTCTTCCGCTGCCGGCATGCTCAACCCCCGTCAATTCGGATTTAGGGAACAGACCAACACCACTGCTGCCATCTCCACGGCTTTGCAGGTAGTTGACACTGCCAAGGGCAATGGGGAACTAGCAATCGCGATCTCGCTAGATATAAAGGCAGCGTTTGACAACGCATGGTGGCCGGCCCTTTTGACGGACTTAGACGCATCGGCTGTGCTAGAAACATCCTCGGTCTCATCCATAGTTATGTCCGGGATAGGAAAGCGGTCCTTGACTATGGTGGTCACAGAGTCGAAAAGATTTTGACCAAAGGCTGCATTCAGGGCTCCACTTGCGGTCCCATTATGTGGAATATAATACTGACGAGCTTCTGAACATGCGCCTACCAGACGGCTGCCACCTTCAGGCTTTCGCTGATGACGTGTTACTCATAGTGCATACAAAGACATACACGTACTCCAGGAAACCGCCAACAAGGCTCTGAAAGTTATAATGGAGTGGGGAAATGGGGTAAAGTTAACTTTAGCCCAGCCAAGACCCAGCTCATAGCTTTCACGCCTAGGGCTAAGAAGGCCGCAATAAGTTTCAACAATGTACAACTCAGCTTTGAACCGCACATCAAACTTTTAGGGGTCATAATAGACGAAAGACTACTATTCAAAAAGCACGTACAATATATCACAGATAAAGCCACTCGCATCTTCAATAGGTTATGTCTGTTCACCAGACCCACTTGGGGCGTTCACCCGGAAAACATTAGAACCATTTACCTCCACGTCATAGAACCAATTGTCACCTATGCGGCCGGGGTATGGGGACATATAGCGGGGAAACAGTATATCAAGAGGGCATTAGCCAAACTGCAACGCGGATTTGCCATCAGAGCCATAAAAGGCTTCCGCACTGTATCTACGACAGCTGCAATTGCTCTCGCTCAGTTTGTACCTCTTGACCTGAAAGTCAGAGAGGTGCACAGCTTAGAGACCACCAAACTCACCGAGACTACTGATTTCCTACCAGATGATATCAAATACGAAACTCCCACCCCTATTGCAAAACTGTTACACCCTATCCATAGAGTCACAATAGAACCCGCCTTCTGTTTCAACCAAGCCGACGTCGATAATGCAAGCGGCCCGACCGCCCTACGGGCTTTCACTGATGGCAGCAAACTAGAAGACGGTTCAGTTGGAGCCGCATTCACCGTCACCACCCCTGAAAACCACACACTTATCACAAAGAAATTCAAGCTACACAATTCTTGCTCAGTTTTCCAGGCAGAGCTGTATTCAATTCTTCGAGCATGCCTCTGGGCAACTGAAAATAATCAATATCACACAAACATGCATATATTCACAGACTCAAAAGCCGCTGTATACGCCATCCAATCCCGTAGCAACACACATCCAATAGTCACACACATTCACACACTCATACACCAACTTCATAGTAAATGTAAAATATATATATCCTGGGTCAAGGGACACGCAGGCATCGGCGGGAACGAGGCGGCAGACTCAGCTGCAGGCTCAGCGGCTTCACTACATAAGCCCCCCGATTACTGCCGCTTCCCTAAGTCCTACGTGAAGCGAGCTATTAGGAGACAAGGTCGAATCACCTGGCAAGCAAGATACAGCAACTCTCAGCAGGGCTCACATACGCGTTCTCTCCTACCGAACCTGGAGAATATCAAACGATTGCTGGCAGTGACAGGCTGGTCATTTCAGCTTACTCAGGTGTTGACAGGCCATGGATTTCATAAATCTTATTTGAAGCGTTTTCATATAATCGATGAGGAGGGATGCCCCTGCGACGACTCCACAGCCCAAACGATTCAACATCTTTGCAGGAATGCCCTATATTTGCGGCCAAACGGCATCAACATGAGGAGCTATGTAAAGCTGTACAAGTCTCACCCTACAACTTAATGGACCTCATCAATAAAGAATCGGCAATAAAATCATTTTCACAGTTTTCAATATCCGTAATTAACAACCTGAAATCGATAAATAATCACATTCAATCCCAAACAAACACTTTATGAAATTGACTACATCCTAACTTCATCCATAAAATTTTACATCACTTATAACACTCTATAACATGTATATATCCATATGAATTTGGTAAGTTATTGTCAGTGATTATAATGACTGTTAATGTAGTTACTGATTGTAACTTCCTAAATAGAAATTTTATATAAATATAAAAATATTTATCAAAAACTCTGCGAAAATAATTAATATAGCAGTACATGGTGAGAAGGCGGCAACCGTATCAAATAGCGGAAAGCTGACCTTCTCACCACATTGCGAAACTAAATAATATATAGCGAAACTAATATAAAATATAGTGAAAACAATAAACTTGGAGGAAAAAAAAAAAAAAAAAAAAAAAAAAAAAACCTAACCTAACCTAGCCTAACCTAACCTAACCTAGCCTAACCTAGCCTGGCCTAACCTAACCTAACCTAACCTAGCCTAGCCTAGCCTAGCCTAACCTAACCTAACCTAACCCAACCTAACCTAACCTAACCTAACCCTGGCCTAACCTAGCCTAACCTAGCCTAGCCTAACCTAACCTAACCTAACCTAACCTAACCTAACCTAACCTAACCTAACCTAACCTAACCTAACCTAACCTAACCTAACCCTGGCCTAACCTGGCCTAGCCTAACCTAACCTAACCTAGCCTAACCTAACCTAGCCTAACCTAACCTAACCTAACCTAACCTAACCTAACCTAACCTAACCTAACCTAACCTAACCTAACCTAACCTAACCGGTAAGATAAACGGATAAGAAAAACGGAATAAGAAGATAAACATGTCTTCCAAACAACCTACCAAGAAGATGACTAGAATGACTAGCAAGGATACTCGTGACCCATCCCCTGCTAGCACTAGTAGTACTGGGGAAGCATTTTATCGCAAGAAAGCTCTATTAAGACCAGTATCAGTGGATGAAGGGAGTTCTGGCATATCTAAGGAGAACAATCCACCCAACGCGTCTCCACAAGCAACAACACCTAGATCTCGTAACCAATCACCTGCCTCATCCACTAGATATGAGACAATAAGTCCATTGGTTACCATGCCGACAACAGCAAATAGACTCTTTCTAGAAGCCAAAGAGCAGCTTGAACAATCTGGGAACCTGAAGACCTCAATTAAGGACCAAGTCATAGCCAATCTTACTGGAATGTATGAGATCATCTTAAGAATGCACGAATCAAGGCAGACACTACAACTTCAGCTTGAAAGAAGTAAACATAAGCTAGATTGCGAGATCATGAAGAAGGAAAAAGAACATGCTGGCCGACTCCAAGAGTTTATGGGAGTGCTTCGAGAAACGGATGTTAAATCTCCGGTCGAAGAAATACTAAACGAAGTTAAATCGATCCGACAAATACTCCTCTTCGATGTAGCCGAGCCCATCACCCAACAGTCACAAAAGGCTGATCTCCAGGGAGATATAACCCAGAAGATCGAAAGTATTTCGGAGGACGTCAGAGAAATCCGGAAAACGGTGAACGAACCAAGCACCAGGGTAACTTCTCTCCTGGAGGAGCTAAAAACCGAACAATTGGCTATGAAACAATTAACTGCACCAACGTACGCAGAGATAGCTAGCAAGAACTTGGGTATGAACATGCATCCACCTAATAAACAGCCTAATCACACAATCATCGTGTCTTCAGAAGAGGATAAGGATACATGTGAGGATGTGCTGAAGAAGGTAAGGGGAGCTGTAGGGGCAAGAACGCTAGGAGTGGGAGTGGAAAGGGTCAGAAAAGCACGGAATCAGAAACTAGTGATAACATGTGGAACAAAAGAAGATCTAGAAAAAATAACTGGTAAAATAAAAGAAACACAAAGGAAACTCAAAGTGGAAGAAGCTAAAAATAAGGATCCACTTATAATCATACACAACGTTCTCACTTACAACTCAGACGACGACATTATCACATCAATGAAAACACAAAATAAAGCGATAATAGAGGGGATACCAGACAAGGAACTTAGGGCGGTCGTCAAGTATAGGCGTAGAGCCAGAAACCCCCACGAGAACCATGTAATAATGCAGGTTTCACCTCTATTGTGGAAACATCTCACGATACAGGGCACTATCCACATTGATCTACAGAGGTGCCGGGTATATGATCAGTCAACGCTTGTGCAGTGTTCAAGAGCCCTCAGTTTTGGACACGGCAGGAAGCAATGCAGGAAGTTGAAGAATTGTGTAGCCACTGCTCAGGACCACATCTACGAGCAGACTGCCCAGTCAAGCGGCGGGTATTGATCCGTCATGTGGCAATTGCCTGAGATCAAAGCTGGACAAACACGATCATAGTGCATTCGATCCTAGCTGCCCAATTCGAAGAAAGTGGGACAACATAGCAAGATCCAGTATCACCTACTGCTAAGCCAGAGTTCAACCAAAAGCACAGATACACAGGGAAGATCGACAACACAAAAGAAGGGATACAGGGTAGCACAAACAAATTTGCAGCGGAAGAAATTAGCAACTCAAGAACTTTTCATAGAAGCAATAGAAAGAAATATTAGTGTCGCACTCATACAAGAACCTTATGTTGGAACCAGGAACGAACTAAAACATCATCAAGGCACGCGAATAATACAATGCACACAAAGTAGAATAAAACCCGTCAAATCGGCTATTGTGGTCTTTGATAGTGATATCCAAATACAGGAGAATGTGAACTGGGTTTGTGAGAACATAGTAGGCGTAATCCTAAAAACACCACTATGGAGTATAGGAGTGATCTCGGTCTATCTCGAAGGAGCACCCGAACCCTTGGAGCCTTACCTTCAAAAAATTAAGAAAATCTGTGAAGACCTGCAAACAAAAAATATAATCTTGGGCGGAGACGTCAATGCGTGGAGTTTCTGGTGGGGTAGCGCCAAGGAGGACGATAGGGGAGTAGAATTGTCAAGCTTTTTAAACGAAATGGATCTCCACCTCCTGAACAAAGGAGAAGAACCGACATTCGAGACAATAAGAGGCAACAAATTATATAAAAGTGTAGTTGACATTACAGTATGCAGTTTTGACTTATTACAGAGCATAGAGTACTGGAGAGTTGACAAGAGCATTACAAGTTCTGATCACAACGCAATCACCTTTACACTAGACCTTAAAAAACCTATATTAATAGAAACAAAAACAGGGACAAGGAAGTACAAAACAAAAAAATGCGAAATGGACAGAATTTACAAAAGAAATTAAGAAAAACTTACAAGAAACAAACTTTGGAATAGAAAGAGTACAAACGGCACAAACAAAGGAAGAACTAGAAAATCTAGTAAAGGAGTATCACAAATTAATAGAGCAAGCCTGTGAAAATCATATACCAAAACTAAAACTTACACCAAGGAAGGCGAAGAAACCGATATGGTGGACACCGGTTCTGAACGAGTTAAAATCTGAAATGGTTAGGAGGAAAAGAAGAATATCGTATGCTGCACAAAAAAGGAAAGCTTATGTGGTTGGACAATATCTAGAGGCAAAATTCATATATGAAGATGAGGTTAAACGAGCACAAACAGAGAGTTGGAAAAATTTTTGTTCAAAACAAGAGAAAGAGAGCTTCTGGGATAGTTTATATAGAGTGATAAGAACAACAGACAAGGGTAAGGAAGATAAACTATTAGCTGTGAACGGAGTACCTCAAGATGCGGAGCATTCAGCAAAGTTATTGGCTGAAACCTTTTTTCCACCAGATAGCCTAGAAGATGATAACGCAAAGCACACCGAAATGAGAGAAACAATAGACGGACCGGACAACGCAACAAATAAAACAACAGACCCCCCATTTACCCATGTAGAACTAACTAACGCTATAAATAGTTTTAACGTAAAGAAGGCACCAGGTCCCGACGGGTTTACCATCGACATCTGTAAAGCTGCCATCGAAGCCAACTTAGAGTTTTATTTGACCATCGCTAATCGGTGCCTAGACCTCGCATGCTTTCCGGAAACATGGAAGATGGCATATATAGTTGTGCTAAGAAAACCAGCTAAGACTGACTACCAAAATCCAAAATCCTATAGACCAATTGGTCTGCTCACTGTGCTTGGCAAAATTTTGAAAAATGCTAGCCCAAAGACTCAAATGGCACTTATTACCCAAAACAAACCCGAGGCAGTATGGCTTCGTCCCCCAGCGCTCGACGGAGGACTCCCTCTATGATCTTATAACTTATATTCAAGGAAGATTAAAGAAAAAAGAAATCGTAGTAATGATATCCTTAGACATAGAGGAGCCTTCGACAGCGCGTGGTGGCCAGCCATTAAATACCAACTTAAACAAAAACTGCCCCATAAACTTGAGATTATTAGTAGCAGACTACCTAAGCAACAGAAAAGTACTCATAAAATATGCAGGAGCAGAACATCTTCGCACGGCCTCGAAGGGCTGTGTACAAGGCTCGATCACAGGGCCCATCTTTTGGAACCTGCTAATTGATCCACTGCTCGATGAGGTGGACAAAAGGGATGTATACTGTCAGGCGTTCGCTGATGATATCGTTCTTGTTTTCTCTGGACAAAACACCAACACTATACAAGACAAAATAAGAGGAACACTTGCCTATGTGTATGAGTGGGGTAAAAGTTACAAATTAAAATTTTCAGCCAATAAAAGCCAAGCAATGATAATAACAAAGAAACTCAAATACAATACTCCGCTCATACAAATGGGCAGCCGAAATATAGAAATATCGAAAGAAATTAAAATATTAGGAGTAATAATAGATCACAAATTAACATTTAAAAGCCACATTAAATATATAAGTAAAAAAGCAATAGACATTTACAAACAACTGACTCGAACAGCCAAAATATCATAGGGACTTAACCCGGAGGTGACAAGGCAGATGTACATACATCCCGGTGATAGAGCTCCATTCCATCCCATTATACTATACTCTACAAGTGTATGGGCACCGGCAGCACAAAAACAGACATTCAGGAAATATTTCGTAGCGGCCCAGAGAGGCTTCGCACAAAAAATAAGTAGATCTTATCGTACAGTCTCCTTAAACACCTCTCTAGTAATATCGGGACATATACCCTTGGATCTCCGAGTACAAGAGTCAAAGAGACTATACGAAGCCAAGAGGGGCATAGTAACCGAAAATCTCATAAAAGATCGTACAGTGGAGAAAAAGTGAGTGTCCTAGAAGCTCCTCACCCAGCAAACGAACCGGAAGTCAACTACGAAATCCTCGAGGACCCCAACACCATTAAAGATCTAGACGAAGGAATAACACAAATATATACGGATGGCAGCAGAATTGAGGATAAGGTAGGAGCAGCAATATCTTGGTGGAGGGGTGGAAAGGAAATAAAATACAAAAAAATTAAACTGGAGAATTACTGCACAGTCTTTCAGGCGGAACTTTATGCCTTACATATATCCACACAACAGCTCTTGGACTCTAACACAAAGAAAGCCGTGTGTTTTAGCGACTCCAGATCATCACTCGAACTGTTGAAGAAGAAAGACACATTTCACCCGCTCGCCTTTACCATCAGAAAAAACCTCGCAGAGTTGGATAGAAGGAACCAAGAGGTGAAACTTTTTTGGGTTAAAGCGCATATAGGCATCAAGGGCAATGAAAGAGCGGATGAACTGGCCAAAGATGCGGCACTCTTCAAAAAAACAGCACCAGAATACGACCTATGTCCTTTATCATCTACCCTAAGTCTCCAGCCGACGTCCGAGCCGTCCGCACCGTTTGCAGAGTCGCTCCGCGCTTAAAAATAACAACAAATTATCAAAGTGAACGAATATTAAAGTGTGATATATCAAAAGATGCGCGCTTACACGCCAAACAGCGTGGTGTAATTAGTTTTTTAAAATAGTGAAAACTACATTTTAAAACGGACAAAAACTAAAGAAAAATCATTACTTACCACGCGGTCGCAACATAAAAGTGAAAACGCTGCGAGATCAGTCGCCTTAACCCCCCCACGTTTTGTGTTATTTAAGTAGGGGGCATCAAGGCGCTCCTTCGTGCCAAGTATCGGATTTTTCCTGCAAAGGAAAAAGAAGATATTAGGGAAAAAAGAAAAATCAAGAAACAGTGAATCACGAACCCGGGACTTCCTGGATGTTCTTGTGGTTGCGAACTCATAGACCATCCTTCCAGCTCCCCTTTGAAACAAAAATCAAGATCCAGACTCAAAAATTGTGAATTCTACAGTGATTTTGCTTCGGGTGAGTGCGAACAATAACTTTGACCCCCCCCAGTGACAAAACTAAAGCGACAACCTAGTCACGTTAAGTGTTAATCTCATAGACAATATATCATACAATAAGCATGCCAAATTTCAGATTTTTCGAATAACGGATTTTAGAGTTATATAAGTTATAGTGGACCAAGTCGGAAAAACACCACGTGTTTTACGTAATTTTAAACCTATTTTCGACTTTTTTGTGTGTGTCCCAATTTAAAAATTTCTTGAAGTCTAGTGTTAAGCTGGTCAAACAATTGACATTTATTAATAAATGGTGAACCTAGCTCCCTACATGCCCTAGAAAGAGAGCTAAGAAATTTACAAAAAACTTACCATTGCTAAAAGTGACATCCCAGGCTCTCTATCGAATTTTGGAAGGTTCTAACAGCTCTGGCAGGAGCAAGGCTGCAAGACCTGTCGCACCATATACCCAGAACAATCCACGGATCTGCAGAAAAAGAAAAATAGCATGTTTAGTCATTAGCTAAACATCAAACAACAACTTACCACCCAAGTTCGAGCGATAAGTTGCTAGGAAACCTAGTGCCTAGACATATATATTAGTTAGACAATCTCGTAGTATAAGTGCATGCAAAGTTCTAAAACACTAAAAGAAAGGACTGAAAAGAAATAGATAAATAAGTGAAGTGCAAAACAGGGCCAGGGAGGATAGAAAATTTTCGAAACAAAGAAAACTTTTTTATCTTTCGAAATTTTCGAAATTTTTTAATGCACAAGTGTAAAACAGTTAACTAGCCTTCCCGTGGAACTATTCAGGTTTCGAGAAGACATCTCCCCCCCCCACAAACAGACAGGCCAAATCGTACGTTTAGCAAACCGCTAAACATATTACAACTTCGCATCCAAGTTTGAGGGACTAGTTGATAGGAAACCAAGTGCTTAGATACGGTTTAAAGTTAGACAATTTAATAGTGTAAGTGCATGTAAAGTTTTGATACTCTAAAAGAAAGGACTGAAAAGATATAGACAATTAAGTAAAGTTCAAAAACAGGCCAGGAACTATAGAAAAAATTTCTAAACAAAGAAAACTTTTTTATCTTCCTGAACTTTTGAAACTTTTTTGTGCAGAAGTGTGAAAGACCTAAATACCCTACCCGTGGAACTATTCACGCCTCGATAGGACATCCCCCTCCCCCCCAAACAGTGAAGACAAAGTATGTCAGAAAACAAAGCAGTGGTACGCGCATCGTCCCTCAAATCCGTCCCCCCTGCAAAGCAGAGGAAGGCCCCATCATCCCTACAAGAAGGTGTTTCCCTCCGGAAGACTGCCATCATGAGAGGAGCACAAGAGATAGGGCTCCAATCTGAGTATCTCACTCCAGCTGAAGGCCCAAACTCGGAGGCAGGCAGATCTCAGGGGCTCGAGTCAGATGGAACATCTGCTGACGAGTGGTCAGACGGAGACAGCATCGCAAGCGGGAGAATGAGTATTCTCCCCCCGTCCGGAAAGCGAACAGGTGTCTCCATGGATCTGGCCACTATGCGTGCCAATGAACTACTGCAATCGGGAAAGGAAGCCTTAGAAAAGGCTGGAAATATGAAGCGCGAGTGTAAAGCCGAAGTACACGAGAGCCTACAAGCGCTCTATGAAATTGCGCTCTCACTATCCGACTCTCGATCTAGACATAGGGTCGCTCTAGAACAAGAACGCACTAGAGCGGCTAAGGAACTAGTCCGCTGCGAGCGAGCGCACACTCGTACCATTCAAGAAATGCAAGCCGAAAATACATCCAGACTTAAAGTTGTGCAGGATACAATGTTGAGCACTCAGAAGACAGCGGAGGATATCAGGACCTGGCTCAACTTTGAACTAGACGACCCTATAAAAAACATCGCGCTAATCCACAGGGACCTGAAAGAACTGTCCTCCCGCCCTCTGTCCTCCCGTCCACTGTCCGCAGTCACAAAGGACGAAAGGGCGGGAAGTCATACCAACACCGAACCTCAAAACGAGCAGCTAGAAGCACTAAGCAAGAAAACTAGCACCGTAGAAGAACAGCTACGAGGAATACGAGTAGATCTCGAACGATGGCGCGATGAGGTGAACAGAACGTGCGGAAACCTCAGGATCGAATCTCCGCCACGCAGTGATCTACCAAATACCACCGAACCAGCCCTAACCGAGATACGAAGGGAGATGAGGGAGATCAGAAACTTACTAGAGACACAAGAAACAAGATCCACAGTGTCACAAACCCCCACTCTCACCAGGGCAGAGTTACAGCAGGACCTATGCGACTCCCTTAAGCCCGTGCTAAACAGTCTTAAAGAGGCCAAAAGCGATATAAACGAGCTCAAGGACCTACAAAGCTTAGTACCAAGCCTGCAACAGGGGGCCGCGGGAGTAGGAATAGAGATTGCGCTATCGGAAACGAAACAGCAGTTGACGGATCTAATCGCCCCAATAAAATCCGCTGTAGAGGCAGCAAGAGACAGAGAACCGATACTCGAGGACAATCAATGGCAGCTGGTGGAGCGAAAACGATCATGGCAACGTAACACCCAGCAACCAAGACCCACCACACCACAGGAAACAAGCTATAACCTCATCGTTGAGTCTGTCGACCCACGCCACTCAAGCGAGGACATCGTAAAGAGGATTAAGTCCGGGGTCGACGTCGTAGACAGAGGTATAGGTGTCAAAGGGATTCGCAAAGCAAGGGACCAGAGGGTCATCGTGAGTTGCGAGACAGCAGAGGAACGCAGAAGTTTCAGCGACGCCCTCATGCTTGCCGACCAATCACTCTCCACAAAACACCTGAAAAACAAATCACCACTGATCCGACTACCAGGACTTATCAAAGACATGAGTGACTCGCAGCTTACAGACACAATCCTCAGACAAAACAGCAACCTCATGAAGGAAGTGCCGACGGAGAATAGATCCATGAGAGTGATAAGGCGAACCAAAGGCCGCAACAGCACACTCACAAACGCCATCCTGGAAACAGATCCCAAAGTATGGAAGGCATTGGTCAACAATAAAATCAGAGTGGGGTACCAGATTATCACTGCTGTAGACCAGTCCCCGGTCGTACAGTGCTACAGGTGCATGGAATTTGGTCATCTAGCAAGAACCTGCCAGAGCCCAAGCGCTTGTGGTTACTGTTCGGAAACCCACGACACAAGGGACTGTCCCAAGCGCTCACAACCTCCAAGGTGCATCAACTGCACCAACTCGGGGCGCACAGCCAATACAATACACCCAGCTTACAGCAGCGAGTGCGACCACTGGAGAAAATGGGATCGTATAGCGCGGTCAAGAGTCCAGTACTGCTGAAGATGACGACACAAGCAACACACAGGCGAATCTGCGATTTATACAAGCAAACCTAGGCAGAGGTTTTGCCGCCACGAAGGACCTGATAGCGGCAGCGGTCAGAGAAAACGTAGCAGTACTACTGCTCCAGGAGCCTTACATAGGTAACAAGGGCCATATGTCCTGCGCCCACAACGTAATACAGAACTCGACGGGTCCGGGACCCGTGAAATCTGCAGTAGTCGTTCTGCACAATTCCGTCCAAACCTCGCGCAACCAAACACTAATCACTAGTAACATAGTAGCCGTCAAAATCCACATCTATAACACTGACATTGGAGTGATAAACGCCTACTTGGAAGGAAATAGAGACATCGAAGAGGATATTCGCACGCTCAACCAGTGCATAGACGCACTTAACACCAAAAAATTGATACTGGCAGGAGACTTCAACGCCAAGAGTCCCTGGTGGGGTAGCTCCTCGGAAGATTCGAGAGGAGCAGCCATCGTAAACCTTTTGGCACACAGGGGACTCTCAGTTCTCAACAAAGGCAAAACACCTACTTTTTACATAGTTCGAGGCGGGAAAACTTATGCCAGCAACGTTGATGTCACTGCGGTATCGGCTGACCTGCTCCCTAACGCACACAACTGGAAGGTCGACCCGGATGTAGGTTGCCTATCTGACCATCGGCCAATAAGTTTTCACATAACATTGAGCCGCAGCCCCCCAAACAGACCCAAACCAACAACGAGGGTATATAACACAAAAAGAGCAAACTGGATCAAATTTAACCAGACCCTGTCCACAGAACTCAGAGACAGAGGCATTACGGGTATTCAAATCGACAGCATCACTAAGGACGAACAGCTGGAAAGAACCGTTACAGAAGTGACAAAAGCAATAAGCAATTCCTGCGATGCATCTATCCCTGGAATAAAAGAAAACATTCCTACCAAATCACACTGGTGGAATAAGGACCTGGCTAACCAAAAGCGGATAGTAAGAAGACTGCGAAGAAGGATCAGCGGCGCGAATCCACGCAGGAAGCCCTTCGTGATTGCAGAATACCTAAAAGCCAAAGAGACATACAAGCTGCAACTACAAGCGGCAATCACGAAGAGCTGGAAAGAATTCTGCACCAGCCAGAGAAGGGAGAGCATGTGGGGCCGAATCTATCGAGTGCTCAAAATCAGCGGAGAAAAGAGGGACGACGAGCAACTAAAAGACCCCCAAACTGGAAGCACCCTATCACCCGAAGATTCGGCAGCCCTTCTTGCTGAGACATTCTTCCCCCAGGATTGCGAAGAAACTGATGAACCCGAACATACGAGCACCAGAGCCTCAGTAGACGAGATCTACATGATGACACCCACGCAATCAGGCAGTAACACTGAGCCTTTCAAAAGCGAAGAGGTCCTGAGAGTACTGACCGGCATGAATCCTAAAAAAGCACCGGGGGAGGATGGACTTACATCAGACGTGTGCCTAAACGCCTTCCAGGCGGAGACCGCAGTAATTGTTGCAATGTACAACGCTTGCCTGAGGATGAGATACTTCCCAAGACTGTGGAAAAAAGCGGTCATAAAAGTGATTCCCAAACCAGGAAAAACCAATTACACCTCACCCAAATCACTCAGACCCATAGGCTTACTACCGGTCTTGGGAAAAGTCCTAGAGAAGCTATTTACAAAGAGAATTGTATGGACACTTGAGAATAGCTGCGCACTCAGCCCAAGGCAATACGGGTTCAGGCCACAGCGGAGCACGGAGGACGCTCTCTACGATGCCATGACCGTGATCAAGGAGGGTCTAAGACACCACAAATTGATCGCGGTCGTGTCCCTGGACATCGAGGGAGCGTTCGACAATGCATGGTGGCCGGCCATCCTATACGAACTTGCCAGAAGAAATATTGACTTCGAGACCCTTGGCTTGGTGCGCAGCTATCTCTCAGATAGAAGTGTAGAGTTACGATACGCAGGTGCCCGAGCCTTTAGAAACACCAATAAGGGATGTATCCAGGGATCCACTTGCGGACCGGTACTCTGGAACGTGCAACTGGACCCACTTCTCCAAGAGTCAGACGACCTGAGGGCACATGTGCAGGCCTTCGCCGACGACATACTAATAGTTGCGGCGGAGGCCACTACCGAGAAGCTGGAATCAGCCCTCCAAGGAGCTTTCGGAGCCATATCTAGATGGGGGAAAGCCCACAAAATGCGCTTCGCCGCCCATAAAAACCAAGCAATTCTCGTCACCAAGCGACTCAAATACCAGAAGCCGAAGGTGGTATTCGAGGGAACCGAGATTCCAATTACTGGCAGCCTTAAAGTTTTGGGTCTCACCGTAGATTCAAACTTGAACTTCGGCGAACACATCTCTGACAGGCACAAAAAGGCAGTAAACATCTTTAAATCTGTCTCAAGAGCGGCGAGCGCAAATTGGGGGCTAAACAGCAACATCCTCCGAACAATCTATACAACAGTCGTGGAACCGACTATTCTATACGCAGCAAATGTCTGGGCGGAGGCCAGAGACAGGAGACAGAACCGCCGGCAGCTCGACAACATAACCAGGAGCTTCGCGATTCGCGTCGCAAAAGCCCACCGAACAACCTCAACAATAGCATCGGCGGTTCTGGCCGACATCCTGCCGCTGGACCTCAGAGCCAAAGAACAACGAGACATATACGAGATCAAGAGAGGGAAACATCTTCCAGGTCTCCCTGGGAGGGGACTAGAGCGAATGGTCAACCCTTCGCAACTTCCCCACCCAGCTCAAAGAAAGACGCGCAAATTTGAGGTGGTTAGCACCGCGGATGACTTGAAAAGACTGCATGAAGATCAGGCTCTCGCATATACCGATGGAAGCAAGTTGGACGGAAAGGTCGGGGCGGCGGTCTCCATCTGGGTCGGAGGGGCGGAACGATACAAAACAACACTCAAGCTCGAGAATTACTGCAGCGTTTATCAAGCGGAACTGGCGGCGATCAGAAGGGCGCTCGAAGCTATCGCGAAAATGAAATCACACACCCGGGTCACCCTTCTGAGCGACTCCAGATCCGCCATCCAAAGCGTGTGTAACCCAGACTCCCTCCACCCCCTTGCAGCAAAATCTCGTAATCTCATAGACACAATGGAAGGCGCAGGACGCAACATCAGCTTAGCCTGGATAAAGGCACACACCGGTTTTCCTGGTAATGAAAGGGCCGACGAACTAGCAAAAAGAGCGGCTACAAAGTCAAAGGAAGCCCCTTCATACGATAAATTCCCATTATCATTCGCCAAATGGACTATCAGGAGGGAAACAATTAACATCTGGCAAAGTCGTTATGATGAGTATACCTCGACGAGCTCTATAAAAACCTTTTTCAAGGACGTTGAGATCGCACACAAAATCCTAAGGGGCGTTGATCACTCTAATGTCAGGTCGCAGTATCTGACCGGACACGGTGGTGTAAAATCCTATTTACACAGATTCGGGATTGCTACTGATCCATTCTGTGCCTGCGACAACGCTAGCACAGAAACAATAGAACACATCCTAGTAGAGTGCCCCAGATATGCACTACAGCGCTACGATTGCGAGCACAGAATGGATCGAACAATCACCAGGGACAGCATAACGCGGATCGTGCAGAGCGACGACTGCAGGGACACCTTTTTCGAGTACTGCCAAAACATAATGCGTCAGGCGGCAAAGGCAAACGGCTCTACCATTGCTTGAATCACCTAAAAAACCTAGAATAAAACCGCTGTCGGGTCTTTTGGGGCAAGGTCCCAATGGGGTCCACATCTGACAAATGTAACTAAAATTAGGAGATAATAATTCAATTAATTAACGCAATATCAAACATTTAGAAAAAAAAAAAAATCTAATTAAATTCGCTAATTTCATTGACTATTTTCATGTTCATTTAAATCATAACCTGACATGCCATTTCATTGTATTATTCCTAAATGTTCAATAACTGAATCATTGTATTGTATCAAATATTGTATCAATCATAATAAAATAAATAATGTAATAATAAATATATAGCTATTGATATTATGCATATTAAACTGTAAATGCAAATCTAATACTGTTATGGCTTCGGGTACTGCTGCCCGTTCCCTGCGTGAAACGGGCAGACATGAAAATCCGAAGACCAAATGTAAATAATAATGAATAAATTAACAATGTAATCAACGTATTCTAAACAAATCGCATAATTATAATTAATCATTCCATGTATATTATGAAAGCCGCGCCGGTGACTAAAATGTATTATTATAATTAATCATTCCATGTATATTATGAAAGCCGCGCCGGTGACTAAAATGTATTATTATAATTAAAAAAAAAAAAATCTAATTAAATTCGCTAATTTCATTGACTATTTTCATGTTCATTTAAATCATAACCTGACATGCCATTTCATTGTATTATTCCTAAATGTTCAATAACTGAATCATTGTATTGTATCAAATATTGTATCAATCATAATAAAATAAATAATGTAATAATAAATATATAGCTATTGATATTATGCATATTAAACTGTAAATGCAAATCTAATACTGTTATGGCTTCGGGTACTGCTGCCCGTTCCCTGCGTGAAACGGGCAGACATGAAAATCCGAAGACCAAATGTAAATAATAATGAATAAATTAACAATGTAATCAACGTATTCTAAAGAAATCGCATAATTATAATTAATCATTCCATGTATATTATGAAAGCCGCGCCGGTGACTAAAAATGTATTATTATAATTAAAAAAAAAAAAAAAACCTAACCTAACCTAACCTAACCCAACCTAACCTAACCTAACCTAACCTTTTTTTTTTTTGTTATCGGGGAAATCTTCGAAAGATACCCTGCCTCCTGGGGTGAGACAGGGTTATGTGGGACTTGTAACCACTAAAACCCCCGGTGGTCATCCTCAGTGCATTTAGAGGGGCTCCGGGATCTCCAAAGGAACGCACCGGTGCCCTCTGCACGGTGCCTGAGCACATCCTGGGGAGGAAAACCTCCCCTAGCACCCTCGCGGTGCTACGGCAACTCGAGACCACCTGAGTTGCCGTCCTTCCCGGGTCCACTTCCCGGGTGGTCAGAGCCCCACCCTGATCACCCGCGAACCCGAAGTCCCTTTTAGTCGCCTTGTACGACAGGCAGGGGGTACCTTAGCCCTATTCTTATGCCCGGGACTAAAGGGCTGACGGGCCGGTGCGTCCGTTGCCACCGCCCCGGCGTCGCCATCTCCGAGCGGGATCGGCCCTCTCCCGATCACGCTCGGCGGTCTCCTTCTGTACCATGACGGCTTCACAGAAGGAGACCAGCGCCTTCCACGCGCCTTTATCCGCCAGCGCAGCCGCTACTGCGACTGGCGGAGAGAGATCTTGCCCGATCCTCTGGACCAGGATCCGTCGCTCGGACTCCCACGCAGGGCACTCGGCGAGCGTGTGCTGTGCGGAATCCCGGTCCCCACCACAGTGGTGGCATTGCGTTGTCGATTCGCGTCCAATCCTGTTCAGGTACTCACCGAAACACCCGTGCCCAGTGAGTACCTGCGTTAATCGGAAGGTGACGTGCACCTCTTTCCCCGCTCGCAGCCAGGCTTCGAAGCTCGGCAAGAGCGCGCTGACCGTGCGCTGGCGCGAGAAACGAGGCTCTTGGAGCCTCTCTCGCCACACCCGCAGCGCCCGTCTGCGCTCCTGCCTTCGCACCTCGCCCGCATCCAGGGGCTCGGCTTCCACCTGGGGAAGACGAAGGCGGGCAAACACCCGCGCATCCATCTCCGCCAGGATGTCCAGTGGTGGAAACCGAGCTAGGACAGTGGCCGCCTCAAAAGATATCGTACGATATCCGCGTGCGATCCTGATGGCCATCTTTCGCTGCAGGCTATTGAGCTTAGCTCTGCAGCGACGGACGCCCGTGAGTCGATGTGACCATACGGGCGCCCCGTAGAGGGCCATCGATCGCACGACCCCCGCGTAGAGGCGGCGGACTCCTTCCCTGGGAACCTAACCTAACCTAACCTAACCTAACCTAACCTAACCTAACCTAACCTAACCTAACCTAACCTAATCTAACCTAACCTAACCTAACCTAACCTAACCTAACCTAACCTAACCTAACCTAACCTAACCTAACCTAACCTAACCTAACCTAACCTAACCTAACCTAACCTAACCTAACCTAACCTAACCTAACCTAACCTAACCTAACCTAACCTAACCTAACCTAACCTAACCTAACCTAACCTAACCCAACCTAACCCAACCTAACCTAACCTAACCTTAACCTAACCTAACCTAACCTAACTCTAACCTAACCTAACCTAACCTAACCTAACCTAACTCTAACCTAACCTAATCCTAACCTAACCTAATCCCAACCTAACCTAACCCAACCTAACCTAACCTAACCTAACCCAATCCCAACCTAACCTAACCTAATCCTAACCTAACCCAACCTAACCTAACCTAACCTAACCTAACCTAACTCTAACCTAACCTAACCCAACTGGGGTGAGGATCTTCAGAGCACGAGCCAGGGAGAAGGGTTGTCAAGGCGGCTATTGCCGTCTATGACGATAACTTGAGATAAGACAATTCCCGAAACTCACCACAAATAACATCGTGGTGGTGGGGATCCGAACTCGCGCCTGGGAAATCGCTGTGGTTTCATACTACTTTGAGCCAGAACAACCCATAGAGCCATACCTGGAGCAGTTGAAGAATATACAAAAGGAGTTACAGCCAAAATTGTTTTTATTAGGAGGCGACGCAAATGCCAAGAATACATGGTGGGGCGGCAATATTTTAGATCAGAGAGGTGAAGAAATGTTTGGGACCATAGACGAAATGGGGTTGTATGTACTCAATGAGGGAGATATCCCCACATTCGATACCATCAGAGGCAACAAACGTTTCTCCAGCTTTATTGATGTCACAGCCTGTTCTCATGAGATGCTCAACTTGGTAGAGGACTGGACAGTGGACGAAACTACCACAAGTTCCGACCACAACACACTGACCTTTAACATCAGGCTTATTAAAGCAAAAGGTATGAGCACACAAAGAACGACACGAATTTATGGCACCAAAAGGGCTAATTGGATTCAATTTCATGAGAAGCTAGACCAACTGAAGGAGGAAAGTGCCATAAATAAGGAAAATCTGGGAAAAGTTAGAAATGCAAAGGATTTGGATTCTTTGACGGAGGGGTATACTCGTATTATCAAAAAGGTATGTGAGGATACCCTACCGAAAAAGAAATCCAAATCAAAACTTACCTTGCCGTGGATGTCCAGGGAGCTCTACTTGATGAAGAAAGAGGTCCTCACCAAGAAGCGACGAATCCGCTGTGCAGCCCCGGTCCGGCGAGCGAAAGTCGTAGAAGAGTACCTGCAAATAAAAGAAAATTATGAGAAGGAGGTTAAAAAAGCGCAAATCGAAAGCTGGAAAGGGTTCTGTGGGAAACAGGATAAGGAGGGAGTATGGGAAGGAATCTATAGGGTGATGAGTAGGACCGCCAAACGACAAGAGGATTTGCCACTGAAAAGATGGAAGAACTTTTGACCTAGGGGACTCAGCAAAAGTACTGACAGAGGCCTTCTACCCGGATGATTTAACGGAAGAAGATACACCCGACCATCGACGGATAAGAGTGGAAGCTGAGCTCGTCAACGTCAGAGAACACGATGGGAGTTGCGACCTCCGTTCACTATGCAGGAGCTTCGAACTGCGACAGAGTCGTTTAACCCAAAGAAGGCCCTGGTGCTGATGGTTTCACTGCCGATATCTGCAGTCATGCCATATCTAGTGATCCAGAGTTTTTCCTATCACTTGTCAACAAATGCCTAGAGCTGGAGTACTTTCCGACTCTTTGGAAAGAAGCGACTGTAGTAGCACTGCGTAAGCCTGGGAAGGAAAACTACGCTAACCCCAAAGCCTACCGGCCAATAGGATTGTTGCCAGTGATGGGAAAGATACTGGAGAAGCTGATTGTGGGTAGGCTGAAGTGGCATATCCTCCCAGCGATCAGTTCCCGCCAATACGGATTCATGCCCCAAAAAAGCACTGAGGACTCCCTCTATGCTCTAGTGAACCACATACGCCAAAAGATCGAAGCGAAAAAGATTGTCACAATGGTATCCCTGGACATAGAGGGAGCCTTTGACAACGCATGGTGGCCTGCGATCAGAGTCCGATTGGCACAGGTAAAGTGCCCAATTAACATCAGGAGGATTCTTGACAGTTACTTACACAACAGAAAAGTTACTGTCAGATATGGAGGAGCTGAGTATACGAAAAATGCCAGGAAAGGCTGTGTGCAGGGATCTATCGGCGGCCCCATTTTATGGAACCTGCTCCTTGACCCTCTAATACAGGGACTTGAACGTCGTGGCGACTATTGCCAAGCGTTTGCGGATGACGTTGTCCTGGTATTCGATGGGAACTCGGCGCAGGAAATAGAACGACAGGCCAATGCTGCCCTCGCTTATGTTCGGGATTGGGGCATCAAGAATAAGCTGAACTTTGGTCCGTCAAAGACCAAAGCCATGGTAGTCACCCGAAAGCTGAAATATGATGTTCCAAGACTGAGGATGGTGGGTTGACATTGGCATGTCTGATGACATCAAAATCCTTGGCCTCCACATCGATAGCAAACTCACCTTCAATAGACACGTAGTGGAGGTGAGTAAGAAAGCTATCAATATATATAAGCAGCTTTCTCGAGCAGCCAGAATTAGCTGGGGCCTCCACCCGGAAGTCATCCGACTTATATACACCGCGACCGTGGAGCCGGTATTTTTGTATGCCTCCAGTGTATGGGCACCGGCTACGAGAAAAATAGGGGCGCAAAAGCAGCTGAACAATGTCCAAAGGGGTTTCGCACAAAAATTAATAAGGGCATATAAAACTGTCTCCTTAAATGCAGCCCTGGTACTGTCTGGGCTGCTTCCACTGACATCCGAATTAGGAGGCGGCAACTCTCTATGAGGTCAAGAAGGAGTACACTGGGCAGAACTGGGGATAGAGAAGTAGAACGAGTGGTTGCATATGACAAAACTCCCATCCGGCTGAACATATGAGTTTGAGGTTCATGAGCTTGATAAACCAAGACCAAGTCGATTGCCAAAACAACCAAACAATCAGAATATATACGGATGGCAGTAAAATTGACGGCGGGTCGGAGCAGCGCTGTCCCTATGGAACAACGAAGCTGAGATCAAAGCCATCAAGTTGAAACTGTCACCGTACTGCACGGTATACCAGGCTGAACTTCTGGCCATATGTACAGCCACTAAGATGATCCTGACACGCCAGGAAACTAGTTTTGGCATATGCAGCGACTCGAGATCTGCACTGGAGACGGTCATAAATAACGCATCCACACACCATCTTGCCGTACAATCGCGTGCAAACATAAAGGCCGCCAAACTCCAGAATAAGGATATATCCTTGTTTTGGATCAAGGCGCATGCCGGATTGGAAGGCAACGAAAGAGCTGATAAATTGGCAAAAGAGGCAGCAACCAAATTAAAAACAAAGCCCAACTATGACCTCTTCCCGGTTTCATTTGTCAAACGACAGATCCGTGAGAGGTCGCTTGAGGAATGGAACCGAAGATACGAGACAAGCCAAACAGCCTCAACAACTAAGATCTTCCTGCCGCACGCGGCTAATGCATATATGATTGTGAGAGATTGAACCCACCGGTGTACTGACAGGTGTTGACAGGGCACGGCGGGTTTTCCGAGTATTTGCATAAATTCAAATGCAAGGAGAGCTCTGCGTGCGCTCAGGCGACGATAAGGTGGAAAGTGTGATCCACCTTATCACAGAATGTCCCATGTACAGCAGAGAGAGAATGGATATGGAGATAGAATTAGAAATAAAAATAAGCAAAAATAATATACACGAAATTATTAGAAATAAGGAATCTAGGGATAAGTTTATTAGTTTTTGTAAATATATAGCCAGCAAAGTAATAAATAAGAATAAATAAATAATAATAGTTAAGTTATACATACATATACACTTATATATAATATTAATAATAAGAAAAAAAAAAAAAAAAAAAAAAAAAAAAAAAAAAAAAATAGAAGAATAGAAAATATAAGTTTATATTTTAACTTTAGCGATAGCGAAAATTAGATGTATGATGTACAATAAGTACATAGGTATTAAGGAAAGATAGAAATTGTAATTTATAAAGCGCAATAAAAAAAGAAATGTTTATTTTTAATAGTTGATACGTAAACATTAAGTATAAAATGATTAAAAAGCACAAAAAAGTCCCTGACGATACATGTCAGGGGAATATACATGCGAGACCCCCAGAAATGGGGTCACAATATACAAAAAAAAAAAAAAAAAAACCTAACCTAACCTAACCTAACCTAACCTAACCTAACCTAACTCTAACCTAACCTAACTCTAACCTAACTCTAACCTAACCTAATCCCAATCCCAACCTAACCTAACCTAACCTAACCTAACCTAACCTAACCTTAACCTAACCTAACCTAACCTAATCCCAATCCCAACCTAACCTAACCTAACCTAACTCTAACCTAACCTAACCTAACCTAACCTAACCTAACTCTAACCTAACCTAATCCCAATCCCAACCTAACCTAACCTAACCTAACCTAACCTAACCTAACCTAACCTAACCTAACCTAACCTAACCTAACCTAACCTAACCTAACCTAACTGCTAACCTAACCTAACCTAACCGGTAAGATAAACGGATAAGAAAAACGGAATAAGAAGATAAACATGTCTTCCAAACAACCTACCAAGAAGATGACTAGAATGACTAGCAAGGATACTCGTGACCCATCCCCTGCTAGCACTAGTAGTACTGGGGAAGCATTTTATCGCAAGAAAGCTCTATTAAGACCAGTATCAGTGGATGAAGGGAGTTCTGGCATATCTAAGGAGAACAATCCACCCAACGCGTCTCCACAAGCAACAACACCTAGATCTCGTAACCAATCACCTGCCTCATCCACTAGATATGAGACAATAAGTCCATTGGTTACCATGCCGACAACAGCAAATAGACTCTTTCTAGAAGCCAAAGAGCAGCTTGAACAATCTGGGAACCTGAAGACCTCAATTAAGGACCAAGTCATAGCCAATCTTACTGGAATGTATGAGATCATCTTAAGAATGCACGAATCAAGGCAGACACTACAACTTCAGCTTGAAAGAAGTAAACATAAGCTAGATTGCGAGATCATGAAGAAGGAAAAGAACATGCTGGCCGACTCCAAGAGTTTATGGAGTGCTTCGAGAAACGGATGTTAAATCTCCGGTCGAAGAAATACTAAACGAAGTTAAATCGATCCGACAAATACTCCTCTTCGATGTAGCCGAGCCCATCACCCAACAGTCACAAAGGCTGATCTCCAGGAGATATAACCCAGAAGATCGAAAGTATTTCGGAGGACGTCAGAGAAATCCGGAAAACGGTGAACGAACCAAGCACCAGGGTAACTTCTCTCCTGGAGGAGCTAAAAACCGAACAATTGGCTATGAAACAATTAACTGCACCAACGTACGCAGAGATAGCTAGCAAGAACTTGGGTATGAACATGCATCCACCTAATAAACAGCCTAATCACACAATCATCGTGTCTTCAGAAGAGGATAAGGATACATGTGAGGATGTGCTGAAGAAGGTAAGGAGCTGTAGGGCAAGAACGCTAGGAGGGAGGAAAGGGTCAGAAAAGCACGGAATCAGAAACTAGTGATAACATGTGGAACAAAAGAAGATCTAGAAAAATAACTGGTAAAATAAAAGAAACACAAAGGAAACTCAAAGTGGAAGAAGCTAAAATAAGGATCCACTTATAATCATACACAACGTTCTCACTTACAACTCAGACGACGACATTATCACATCAATGAAAACACAAAATAAAGCGATAATAGAGGGATACCAGACAAGGAACTTAGGGCGGTCGTCAAGTATAGGCGTAGAGCCAGAAACCCCACGAGAACCATGTAATAATGCAGGTTTCACCTCTATTGTGGAAACAATTCACGATACATGGCACTATTCACATCGATCTACAGAGATGCCGGGTTTATGACCAGTCGCCGCTCATGCAATGTTCAAGATGTCTCGGCTTCGGACACGGCAGGAAGCAATGCAGGGAAGTTGAAGAATTGTGTAGCCACTGCTCAGGACCACATCTACGAGCAGACTGCCCAGTCCAAGCGGCGGGTATTGATCCGTCATGTGGCAATTGCCTGAGATCAAAGCTGGACAAACACGATCATAGTGCATTCGATCCTAGCTGCCCAATTCGAAGAAAGTGGGACAACATAGCAAGATCCAGTATCACCTACTGCTAAGCCAGAGTTCAACCAAAAAGCACAGATACACAGGGAAGATCGACAATACAAAAGAAGGGATACAGGGTAGCACAAACAAATTTGCAGCGGAAGAAATTAGCAACTCAAGAACTTTTCATAGAAGCAATAGAAAGAAATATTAGTGTCGCACTCATACAAGAACCTTATGTTGGAACCAGGAACGAACTAAAACATCATCAAGGCACGCGAATAATACAATGCACACAAAGTAGAATAAAACCCGTCAAATCGGCTATTGTGGTCTTTGATAGTGATATCCAAATACAGGAGAATGTGAACTGGGTTTGTGAGAACATAGTAGGCGTAATCCTAAAAACACCACTATGGAGTATAGGAGTGATCTCGGTCTATCTCGAAGGAGCACCCGAACCCTTGGAGCCTTACCTTCAAAAAATTAAGAAAATCTGTGAAGACCTGCAAACAAAAATATAATCTTGGGCGGAGACGTCAATGCGTGGAGTTTCTGGTGGGTAGCGCCAAGGAGGACGATAGGGAGTAGAATTGTCAAGCTTTTAAACGAAATGGATCTCCACCTCCTGAACAAAGGAGAAGAACCGACATTCGAGACAATAAGAGGCAACAAATTATATAAAAGTGTAGTTGACATTACAGTATGCAGTTTTGACTTATTACAGAGCATAGAGTACTGAGAGTTGACAAGAGCATTACAAGTTCTGATCACAACGCAATCACCTTTACACTAGACCTTAAAACCTATATTAATAGAAACAAAAACAGGGACAAGGAAGTACAAAACAAAAATGCGAAATGGACAGAATTTACAAAAGAAATTAAGAAAACTTACAAGAAACAAACTTTGGAATAGAAAGAGTACAAACGGCACAAACAAAGGAAGAACTAGAAAATCTAGTAAAGGAGTATCACAAATTAATAGAGCAAGCCTGTGAAAATCATATACCAAAACTAAAACTTACACCAAGGAAGGCGAAGAAACCGATATGGTGGACACCGGTTCTGAACGAGTTAAAATCTGAAATGGTTAGGAGGAAAAGAAGAATATCGTATGCTGCACAAAAAAGGAAAGCTTATGTGGTTGGACAATATCTAGAGGCAAAATTCATATATGAAGATGAGGTTAAACGAGCACAAACAGAGAGTTGGAAAAATTTTTGTTCAAAACAAGAGAAAGAGAGCTTCTGGGATAGTTTATATAGAGTGATAAGAACAACAGACAAGGGTAAGGAAGATAAACTATTAGCTGTGAACGGAGTACCTCAAGATGCGGAGCATTCAGCAAAGTTATTGGCTGAAACCTTTTTTTCCACCAGATAGCCTAGAAGATGATAACGCAAAGCACACCGAAATGAGAGAAACAATAGACGGACCGGACAACGCAACAAATAAAACAACAGACCCCCCATTTACCCATGTAGAACTAACTAACGCTATAAATAGTTTTAACGTAAAGAAGGCACCAGGTCCCGACGGGTTTACCATCGACATCTGTAAAGCTGCCATCGAAGCCAACTTAGAGTTTTATTTGACCATCGCTAATCGGTGCCTAGACCTCGCATGCTTTCCGGAAACATGGAAGATGGCATATATAGTTGTGCTAAGAAAACCAGCTAAGACTGACTACCAAAATCCAAAATCCTATAGACCAATTGGTCTGCTCACTGTGCTTGGCAAAATTTTTGAAAAAATGCTAGCCCAAAGACTCAAATGGCACTTATTACCCAAAACAAACCCGAGGCAATATGGCTTCGTCCCCCAGCGCTCGACGGAGGACTCCCTCTATGATCTTATAACTTATATTCAAGGAAGATTAAAGAAAAAAGAAATCGTAGTAATGATATCCTTAGACATAGAGGGAGCCTTCGACAGCGCGTGGTGGCCAGCCATTAAATACCAACTTAAACAAAAAAACTGCCCCATAAACTTGAGATTATTAGTAGCAGACTACCTAAGCAACAGAAAAGTACTCATAAAATATGCAGGAGCAGAACATCTTCGCACGGCCTCGAAGGGCTGTGTACAAGGCTCGATCACAGGGCCCATCTTTTGGAACCTGCTAATTGATCCACTGCTCGATGAGGTGGACAAAAGGGATGTATACTGTCAGGCGTTCGCTGATGATATCGTTCTTGTTTTCTCTGGACAAAACACCAACACTATACAAGACAAAATAAGAGGAACACTTGCCTATGTGTATGAGTGGGGTAAAAGTTACAAATTAAAATTTTCAGCCAATAAAAGCCAAGCAATGATAATAACAAAGAAACTCAAATACAATACTCCGCTCATACAAATGGGCAGCCGAAATATAGAAATATCGAAAGAAATTAAAATATTAGGAGTAATAATAGATCACAAATTAACATTTAAAAGTCACATTAAATATATAAGTAAAAAAGCAATAGACATTTACAAACAACTGGCTAGAGCAGCCAAAATATCATGGGGACTTAATCCGGAAGTGACAAGGCAGATGTACATCGCGGTGATAGAGCCCATTATACTATACTCTGCTAGTGTATGGGCACCGGCAGCACAAAAACGGACATTCAGAAAATACTTGGCAGCGGCCCAGAGAGGCTTCGCACAAAAAATAAGTAGATCTTATCGTACAGTCTCCTTAAACGCCTCCCTAGTGATGTCGGGACTTATACCATTGGATCTTCGAGCACAAGAGTCTAAGACACTATACGAAGCCAAGAGGGGCATAGTAACCGAAAATCTCATAAAAGATCGTACAGTGGAGAAAAAAGTGAGTGTCCTAGAAGCTCCTCACCCAGCAAACGAACCGGAAGTCAACTACGAAATCCTCGAGGACCCCAACACCATTAAAGATCTAGACGAAGGAATAACACAAATATATACGGATGGCAGCAGAATTGAGGATAAGGTAGGAGCAGCAATATCTTGGTGGAGGGGTGGAAAGGAAATAAAATACAAAAAAATTAAACTGGAGAATTACTGCACAGTCTTTCAGGCGGAACTTTATGCCTTACATATATCCACACAACAGCTCTTGGACTCTAACACAAAGAAAGCCGTGTGTTTTAGCAACTCCAGATCATCACTCGAACTGTTGAAGAAGAAAGACACATTTCACCCGCTCGCCTTTACCATCAGAAAAAACCTCGCAGAGTTGGATAGAAGGAACCAAGAGGTGAAACTTTTTTGGGTTAAAGCGCATATAGGCATCAAGGGCAATGAAAGAGCGGATGAACTGGCCAAAGATGCGGCACTCTTCAAAAAAACAGCACCAGAATACGACCTATGTCCTTTATCATATTTAAAAAAGAAAATAAGAATTGAAACGGTCCAAAAGTGGCAAAAAAGATATTCGGAGGAGAGTACAGCAGGAACAACTAAAATATTCTTACATATATATTTCATTATATTCCAACATAGAAACGGCGTACAAAGTTATAAGGCAAATAAATATAACCCCCAAAATCACCCAACTACTCACGGGACATGGAGGCTTTGCAGGGTACCTCCATAAATACAAATGTAAACCTAATCCAGCATGTATATGCGAGCCTAACAAAAATGAGACAATCGAACACCTAATTCTTGAATGCCCTAAATATAATAAAGAAAGAAACGACCTTGAAATACAACTAATGCTTAAACTAACAAAAGATAGCTTAAGCAACAACATTATGGTGGGAAAAGAAAGTAGAGACACATTTATAAAATTTGGAACCAAAATAGTAGAAGACGCCAATAAAAGAAATAAATAACGAATATAAAATAAAAGTATATAAAAAGGACTCCGACCCAAGTCGGAGGTTTTAATAATAAAAAAAAAAAAAAAAAAAAAAAAAAAAAAAAAAACCTAACCTAACCTAACCTAACCTAACCTAACCTAACCTAACCTAACCTAACCTAACCTAACCTAACCTAACCTAACCTAACCTAACCTAACCTAATCCCAATCCCAATCCCAACCTAACCTAACTCAACCTAACCTAACCTAACCTAACCTAACCTAACCTAACTCAACCTAACCTAACCTAACCCAACTCTAACCTAACCTAACCTAACCTAACCTAACCTAACCTAACCTAACCTAACCTAACCTAACCTAACTCTAACCTAACCTAACCTAACCTAACCTAACTCTAACCTAACCCAACCTAACCTTAACCTAACCTAACCTAACCTAACCCAATCCTAACCTAACCTAACCCAACCTAACCTAACTCTAACCTAACCTAACCTTAACCTAACCCAATCCCAACCTAACCCAACCTAACCTAACCCAACCTAACCCAACCTAACCTAACCTAACCCAACTCAACCTAACCTAACCTAACCTAACCTAACCTAACCCAATCCCAACCTAACCTAACCTAACCCAACCTAACCTAACCTAACCTAACCTAACCTAACCTAACCTAACCTAACCTTAACCTAACCTAACCTAACCTAACCTAACCTAATCCCAATCCCAACCTAACCTAACCTAACCTAACCTAACCTAACCCAGTCCTGTGCCGACGTCCGACCCGTGCGCATCGTTCCGAGACGCCCGCAGTCCAAAAATCCTGTAAAATAATAAAAGTGTTTAAACATATCGTGTCATACATCAAAAGATGCGGAAAACGTAGAACAGTGTGGTCAAGTTAGTTTTGTGAATAGTGTGAACTGAAGAAAATCTGGACGAAAAACACCAAAATTTCTACTTACCACGTGGCGAAAACACATATCAGCGAACGCCTCCTGATTAATCGCCTGTACCCCCATATTTTTGGTTCTTCCTGTAAGGGCCATTGAGGCGCTCCTTCCTGGCAAAACCAGATTTTTCCTGCTAAAGGAAAAAGTTACAGAAGAAAAAGGAAATAAAGGGCGTGGTCGATCCCGCATCCGGAGCAGTGCGGATGCTTTTGAACATCTGCGCTGAAAGACCATCCCATCAGCATCCTACAGACACCTCAACCATCTTCGTGACACAAAAATTCTGGATTTGGCATAGGTTTTTCCTCGGGTGAGTGCAAACTTGAACTTTAGGCCCCCCGGAAAAAAAATTTTAAGTGACAACATATACTTTTATAGTGTTAAAAATACAGACAATATAGTTAGTAAGTAGCATGCAAAATTTCAGGCAAATCGGCCAAGTAGTTTTTAAGTAATAAACGTTATAGTGGACTTAGTCGGAAATAACACGTGAATTACGTAAATATTTTTCCAAAATTGACTTTTTTATCTGTGGACTATTTTAAAAAAATTTAGTTTAAGTATCTAGTGACGGTCTAAAAAATGACCCTGAGCTTCTATTTTGAGGCATAGTGCTTGAGACTTTTCCTACAAAGGACTTAGAAAATTCGCAAAATCAACTTTTGAAAAACATTATATCCAGCCACATATAGCTTCTGGGATAAATCCTATAGCACAAGAGGGTGCAGATTCGACGGATCTACAGTTCTAGAGGCCTAAGAATCGCCGGAAACCTCCCACGCTTACACAAGTAGAAAAATTAACTTCTGAAAAAAAAGCATCTACAACTTCGAACTTAAATAACATGGTCTCCATACAAAGGGACATAGTGTTCTAACACCGTGAACTTATAGCCTATACTGTATAGTTAGCTCTTGCAAAACTTTAGATACCACAACCTAAGGATTGAAAAGCTGCAAAGGTCAAAGTGAAGTGCTTAAACGCGTCCGGAGACCACTGTTTTCAAACTAAACAAAGAAAACTTTTTTATTTTCTAAATTTCTAAAATTTTTTAAATGCAAAATTATTAAATAAGCAAAGGCCCAAGTCGTGAAACTAATACGGTGCAAATCGGACGCTCCTCCCCCCCACAATAGACAATATAAATTCACCCTAGAAACGCAAGTACGTAACCCAAAAGGCAAAAAATAAATAAATAAAAATAAAATTAAATACTTACCTAAACCACCACACTTAGCTCCCATCGCTTACTCTCCGGTCACGGGGCAAACCGGACGCTCCCACCCCCCACAATAGACAATACAAATTCACCTTGAAACACAATTACGTAACCCAAAGGGCAAAATAAATAATAAAATAAAAGAACTTACCTGAAACCGCCACACTCAGCTCCCACCGCCTACTCGCCGGTCACCTGAAACAAAAGAAAACAGATAAAGAAATGTCGGAAAATAAAGGGATATCACGTACATCATCCCTGAAAGCGGCACCCCTCCCGAAGCAGAGGAAGGCCCCGTCATCTCTTCAGGATGGAGCGACACTCCGAAGGGCGGCAATCTTAAGAGGAGCACAAGAAAGCGCAACACCCTCGGAGTACTATTCGCCAGACGAGGGGTCCATCCCCCAGGCGGCCAAGCCCCAACCATCAGAGTCGGATGTTTCAATCACAGACAACAGGACAGAAGATGAATGGTCTGATGGAGACAGCGTCACTAGCGGAAGGATGAGCATCCTGCCCCCTTCAGGGAAACGGACCGGCGTCTCCATGGACCTAGCAACTAAACGCGCCACCGAGCTCCTGTTGTCCGGAAAAGAAGCCCTGGAAAAGGCAGGGAACATGAAGAGAGAATGCAAAGCTGAAGCTCAGGAAAGCCTACAATCACTCTACGAGATTGTTCTTTCTCTCTCTGACTCTAGGTCCAGACACAGAGTAGCACTCGAGCAGGAAAAAACCAGAGCCGCAAAAGAACTGGTCCGCTGTGAAAGAGGCCACACGCGTGCCATTCAAGACATGCAAGCCGAACTTACAAACAGACTCAAGGCAGCACAAGAAATCATGTCCAATACCTACAAAACTACCGAGGACATTAAAGCATGGCTAAACTTCGAACTCGACGATCCAATAAAAAACATCACCGCAATTCACAAAGACCTAAAAGAACTATCTTCTCGCTTCACATTAACCACCACAAGAGACGCGAAGCAGGCGATCCACAAATCATCTGAACTGGAAAAAAGTGAATTCGAGGCACTGAGCAACAAAACCGTAACGGTCATGGAACAACTACGAGGAATCCGAGTAGACCTAGAAAAATGGCACAACGCATACACTGAAACTGATAAAACCAGAGAAAGTGACAAGACCATCTACCCACCATGCAGCTACACGCCACATTACTCAGAATCCACTCTCAGCGAAATCCAAAGCGACATCAAAGAAATAAAAAACCATACTAAACTCTCAGGAAATAAGATCTACTGAACCGCAGACACCCATACTTACAAGAACACAGCTACAACAGGACCTGCGAGATTCTCTGTCACCAGTGTTGAACAATCTGCGTGAATCTAGGAAGGATATCGAAGAACTAAAGGACCTCCAAAGCGTAGCACCGGGCCTACATCAGGGCGCTGCGGGGGTTGGTATCGAACTAGCGCTCACGGAGACCAGGCAACAGTTGACTGACCTTATAGCTCCACTTAAAACAGCGGTGGAAGCAGCCAACGGAGAAAGAAGCTCAGAAACTGAAGATAACCAGTGGCAACAAGTTACCCACAGACGCAGGGGGAAATGGAACACCGAGCGAATTACACGAGCCACCCCTGCAACGCCTAAGTTCAACCTAATGGTCGAGTCCATTGACCCTCGCCTCTCTGGCGACGAGATTCTGAACAAAATTAAAACACGAGTCAATGTCGTCGATAGAGGCATTGGTATCACAGGAACTGAAAGGCGAGGGACCAACGGGTTATAGTGAGTTGCGAGACAGCGGAAGAACGCAAGCACTTCAGCGAAGTCCTCACACAAGCCGACCATTCACTATCAGCTAAACAACTGAAAACAAGTCCCCTTTGATACGATTAGTGGGACTGGCAAAGGACATGAACGATCTGCAAGTTACAGATGCCATTTTGAAACAAAATGGTAATCTAATAAAGGAAGTGCCAGCCGAAAATAGAGCCATAAAGGTGGTAAGGCGGACAAAGGGCCGAAATGACACCCTGACGAACGCCATTCTGGAAGCGGACCCAAGAATGTGGAAGGCACTGGCTAATAATAAAGTTCGAGTCGGCTACCAAATAGTCATGGCCCTGGACCAAACACCGGTTGTACAGTGCTACAGATGTCTGGGCTTCGGGCACATGGCACGACTTTGCAAGAATCCATGCGTATGCGGCTACTGCGCAGATCCCCACGAAACAAGAGAATGTCCCAAACGAACAGGACCACCAAAATGCACAAACTGCTCCAACCTAAAGCACACGACGGACACAGTGCATCCGGCCTACAGCAGCGAGTGCGACTACTGGAAGAAGTGGGACCGGATAGCGCGGTCCAGAGTAGACTATTGTTGAGAAAGACGACAGCAGTACAACAAAGAAATAACCACGTTCGTCCAAGCAAACCTGTAGGGATTCGCCGCCACAAAGACCTGTTCGCAGCGGCGGTAAATAACAAGGTATCCATATTGCTCCTCCAAGAGCCCTATGTAGGTACTAAAGGACGTTTGTCATGCGCCGCCGACGTCATACAAGACTCAACTGGTCCTGGACCAGTCAAATCCGCAGTCGTCGTTCTGCGCAATTCTGCCCAGGTGACGCGAAATCAGGCGATAATCTCCAAAAACATAGTAGCCGTTAAGCTACACTTCGACAATATTGACATTGGAGTGATTAGCGTATATCTTGAGGGAAACAAGGATATAGAGGAAGACATTCGGACGCTAAATCATTGTATGGACAAGTTACAAACGAAGAAAACATTGATAGCAGGCGACTTCAACGCCAGAGCCCATGGTGGGGAGCCCCACCGAGGATTCTAGGGGAACAGCCATGGTCGACTTCCTAGCCGATAGGGTCTCATGGTCCTAAACAAAGGCACAACACCGACCTTCTTTATCATCAGAGGAGGAAGGAATATTCAAGCAATGTTGACGTCACCACGACGTCAGCAGATTTAACACCCTATATATGCGACTGGCGGGTGGAGCCAGACCTTGATGCCTTTCGGATCATAGGCCGATCAGCTTCCGCCTGGAATTACAGCGTAGCACACCTAATAGACCAAAACCGACTACAAGGGTGTACAATACCAAACGAGCAGACTGGGATAAATTCACCAAAACCCTGTCCAGTGAGCTCACACACAGAAACATCACTAAGGAGCAAATAAATAACATAAAAAAAGAAGAGGAACTCGAGGAACTTGTTTTTACAGCGACACAAGCGATCTTGACGGCCTGTGACGCAGCAATCCCCAAGATCAAGGAGAAAATTCCCGCAAAACCCCACTGGTGGAACCAACAACTAGCCACACTAAAAAGAGAAGTGAAGAGACTCCGTAACAGGATCGGCAGAGCAAATCCGCGCAGAAGGCCCTTTGCGGTTGCCGAGTATCTCAAAGCCAAGGAAACTTACAAGCAACAACTTCAGACGGCAATCACGGACAGCTGGAAGGACTTTTGCGCTAGCCAAAACAGAGAAAATATGTGGGAGCGAATTTACCGAGTACTCAAGATCTGCGGGGAAAGAAGACAAGATGAGCTACTCAAAGATCCCCAAACCAAAGAGATGCTATCCCCCGAAGACTCGGCCTCCCTACTGGCCAGAACTTTCTTCCCACATGACCTGAGCGAAACTGATGAACCTGAACACCTAATCACCAGAGCGACAGTTAACGAACTTCTAAAATCAATTTCCCAACAGACCGGCATCAACACGATGCAATTTACATGTGAAGAAGTCGCAAGCATCCTGAATGGCATGAGTCCGAGGAAGGCGCCAGGAAAAGACGGTCTAACATCGGACATATGTCTAAAAGTCTTCGGAGCGGAAGCTGACTGGTTGATGGCAATATACAACGCTTGCCTTAAGCTTGGTTACTTTCCAGCCCTATGGAAAAAGCAACCATAAAAGTCATACCAAAGCCAGGAAGGACGACTATACAGAGCCCAAATCTTTTAGACCAATAGGTTTGTTGCCAGTCTTGGGAAAAGTACTAGAGAAGCTCTTCACAAACCGAATAACATGGACTCTGAGAGTGGCTGTGCTCTCAGTCCGAGGCAGTACGGCTTCCGGCCACAGAGAAGCACGGAGGACGCTCTCTACGATGCCATGACCACGATCAAGGAGGGTCTCAAAAGTCGCAAACTGATCGTGGTTGTATCCCTAGACATCGAGGGAGCGTTCGACAACGCATGGTGGCCGGCTATCCTGAACGAACTGGCCAAAAGGAACATTGATTCCACAACCCTCGGGCTGGTGCACAGCTATCTCTCAGATAGAACCATAGAGCTACAGTATGCAGGAGCCAAAGCCCACCGCACCACCAATAAAGGATGCATCCAGGGATCCACCTGCGGGCCAATATTATGGAACGCCCAATTGGACCCTCTACTGCAAGCATCAGAAAACCTGGAGGCTCATGTACAGGCCTTCGCCGACGACATTTTAATTGTCGCGGCGGCGTCCAGCGCCGACAAACTGGAGTCCATCCTCTCCGAGGCTCTCCATACTATCTCCAAGTGGGGCAAAGCCCACAAAATGCGCTTCGCCGCTCATAAAACACAGGCAATTCTCGTTACCAAGCGACTCAAATACCGAACACCAAAGGTGGTATTCGAGGGAGCCGAGGTTCCTTTTACTGGTTGTCTTAAAGTTCTAGGTCTTACCATAGATTCTAACTTAAACTTTGGTGAACATATTTCCGATAGGTATAGGAAGGCAGTAAACATCTATAAATCTGTCTCAAGAGCGGCGAGCGCGCACTGGGGGTTAAACAGTGCCATCCTTCGCACTATTTATAGAACAGTTGTTGAACCAACAATACTATACGCGGCTAACGTCTGGGCGGAAGCCAAAGACAAGAGACTAAACCGCCGAAAGCTGGACAATATTACCCGTAGCTTTGCAATCCGCATTGCTAAGGCACACCGGACCACATCAACAATAGCATCGGCGGTTCTGGCAGATATCTTGCCGCTGGACCTCAGAGCCATGGAACAGCTGAAAATATACGAAATTAAAAGAGGAAAGCCACTCCCTGGCTTTCCGGGCAGGGAACTAGAACCAAGACTTGACCCCTCACAGCTTCCTCATCCGGCATACCGAGAGACACGTATATTTCTGGAAATAAGTACAGAGGACGACCTCAAAGGTTTACAAGAGAACCAAACCCTCATTTACACGGACGGAAGCAAACTAGAAGGAAAGGTTGGAGCTGCGGTCTCTATTTGGACCGGAGGAAGAGAAAGTTTTAAGACTACGATGAGACTCGAAAGTTTCTGCAGCGTATTTCAAGCAGAACTCGCAGCAATTAAAAGAGCACTCGAACTCATTAATGGGAAGATAAAAACATGCACTCAAACCACCCTGCTTAGCGACTCCAAATCCGCCCTCCAAAGTATCTGCCATCCGGCTCCTCTCCACCCACTGGCAGCTGAAACGCGAAAGCTAATGCAAGAGCTGGAAAACAAAGGACACCGTATTCAGTTAGCCTGATAAAGGCGCACACCGGCCTACCGGGCAACGAGCGCGCGGACGAACTAGCGAAGGAAGCAGCAAAAGTCCAAGAGATCCCCAACCTACGGAAGATTCCCCTATCATTCGCAAAGCGGTGCATAAGAGGCAACACAATCACCACCTGGCAGAAACGCTACAAAGACTACACCTCGGCTAGCGCTATTAAATTATTCTTCGATGACATACAAGTAGCGCACAGAGTCCTCAGGAACGAAAATCACTCCAATGTCAAATCTCAATACCTTACAGGACACGGAGGCATAAAAGCCTATCTACATAGATTTGGGATTGCCCCAGATCCATTTTGCGCTTGCGATAACGATAGTAGTGAAACTATCGAACATATACTGACGAAATGTCCAAGGTTCGCACGCTATCGTTATGACTGCGAGCTCAGAATGGACCAGTCAATCACCAGAGAAAACATTGTGCGGATCGTGGAGAGCGACGACTGCAGGGACACTTTTTTCAACTACTGCAAAACAGTAATGCGCCTGGCGGCGAGGGCAAACGGTTCCACTGTAGTCTAACCTAATATTATAACATAAACTGCTACCGGGCTCTTTTGAGGTAAGGCACCCAAAAAAAAAAAAAAAAAAAAAAAAAAAAAAAAAAAAAAAAAAAAAATATATATAGAGCGCAACACTTACATAATACTATATCTATCCATCAATATTATTCTATAATTCACAATGACATAGCATATAATCACCAATATATAATGTCCATACACACAATAATTGTGGAATAAATGCATAATTTTAATATTTAATAATTATTAATACATTTTTAATACTATTGTTAAATACCTACATTTTTGACATGTCACAAGACCAGGATTGACTCTAAGCTTAGCTAATATCTTACGTAGGAACTTGCGAATCCACGCCTTTTCTGTAATCGCAAAAAACTGTAATGGTCCCGAGTACTGCTGCCTGTTTCCTGCGCGAAACAGGCAGGCAAGAAAACTCGCCAACCAAACAAAATTATGTAATGTTACCCACAGTCTATCTAGTCATAAATCTTATATAAATAATTGTAAACTGATTAATAACATTTAGAATAATTGTTTACCCAACTATGAATTTGTATCGAAATTGAATGTATGGAATGGACTATAAAGAAAATAAGCTATGTAAATTATAGTTAAACCATTCTATGTAAATACTAATCTGAAATTCTACCAGTATTGAAATATTGCTATAAATTAAAATGAATTGTAACGCCGGCCAGGACTAAAATTAATTATGTTATATATATACAATAATAATAATAAAAAAAAAAAAAAACACTGAAAAATTATTTCCCTTGTCTAATCCCTAGAATAAAATGATGCTGCATAAACAATAGCAGCAGGGCCGGCGGGACCCCTATAAGAGGGGTCAAAAAAAAAAAAAAAAAAAAAAAAAAAAACCTAACCTAACCTAACCTAACCTAACCTAACCTAACCTAACCTAACCTAACCTAACCTAACCTAACCTAACCTAACCTAACCTAACCTAACCTAACCTAACCTAACCTAACCTAACCCACGTATATCCTCGCGTTATTAAGTCCATAGCATCTCCAATTTGTTTTTTCTTGTAGTATTTGTGTAGTCTAATCATTAGACACCGTTCTCGTGCCGTATTCAGGCCATTTCTAGTTTTAATCACTCACCTTTAGTTTTCATACTTACGTAATTTTAATCGCATTCTAAAATTTTTTGTTTCTTCCTTTTCTGTGCTGTTTTTGCTCTCGGCCGGTCAGTCCCGGCCCGCAACCATCGAATCAGGCAAAACCTGTAAGAAAAACGCACAGAAATAGCGAAAAATCGTCTTTTTCTTTGAAACCGAGGTATAGTGGTAAAGCCCTGTTTTATAGGAATTCACGCATATCCTCGCGTTATTAAGTCCATAGCATTCCAATTTGTTTTTCTTGTAGTATTTGTGTAGTCTAACTATTAGACACCGTTCTCGTGCCGTATTCAGGCCATTTCTAGTTTTAATCACTCACCTTTAGTTTTCATAATTTACGTAATTTTAATCGCATTCTAAAATTTTTGTTTCTTCCTTTTCTGTGTTGTTTTTGCTCTTGGCCGGTCAGTCCCGGCCCGCAACCATCGAATCAGGCAAAACCTGTAAGAAAAACGCACAGAAATAGCGAAAATCGTCTTTTTCTTTGAAACCGAGGTATAGTGGTAAAGCCCTGTTTTATAGGAATTCACGTATATCCTCGCGTTATTAAGTCCATAGCATCTCCAATTTGTTTTTCTGTAGTATTTGTGTAGTCTAACTATTAGACACCGTTCTCGTGCCGTATTCAGGCCATTTCTAGTTTTAATCACTCACCTTAGTTTTCATACTTACGTAATTTTAATCGCATTCTAAAATTTTTGTTTCTTCCTTTTCTGTGCTGTTTTTGCTCTTGGCCGGTCAGTCCCGGCCCGCAACCATCGAATCAGGCAAAACCTGTAAGAAAAACGCACAGAAATAGCGAAAAATCGTCTTTTCTTTGAAACCGAGGTATAGTGGTAAAGCCCTGTTTTATAGGAATTCACGCATATCCTCGCGTTATTAAGTCCATAGCATCTCCAATTTGTTTTTCTTGTAGTATTTGTGTAGTCTAATCATTAGACACCGTTCTCGTGCCGTATTCAGGCCATTTCTAGTTTTAATCACTCACCTTTAGTTTTCATACTTACGTAATTTTAATCGCATTCTAAAATTTTTGTTTCTTCCTTTTCTGTGCTGTTTTTGCTCGGCCGGTCAGTCCCGGCCTGCAACCATCGAATCAGGCAAAACCTGTAAGAAAACTCACAGAAATAGCAAAAATCGTCTTTTTCTTTGAAACCGAGGTATAGTGGTAAAGCCCCGTTTTATAGGAATTCACGTATATCCTCGCGTTATTAAGTCCATAGCATCTCCAATTTGTTTTTCTTGTAGTATTTGTGTAGTCTAATCATTAGACACCGTTCTCGTGCCGTATTCAGGCCATTTCAGTTTTAATCACTACCTTTAGTTTTCATACTTACGCAATTTTAATCGCATTCTAAAATTTTTGTTTCTTCCTTTTCTGTGTTGTTTTTGCTCTTGGCCGGTCAGTCCCGGCCTGCAACCATCGAATCAGGCAAAACCTGTAAGAAAAACGCACAGAAATAGCGAAAATCGTCTTTTTCTTTGAAACCGAGGTATAGTGGTAAAGCCCTGTTTTATAGAATTCACGTATATCCTCGCGTTATTAAGTCCATAGCATCTCCAATTTGTTTTTCTTGTAGTATTTGTGTAGTCTAATCATTAGACACCGTTCTCGTGCCGTATTCAGGCCATTTCTAGTTTTAATCACTCACCTTTAGTTTTCATACTTACGTAATTTTAATCGCATTCCTAAAATTTTTGTTTCTTCCTTTTCTGTGCTGTTTTTGCTCTCGGCCGGTCAGTCCCGGCCCGCAACCATCGAATCAGGCAAAACCTGTAAGAAAAACGCACAGAAATAGCGAAAATCGTCTTTTTCTTTGAAACCGAGGTATAGTGGTAAAGCCCTGTTTTATAGAATTCACGTATATCCTCGCGCTATTAAGTCCATAGCATCTCCAATTTGTTTTTCTGTAGTATTTGTGTAGTCTAATCATTAGACACCGTTCTCGTGCCGTATTCAGGCCATTTCTAGTTTTAATCACTACCTTTAGTTTTCATACTTACGTAATTTTAATCGCATTCTAAAATTTTTGTTTCTTCCTTTTCTGTGTTGTTTTTGCTCTTGGCCGGTCAGTCCGGCCCGCAACCATCGAATCAGGCAAAACCTGTAAGAAAACGCACAGAAATAGCAAAAATCGTCTTTTCTTTGAAACCGAGGTATAGTGGTAAAGCCCTGTTTTATAGGAATTCACGTATATCCTCGCGTTATTAAGTCCATAGCATCTCCAATTTGTTTTTTCTTGTAGTATTTGTGTAGTCTAATCATTAGACACCGTTCTCGTGCCGTATTCAGGCCATTTCTAGTTTTAATCACTCACCTTTAGTTTTCATACTTACGCAATTTTAATCGCATTCTAAAATTTTTGTTTCTTCCTTTTCTGTGTTGTTTTTGCTCTTGGCCGGTCAGTCCCGGCCTGCAACCATCGAATCAGGCAAAACCTGTAAGAAAACGCACAGAAATAGCGAAAAATCGTCTTTTTCTTGAAACCGAGGTATAGTGGTAAAGCCCTGTTTTATAGGAATTCACGTATATCCTCGCGTTATTAAGTCCATAGCATCTCCAATTTGTTTTTCTTGTAGTATTTGTGTAGTCTAACTATTAGACACCGTTCTCAAAGCCGTATTCAGGCCATTTCTAGTTTTAATCACTCACCTTAGTTTTCATACTTACGTAATTTTAATCGCATTCTAAAATTTTTGTTTCTTCCTTTTCTGTGTTGTTTTTGCTCTCGGCCGGTCAGTCCTGGCCCGCAACCATCGAATCAGGCAAAACCTGTAAGAAAAACGCACAGAAATAGCGAAAAATCGTCTTTTCTTTGAAACCGAGGCATAGTGGTAAAGCCCTGTTTTATAGGAATTCACGTATATCCTCGCGTTATTAAGTCCATAGCATTCCAATTTGTTTTTCTGTAGTATTTGTGTAGTCTAATCATTAGACACCGTTCTCGTGCCGTATTCAGGCCATTTCTAGTTTTAATCACTCACCTTTAGTTTTCATACTTACGTAATTTTAATCGCATTCTAAAATTTTTGTTTCTTCCTTTTCTGTGCTGTTTTGCTCTTGCCGGTCAGTCCTGGCCCGCAACCATCGAATCAGGCAAAACCTGTAAGAAAACGCACAGAAATAGCGAAAAATCGTCTTTTCTTTGAAACCGAGGTATAGTGGTAAAGCCCTGTTTTATAGGAATTCACGTATATCCTCGCGTTATTAAGTCCATAGCATCTCCAATTTGTTTTTCTGTAGTATTTGTGTAGTCTAATCATTAGACACCGTTCTCAAAGCCGTATTCAGGCCATTTCTAGTTTTAATCACTCACCTTTAGTTTTCATACTTACGTAATTTTAATCGCATTCTAAAATTTTTTGTTTCTTCCTTTTCTGTGCTGTTTTGCTCGGCCGGTCAGTCCCGGCCCGCAACCATCGAATCAGGCAAAACCTGTAAGAAAACGCACAGAAATAGCGAAAAATCGTCTTTTCTTTGAAACCGAGGTATAGTGGTAAAGCCCTGTTTTATAGGAATTCACGTATATCCTCGCGTTATTAAGTCCATAGCATTCCAATTTGTTTTTCTTGTAGTATTTGTGTAGTCTAATCATTAGACACCGTTCTCGTGCCGTATTCAGGCCATTTCTAGTTTTAATCACTCACCTTTAGTTTTCTATACTTACGTAATTTTAATCGCATTCTAAAATTTTTGTTTCTTCCTTTTCTGTGTTGTTTTTGCTCTTGGCCGGTCAGTCCCGGCCTGCAACCATCGAATCAGGCAAAACCTGTAAGAAAACGCACAGAAATAGCGAAAAATCGTCTTTTTCTTTGAAACCGAGGTATAGTGGTAAAGCCCTGTTTTATAGGAATTCACGTATATCCTCGCGTTTTTAAGTCCATAGCATCTCCAATTTGTTTTTTCTTGTAGTATTTGTGTAGTCTAATCATTAGACACCGTTCTCGTGCCGTATTCAGGCCATTTCTAGTTTTAATCACTCACCTTTAGTTTTCATACTTACGTAATTTTAATCGCATTCTAAAATTTTTTGTTTCTTCCTTTTCTGTGCTGTTTTTGCTCTCGGCCGGTCAGTCCCGGCCCGCAACCATCGAATCAGGCAAAACCTGTAAGAAAAACGCACAGAAATAGCGAAAAATCGTCTTTTCTTTTAAACCGAGGTATAGTGGTAAAGCCCTGTTTTATAGGAATTCACGTATATCCTCGCGTTATTAAGTCCATAGCATCTCCAATTTGTTTTTCTTGTAGTATTTGTAGTCTAATCATTAGACACCGTTCTCGTGCCGTATTCAGGCCATTTCAGTTTTAATCACTCACCTTTAGTTTTCATACTTACGTAATTTTAATCGCATTCTAAAATTTTTTGTTTCTTCCTTTTCTGTGCTGTTTTTGCTCTCGGCCGGTCAGTCCCGGCCCGCAACCATCGAATCAGGCAAAACCTGTAAGAAAAACTCACAGAAATAGCAAAAATCGCCCGCCCACCCTCCCAGTTTTCATTACTTAGGTAGACTCTGAACCCAGCCATAGAACTTTTTCTTTATTCTTCTTTTTTCGTTCTGTTTTTACCCTCGGCCGGTCGGCTCCGGTTCACAACCCGTATTACAACCTGTACACACCCCTATTAAAAAGACAAAGGACACTTTTACGATGTCCCAAACTAATAACACTAGCCCGCAAGATCTGGAGCGCAAAATGGACAAGCCGTCAGCAGTAAGGCGGAGCATAGAATACATTGAAGTAAGCCTGAGGCAGCAGAGACAGAGGTCCAACCGTCACAAAAGGATCCAGGCGATCAAATCAAGTCAGAAGGAGGCGACCAGGAAAATAGACTTGGTGACATCACCGCCAATAAGGGAGAAATACCTAACCCTAGCTCTCGAAGCAAAAGCCTGCCTATGTAAGGCGAAGACTTATCTGGCCAACTCCAGAAACTTGAGGACAGATATAAAGGACGGAGTATTGAACGCAGTAGATAGACTGTACCAAATAGTTAAAACACTGGACAAAGAAATAGAGAGTCACAAAAAACAGAAAGAGGAGGAGAGAGTAGCAGGGACGGGTGAGGTGGGCTCTTTACACCCCTGACCCTCCTAGCCCCTCCCGACACATGGACAGGACACAGAACTGATTAAAAGGATGGAAGAACAAACAAGATTGGTTAAAGAAAACAATGAAAAGATGGAAGAGTTAAAGGAAATGCTGGTGGAACATAAGAAATCACTGAAAGGGGAAACATACGCGAGCGTAGCGGCGGGCCTCAATAAGGGAAACACCCAAAAGAGGGAAACGTTCCACTCGGTTGTAGTCACCTCCAGCGACGAACAAGAGTCAGGGAAGAGGTTCTAAATAAGATAAGGGAAGTTATAAATGCTAAGGAAGGAGGAGGAAGATAGATAGAGTTCGGAAAGCCAGGGACAGGAAAGTAATTATAGGATGTAGAAGTGAAGCGGACAGGAATAAAGTAAAAGATAAACTGGACAAAGCAGGAGGGAAACTACATGCAGAAGAAATTAAAAATAAGGACCCGCTGGTTATGTTGAAGGATGTCCTTTCTTACAATACGGAAGAAGAGGTGATGGGGCACTGAGGAAACAGAACCTCAAAATCTTCGAGGGGCTGACAGGAGATGAGGACAGGATGGAGATAAAATATAAAAGGAAATCGAGAAACGCTATCACGAATCATATAGTCCTGAGAGTCTCCCCGAGGCTGTGGAATAGACTGCGGAGAGAGGGACCGTCCAGATCGATATGCAGAGGATTCATGTATCGGACCAATCTCCACTGGTCCAATGCTCCCAGTGTCTAAGGTATGGCCACACCAAACGCCTCTGCAAAGAAGAGAAGGAGACATGCAGTCATTGCGCAGGCCCACATAGAAAGACCGAGTGCCCGGGTGGGGCGCCGGTGCAGCCCCATCATGCAGAAATTGCGCATCCGCCAAGCTGGGAAATGCTGAGCATAACGCATTCAGTGCCGAGTGCCCAGTGCGACGGAAGTGGGATGCGCTAGCCAGGGCTGCAACGGCGTATTGCTAAGGGCAGCCACAGTGGACAGCAGGGCACACTATCCCACAGCCAAACCCCAGAAACAGAGACCAAAACATACAAATTGGCCTAAGTCAACCTGGTAACGCAAAGAACTTGCGACAAACGAAATCGTACTAGAAGCCAATAAAAGGAAATACGATTTCGTGTTAACACAAGAACCATACGTGGGTGGCAAAAGAGTGGTAAAGAATTACCGGGGTGTGAGAGTCTTCCAGGGAAATGGCAAAGACAAAGTAGTAAAGTCGGCGATAATGGTACTAAACCCAGACATAGACGCCAGAGCCCACCCTAAGTACACCACGAATAACATCGCCGTGGTGGAAGTCGGAGGCAAGGACTGGAAAACCACACTCATATCCGTGTACTTTGAACCAGACCAACCGGTTGACGATTACCTCTACCACCTGAGTCGCGCAATCAGGAGCTTGGGCCAAAATCTATTATAGTGGGAGGCGACATAAATGCCAAAAGTATCTGGTGGGGTAGCAAAACCACAGACAGTAGAGGAGAAGCCATATTGGGCTTCGCAAATCAGCACAGGTTGGAGATACTGGAATGCGGCGGTGTACCAACGTTCCAGACTGTGAGAGGAAACAGAGTGTTTAGCAGTGTGGTCGACGTCACCTTCTGCTCCCCGACATGCTAAGCAGGTTGGGGAGTGGAAGGTGATCGAAGACGTCGTCAGCTCCGATCACAACTGTATCACGTTTACTCTAAGGAAGGAGGGGTTAAGAGACGAGCCAAAGGTGAGTACAACAAGAAAATACAACACCAGGAATGCGAATTGGCAATCTCTTATTGAAAAGGTATCTCAATTCAAGAGGGACAAAATCTTGACACCCAAAGATTAAAAAGGACAAACACAAAGGAAGAATTAGAGAACACCATAAACGAGTATGATGCAGTTGTGATCGAAGCATGTGAGGAGGTGCTCCCAAAAATAAAGTGCAAAACCAAACCCAAGATTCCCTGGTGGACCAAGGAGTTGGAGGATAAGAAGAAGAAAACACTTACCTTAAAGCGCCGAATCCGCTGCGCAGCACCTGCAGGAGAAACATCGTCGTAGCCAGGTATCTGAAACAAAAAGAAGAGTATGAGAATGAGGTGAGGAGAGCTAAGACAAGTAGTTGGAAGGAGTTCTGTGGAAGGCAAGAAAAGGAAGGGATGTGGGATGGGATATACAGGATCTTAAGGAAGGCGACTAGAGGCAGGAGGATGAATTGATGGTGAAAGGCGATAAAGTGCTGTCTCCAAAAGAATCGGTGGTAGAGCTCGCGGACACATTCTTCCCAAACGACGACCGCCAAACCGATTTAGAACATCATCGGGATATAAGAAGAGCCGTGGAACAAATAAACGGTCAGGATCAGGAAGAGGAACAGGACCCTCCTTTTAGTAAGGAGGAGCTACTAAATGCCGCGAGAGCCTTTAACCCGAAGAAGGCACCTGGGGGGGATGGAGTGACCGCGGATATTGTTCGGGCGCTGGTCGAAGGCGACACGGACTTCCACTTGATGATGGCCAACAGATGCCTAGAACTGAGTCTTTTCCCCACCATCTGGAAGGAGGCCACAGTAGTAGTAATAAGAAAGCCGGATAAGGAAACTTATACCACACCAAAGTCCTATAGACCCATTGGCCTCCTCCCGGTGATGGGAAAACTACTCGAGAGGATGATTGTTGGCCGCCTCAAGTGGCATCTGGTCCCCAGACTGAGCTCGCGACAGTATGGCTTCGTACCACAGAAGAGTACGGAAGACTCCCTCTATGATCTGATGGAACACGTACGCGATAAGCTGAAACAAAAACTAATTGTCACCATTGTTTCATTAGACATAGAGGAGCCTTTGACAGCGCATGGTGGCCCGCCATCAGAATGAGATTAGCGAAGGAGAAGTGCCCTATCAACATCCGGAGAATACTGACAGTTACCTGACAGACAGAAAGGTCAGAGTGAGGTATGCGGGAGAGGAGACATCAAAAGTACTAGCCAGGGTGCGTACAGGGTTCGATAGGGGACCCATTTTATGGAACCTCCTGATTGACCCTTATTAAAAGATCTGGAGCAGAGGGGCACCACGCACAGGCATTTGCCGACGACGTCGTGCTCGTATTTAGCGGGGAGACGTCGGGCATTAACACCAGTGCTAGGAGGCACTCGATTATGTTCAGGCGTGGGGTGTCAAAACAAACTCAAGTTTGCACCACATAAAACAAAAGCAATGGTCATAACAAACAGGTTAAAATATGACACCCCACGCCTGAGCATGGGAGGATCCCAATCGACATGGACCAAGAAATCAAACTGCTGGGCTTAAACATTGACAGAAAACTAACCTTCAACAAACACATCACCCTCACATGCAGAAAAGCACTCAACATACACAAACATCTAACCAGAGCGGCCAAAATAACATGGGGCTAAACCCCGAAATAGTAAAATAATATACACGGCAGCAGTGGAACCGATCATTACGTATGCGGCTGGAGCCTGGGGGAAATCTGCAGCAAAGCTAGTTTCTAGAAAACAGCTCAATGCCGTGCAAAGAGGTTTCGCCCAGAAAATATGCCGAGCATACAGAACGGTTTCGCTTAACTCCGCACTCGCACTGTCAGGGATACTGCCTCTCGACCTTCGTATCAAAGAGGCTGCCACAGTCTTTGAGATAAGAAAAGGAAAAAAGGAGCATGCATACGGAGATAGGGAGGTCGAGAAGGAAGTATTATACACCAAATCCACACACCCTGCATGTAAGCTACATCTAGAGTACAAACACCTCGAGAGCCAGGAGCAGATTAACACCCTGGCGAACTTGGAATATAAAATATACACGGACGGCAGTGGGCTTGAGGGCAAGGTCGGGGCCGCGTTTTCCTTATGGAAAGACGGCGTCGAAACCAAGTCCAAAAAGTTTAAGCTGTCGTCCCATTGCACAGTATACCGCCGAGCTTCTGGCTCTCCGAAATGCAACGGTGGAGGCCCTGGAAAGAGCTGATATTCATTTGAATATTCAGTGATTCTAGGCCGCCCTAGATACTTTATGCAACAGTGAGACAAGGCACCCTTTAGCAATTCAGGCACAAAACACCATAAGCCAGGCAATACTAAAGGGAAAAACCATCTCCCTGTACTGGGTGAAGGCCCATGTGGGGATAGCGGGAAACGAGAGAGCGGATGAGCTCGCGAAACACGCAGCGCTACACACAAAAACTAAACCTGTCTACGACCAGTGCCCGGTTTCATTCATGAAGAGACAAATCCGAGAGGACACTCTTCATGAATGGAACCGGAGGTACACGGAGGAAGCCACGGCATCTGGCACGAAGATATTTTTGCCCAACATCTATATAGCCCAGGAATTCATAAAATCGGTAACTACAAACATGCACCTCACGCAACTACTCACTGGGCACGGCGGGTTCTCGGAGTACCTGAATCGCTTCGGGTGCAAAGAGAGCCTGTCGTATTTGCGACCCGGATGTTCCGGAAACAGTTATCCACCTAATCACAGAGTGCCCAGTGCATTGTAGGGATCGACTGGATGTAGAGTTAAAAACCGGAATTAAAATAGAAGCCACAAAATTAAGTCAACTTATTTGTCAAAAAGAAACTAAACATGATTTTATAGAATACTGTATTGAAATAATAAGAAAAGTAAATCTAAGAAATAAATAAATCGAATATAATAGTATATTTTGGATAATGAAATGAAAGAGATCGAATGTTAAAGAACAAGTGTAAATGTAAAATAAAAAAGAAAGACAACAAAGAACTGAAATAGAATAACAAAAGAAGTGAAATGTAAACCTATTCTATTACGAATTGTAATTAACAAAATAAAACAAACAAAAAGCCTGAAAAATATCCCTGACAATGACTCGTCAGGGGAACGCGCAGTATTCAAAAAAAAAAAACCTAACCTAACCTAACCTAACCTAACCTAACCTAACCTAACCTAACCTTAACCTAACCTAACCTAACCTAACCTAACCTAACCTAACCTAACCTAACCTAACCTAACCTAACCTAACCTAACTCTAACCTAACCTAACCTAACCTAACCTTAACCTAACCTAACCTAACCCAACCTAACCTTAACCTAACCTAATCCTAACCTAACCTAATCCCAACCTAACTCTAACTCTAACCTAACTCCAATCCCAACCTAACCCAACCCAACCCAACCTAACCTAACCTTAACCTAACCTTAACCTAATCCTAACCTAACCTTTTTTGTTATCGGGGGAAATCTTCGAAAGATACCCTGCCTCCTGGGGTGAGACAGGGTTATGTGGGACTTGTAACCACTAAAACCCCCGGTGGTCATCCTCAGTGCATTTAGAGGGGCTCCGGGATCTCCATAGGAACGCACCGGTGCCCCTCTGCACGGTGCCTGAGCACATCCCTGGGGAGGAAAACCTCCCTAGCACCCTCGCGGTGCTACGGCAACTCGAGACCACTCCGAGTTGCCGTCCTTCCCGGGTCCGCTTCCTGGTGGTCAGGAGCCCCACCCTGATCACCCGCGAACCCTAAGTCCCCTTTTAGTCGCCTTGTACGACAGGCAGGGGGTACCTTAGCCCTATTCTTATGCCCGGGACTAAAGGGCTGAACCTAACCTAACCTAACCTAACCTAACCTAACCTAACCTAACCTAACCTAACCTAACCTAACCTAACCTAACCTAACCTAACCTAACCTAACCTAACCTAACCTAACCTAACCTAACCTAACCTAACCTAACCTAACCTAACCTAACCTAACCTAACCTGTTTCATTAGACATAGAGGGAGCCTTTGACAGCGCATGGTGGCCCGCCATCAGACTGAGATTAGCGAAGGAGAAGTGCCCTATTAACATTCGGAGAATACTGGACAGTTACCTGACAGACAGAAAGGTCAGAGTGAGGTATGCGGGAGAGGAGACATCAAAAAGTACTAGCCAGGGGTGCGTACAGGGTTCGATAGGGGGACCCATTTTATGGAACCTCCTGATTGACCCCTTATTAAAAGATCTGGAGCAGAGGGGGCACCACGCACAGGCATTTGCCGACGACGTCGTGCTCGTATTTAGCGGGGAGACGTCGGGCATTAACACCAGTGCTAGGGAGGCACTTGATTATGTTCAGGCGTGGGGTGTCAAAAACAAACTCAAGTTTGCACCACATAAAACAAAAGCAATGGTCATAACAAACAGGTTAAAATATGACATCCCACGCCTGAGCATGGGAGGGATGCCAATCGACATGGACCGAGAAATCAAACTGCTGGGCTTAAACATTGACAGTAAACTAACCTTCAACAAACACATCACCCTCACATGCAGAAAAGCACTCGACATATACAAACATTTAACCAGAGCGGCCAAAATAACGTGGGGCTAGACCCCGAAATAGTAAAAATAATATACACGGCAGCAGTGGAACCGATCATTACGTATGCGGCTGGAGCCTGGGGAAATCTGCAACAAAGTTAGTTTCTGAAAACAGCTCAATGCCGTGCAAAGAGGTTTCGCCCAGAAAATATGCCGAGCATACAGAACGGTTTCGCTTAACTCCGCACTCGCACTGTCAGGAATACTGCCTCTCGACCTTCGTATCAAAGAGGCTGCCACAATCTTTGAGATAAGAAAAGGAAAAAGGAGCATGCATACGGAGATAGGAGGTCGAGAAGGAGGTATTATACACCAAATCCACACACCCTGCATGTAAGCAACATCTAGAGTACAAACACCTCGAGAGCCAGGAGCAGATCAACACCCTGGCGAACTCGGAATATAAAATATACACGGACGGCAGCGGGCTTGAGGGCAAGGTCGGGGCCGCGTTTTCCTTATGGAAAAACGGCCTCGAAACCAAGTCCAAAAAGTTTAAGCTGTCGTCCCATTGCACAGTATACCAAGCCGAGCTTCTGGCTCTCCAAAATGCAACGGTGGAAGCCCTGGAAAGAGCTGGATATTCATTTGGAATATTCAGTGATTCTAGGGCCGCCCTAGACACTTTATGCAACAGTGAGACAAGGCACCCTTTAGCAATTCAGGCACAAAACAACATAAGCCAGGCAATACTAAAGGGAAAACCGTCTCCCTGTACTGGGTGAAGGCCCATGTGGGGATAGCGGGAAATGAGAGAGCGGATGAGCTCGCGAAACACGCAGCGCTATACACAAAGACAAAACCTGTCTACGACCAGTGCCCGGTTTCATTCATGAAGAGACAAATCCGAGAGGACACTCTTCATGAATGGAACCGGAGGTACACGGAGGAAGCCACGGCATCTGGCACGAAGATATTTTTGCCCAATATCTATATAGCCCAGGAATTCATAAGATCGGTAACTACAAACATGCACCTCACGCAACTACTCACTGGGCACGGCGGGTTTTCGGAGTACCTGAATCGATTCGGGTGCAAAGAGAGCCCGTCGTGTATTTAAGACCCGGATGTTCCGGAAACAGTTATAAACGTAATAACAGAGTGCCCAGTGCATTGTAGGGATCGACAGGATATAGAATTAAAAACCGGAATTAAAATAGAAGCCACAAAATTAAGTCAACTAATTTGTCAAAAGGAAACTAAACATGATTTTATAGAATACTGTATTAAAATAATAAGAAAAGTAAATCTAAGAAATAAATAAATCGTATATAATAGTATATTTTGAAAAATGAAATGAAATGAAAGAAATTGAATGTAAAAGAACAAGTGTAAATGTAAAATATATAAAAGAAAGAGAACAAAGAACTGAAATAGAATAACAAAAGAAGTTAAATGTAAACCTATAATATTGGGAATTGTAAATAACAAAATGAAAACAAACAAAAGCCTGAAAATATCCTGACAATGACTCGTCAGGGGAACGCGCAGTATACAAAAACCTAACCTAACCTAACCTAACCTAACCTAACCTAACCTAACCTAACCTAACCTAATCCCAATCCCAACCTAACCTAACCTAACCTAACCTAACCTAACCTAACCTAATCCCAATCCTAACCTAACCTAACCTAACCTAACCTAACCTAACCTAACTCTAACCTAACCTAACCTAACCTAACCTAACCTAACCTAACCTAACCTAACCTAACCTAACCTAACCTAACCTAACCTAATCCCAACTCAACCTAACCTAACCTAACCTAACCTAGCCTAACCTAACCTAGCCTAACCTAACCTAACCTTAACCTAACCTAACCTAACCTTAACCTAACCTAACTCAACCTAACCTAACCTACTGATTATGTTCGGGGGTGGGGTCAAAAATAAGCTAAACTTCGCAGCACACAAAACTAAGGCTATGGTAGTGACGAGGAAGCTGAGTTTGACTCACCACTCCTGACCATGGGCGGTGTGAGGATCGAGCTCTCCAAGAACATCAAGATACTCGGCCTCACGGTGGACGACGGACTCACGTTCAACGCGCACATTGCAAATGTGTGTCGGAAGGCGCAGAGTCTGTACGTCCAACTGTCGAGGGCCGCTAAGGTCCAATGGGGATTGAACCCCGAGGTGGTTAGAACCATTTATACGGCGGTGGTGGAGCCGACGATCATGTACGCTGCGGGCGCATGGGCGTCGGCGACACTAAAAGGTCTGCCAGAAAGCAGCTGGACTCCGTGCAGAGAGGGTTTGTCCAGAAGATTGTGAAATCGTATAGGACCGTCTCCTGCATTCAGCCCTGCTGCTAGCCGGATTGCTTCCCTGGATATAAGGATCGAAGCAGCCTCTCTTTACCAAGTAAAGAGAGGCATATCGCGGCGAGTGGTAGGGACAGGATATGGAGACTAGGACTCCCTACGCCGAGATGCCACATCCTGCCGAAAGGCTGGAGCTGGACTTCACCTGCATGGGGGACGGTGTGGATTTGCCTACGCAAGACGAGGCTACCGTCCGAATTTACACCGACGGTAGTAAAATCGAGGGGAAAGTCGGAGCGGCACTATCCATTTGGATAGGCGCGGCCGAGAAGAGTACCCGAAAACTCAAGCTGGGTGATTACTGCACCGTCTACCAGGCAGAATTGCTGGCAATCAGTGAAGCCACCGAGTGGGCACTACGGCACTCTGCACGGAACTTCAGGTCTATTGCGACTCCAGGTCCGCCCTCCAAACGGTTATTAACCCGGATTCCTGCATCCCCTCGCGGTGAAAGCACGACAAAACATCTGTACATTGCGGGGACGTGGAAGAACATCTCCCTAACATGGGTGAAAGCCCACGCAGGTTTGAGGGGAACGAGGGCGGACGAACTTGCAAAGGAGGCTGCAATTAAGACCAAGAGGACCCCGACTACGATCGATGCCCTGTCTCGTTCGTCAAGCGACAAATCCGTTTGGAGTCGGTTGATGAATGGAACAGGAGGTATCGAGAGGGTGACACGGCTTCCGTCACCAAAGCCTTCTTCCCGGACGCGTCAGAAGCCTTCAGCGTAATTAAAACCTGGAGATGGACGCTCTGTCTGTGCAGGTGTTCACGGGCCACGGCGGTTTCTCCGAATACTTGAACCGCTTCAGGTGTAAAGAGAGCCCGTCGTGTGTCTGTGACGACACCATCAAGGAGGATATCTTGCACCTCATAACGGAGTGTCCTGTCAACGCAGGGGAGAGGCTCAATGTTGAGAGCTACACAGGTTTAAAAGTAACAATAAATAACTTGCCAGTCCTTATCAGTAGCAGAGATTTTAGCCAGAAATTCCTGCATTTCTGCAAGCGTGTGGCGATGAAAGCTATACGACAAAATAAAACAAAATGAATGTATGAGGATGTTAGTATGTGTGTGAATATTTAGTTATATATACTACATAGTAACTAAATTTAGAACTATATATATATTAAGATTGACTAAGAAGAAATATATATAAGAATAGAATACGATGTATAGAGAGATAAGACTCGACTAAAAATAGTGTAAGTGGATAATGTTAGAAAAGAACAAAAAAGTCCTGAGTTATCATGTCAGGGGAAATACATGCAAGGGCCCCAGAAATGAGGGTCTAAAAAAAAAAAAACCTAACCTAACCTAACCTAACCTAACCTAACCTAACCTAACCTAACCTAACCTAACCTAACCTAACCTAACCTAACCTAACCTAACCTAACGAATCTACCGGGTGCTAAAGGTTTGCGGCGAACGAAGAGAGGATATGCAGCTCTCGGATCCCTCAACGGGCGGACCGCTCTCGCCGGAGGACTCTGCGGCCCTCTTGGCCAGAGCGTTCTTTCCTGTGGACGAACCCGAGACCGACACTGCAGAGCAACGAGAGATCAGGTCTACAATAGGCAACTTGTCCTTAGATACCGACGCTCAGACTCCTAGCACGACAGCCCACTTTACCCAGGACGAAATAAACAACGTCCTACACTTAATGAACCCCAAGAAGGCCCCGGGCATCGATGGCTTCACAGCGGATATCTGCCTAAATGCCTTCCAAGCCGAACCCACCATCTTCGCTGCGCTCTATAACACCTGCCTCAGGGTTGGGCATTTCCCCACACCGTGGAAACTGGCTGTAATAAAAGTCATCCCAAAACCGGGCAAAACGGACTATAGCCTTCCCAAAGCGTACAGACCAATAGGTTTGCTTCCCATACTTGGAAAGGTCTTAGAAAAGATGGTCACTTTAAGAGTCGAATGGACCCTGGGAAATGGCTGCGCCCTTAGCCCCAGGCAGTACGGATTCCGGCCACAGCGGGGGACGGAGGACGCCCTCTACGACGCCATGACAGTCATAAAGGACGGACTTAAGAATAAGAAACTGGTCGTAGTCGTGTCTATGGACATAGAGGGTGCCTTCGATAATGCGTGGTGGCCGGCCATCTTAAATCAACTATCGATAAGGAACCTTGATCGTAAAACCCTGGGGCTGGTCCGTAGTTATCTCTCGGGCAGAAAGATCGAACTCCGCTACGCCGGAACCCGAGTAGTCCGCAACACAAACAAAGGCTGCATTCAGGGCTCCACCTGCGGACCTCTTCTCTGGAATGTCCAGCTAGACCCGCTTCTACAGGACGCTGAGGACTTGAGGCCCACGTTCAGGCGTTCGCTGACGACATCCTAGTGGTGGCAGCGGCTCACGACACCTATAATTTGAGCGCAAACTGTCCAAAGCTTTGGACCTAATATCTAGGTGGGGAAAAGCTATAAGATGCGCTTTGCCGCCCATAAGACGCAGGCTATTCTTATTACCAGGAAACTTAAGTTCCAGTTGCCCAAGGTGGTTTTTGAAGGAACCGAGATTCCACTTACTGGTAGCCTCAAAGTTCTAGGTCTCACAGTAGACACGAACTTAAACTTTGGCCAACATATCGCAGAAAGGCACAACAAAGCCACCTCCATATTCAAATCTGTCTCCAGAGCGGCAAGTGCCAATTGGGGTCTGAACAGTGATATTTTGCGCACCATTTATAGGGTGGTGGTCGAGCCCACTCTGCTGTATGCGGCGAACGTCTGGGCGGATTCGAGTAACAAAAAGAGGAACCGCCAGAAACTTGATAACATAACAAGAAGCTTTGCCATTAAGATAGCTAAGGCTCACAGAACAACCTCCACAGTAGCCTCAACCACCATGGCCAATATCCTGCCTCTGGACCTTCGAGCGGAAGAGCAGGCTAAACTATTCTTAATAAAAAGAGGCAAAGACCTGCAAGGACTCCCGGGCAGAACCCTTGAGCGCAGGGTACATCCTTTCCAACTTCCACACCCAGCGCAAAGGAAATTTAACGAGTTCCTGGAGATTCGTAAAGCTGGTGATCTCCGGAAATATCAACCAAGAGGCTACCCTAATTTACACCGACGGGAGCAAAATAGAAGGCAGAGTCGGAGCTGCGGTGTCGGTCTGGAGCGATGACCGTGAAAAGACCAGCTCCACCCTGGGCCTCTCCAACTACTGCAGCGTTTTCCAGGCTGAGTTGGCTGCCATAAGGGGAGCACTAAGGCTAGTGGAGAGACGCCCCAAGAATTACAATCGGATTGTCTTACTCAGCGACTCCAGATCGGCCCTGCAGTGCATCTGCGATCCGACATCCTCCACCCCTTAGCCTACGAAATACGCGAAATGATGGCCAGGCTGGCTCATTTAGGCCTTGAAATAAAATTAGCATGGATCAAGGCGCACGCCGGGCTGCCAGGAAACGAACGAGCGGACAATCTAGCCAAGAAAGCAGCTCTAACATCCAAAAGGAAACCCTCGTACGACCTCTTCCCTCTCTCCTTCGCAAAGCATACCATCAGGAGGAAACGCTGGCCATCTGGCAGGAACGCTTCAACTCATACAAGTCCAACATTAAGCTGTTCTTCGACGACATCAAGGTCGCGCACAGAGTCTTTAGGAGCATGGACCACACTAATCTAAGAACACAAATATTTACGGGTCACGGAGGAGTCAAGGACTACCTTTTCAAATTTAAGTTGGCGGATGATCCATTCTGTGCTTGCGACGGTGAGACCCACGAGACAATCGCGCATATAATCACCAAATGCCCACGTTTCGCCACACTGCGTCTCGACTGCGAGCACAGAATGGACTACACCATTGCCGAGGACACCATAGTGCAATTAGTGAGGAGTGAAGATACGCGCGAGTCCTTTATGAAATTCTGCTTGACTGTGATGCGCCGCGTGGCTAGATCAAACGGTTCAATCGTAGCAAACTAAACTTTAATCCAAAAGTGAACTAAAAACCCAAACGGGGAATTTATCTAATCCTCAACCCAAACCTAGTCAAATTCTAATTCTCATTATACCATATTATTACATGATTAATTCATTCAATAATGCCAATCAATTTCATTCAATCGCAAGTAATTAAATCAATCCCACTTATTATTTATTGTATATTTTTAAACCTAAGTATTGTACCTCATCCATTTACCTTAATGGGACACTTTCTTATCGGTTTTAGCCATTCAAAATGAATAAAAAAAAAAAAAATTATTTTACTCAAAAATTTCACAATCACCCAGGAACTTGCGAACTCACGCCTTTTTGTAATCGCAATAATTTGTAATGGTCTCGAGTACTGCTGCTTGATTCCTGCGTGAAACAGGCAGACAAGAAAACTCGCAAACCAAAACCTCCCATGCAATGTTACCCACAGTCTATCTAATCAAAAAAGTAAATTGTATATAAATTATTATAAATTGATTTAAATAAAATGTAATTAAAATAAATATATTGTATTGAAATCGAATGCATATAAAAAAATAAATATGAAGTTATACAAACTATAGCTAAGTCTATTATGTACAAATATTTAACATAAATTGAATTTTTACTTGTATAATATTGCTATAAATTAAAGCTAATTGTAACGCCGGCCAGGACTGAAATTAAATTTAAATAAAATTTATAAAACACACTGAAAAAATTATTTTCCTTGTCTTAATCCCTAGAATAAATGATGCTGCATAAACAATAGCAGCAGGGCCGGCGAGACCCCCAAAACCGGGGGTCAAAAAAAAAAAAAACCTAACCTAACCTAACCTAACCTAACCTTTTTTTTTTTTTCGTGGGGAAATGCCTACGCATACCCGCCCCCGCGGGGACGAGGGCGGGTTATGTCGGACTCGCACCGACTAAAACCCCACGGTGTTCCATCGCTCCACCCAGTGCTGTGCATGCGGGTACGCTGTGAGCATTCTTCCGCGTGCACAGCTGGTGGCGGCCAGTTGTGTGGCCTCGGCTGATTTGACCCTGTGTTGAGAGCGCGCGGGAACACCGGGCGCGCTCTCACCTCGCTGACTCATACGAGGGACAGACTTCCCCGAGTCCATCACTCGAGTCGAAAGGGGGGGAATCGAGTATGCCTACGCTCTCCTCATCCCCCCCTGCGGCGGCTGTGGAGTGGTCCCAGGGTCTCGGGACGCATCCTCCTCCATCGGCTGGCTGGTCGGTTGCCGAGGTGGCAACGGGCGGACCGGCCTTTTCCTGGCCTTGGAAGGCGCTTTGCAGGCCTTCCCCCCCATCCTGTGATCCGCCGGTTTCTTTGCGGCGACGCACACGGCACAATTCGGGGTAGCGGAGCATGTTGCCGCCTTGTGGCCAGGTTGACCACATCGGCAGCACAACTCCCCCCGGTCGATCAGTGCGTCGCACTGAGCCCTCACGTGCCCCGCCTCGAAACAGCGGAAGCACCTAAGAGGTGAGGGCTCCACGAGCTTCACCTCGGCTGCCACCCATGAGACCATAAGGCGCCCGCTGGCGGCCACCTTTTTGGCGGCAGCCACGGGGCACCGGACCCAGGCCATCCCAAGGCCTGCGGGATACCGCAGGACCTCACTACATTTGACGACTTCCTTGGGACAGCCGCCAGCCTTCGTCACCGCCGCTACTACATCCTCTGCTGTGGTGGAGTCGTCCAGACCGGACACCTTGACTTCTGCAGTCTTCGCCGGTCTGGATACTCGGACTCCTTTTCCCGCTGCTAAAAGCACCTCGCTCAGTTTTTGAGCGAGGGCGTCCGCCTTTGCTCCGCTGTCTGCGCCAGGGATTTCGAACATCCGAGCCCCCGTGGCGCAGATGCGGAAGCGCATCTCAGTTATACCGAGGGAGGCTAAGTTGATTTTCGCCTTCGCCTCGGTAATAACGTCAATGTAGGTGACTCCTGCAGCCGCTGCCTCCGGCTCCAGGGTCACCACCACAGCAGAGGATCGCGGAGTCGCAATCTTCACAGGCCTCTTTGTAGGTTCACCGGGACTCTTTACCACCACCTTCCCTCCCTTCTTCTTGAGTCCCTTCTTCACCACCTTAGTCCACGGTTGCTCCATAGACTGTGGCACCGGTGGCGAAATTTGGGACTCAGGTGCCGTCTTTTTGCCTTCCTTCGTTGGCTCGCTCCGCCCTCCCTTAGGGTGTTTCGGGGCCACAGAAGACCCCGCGACAACCGGTTTAGCGCTGGCCGCCTTGACAGGCGGCCTTGCAGCAACCGGTGCCTGGGAAGGCGAAGAGCTGGATGTAGGACCGGGCACAGCAACCGGTCTCTTGTCTGCCGCCAGTGGTGGGCGAAGACGCTTCTCCGGAAGGAGACGGTCCTCCAGTGCGGCGAACCTGGCATTGATCATTGACCCCACCTGGTCAATGATCGAACGCGCTAACTCCTCTCTTCCTGTTTCCTCGGATTGTTGGGTGGGCCGGTCTATCTGCATTCGCAGGTAGGCCACCTCCTTTCGCAGCTGCGCCACTTCGTCTTGAAGACGAGTATTATCGGCCTGCAGCTTCCTCGTCTCCTCTGAGGTACAGCGTCGCTGCAGAGTCTTTGCGGTCTCGCTTACGTTCTCTGCAGCCTCCTTCAGCGCCTTCACCCACACGCCCTTAAGGTTCTTTGACCTTTGGGCCACCATGGAGATGACGCCGACGCTGTCCTCGATCCTCTTTTGCAGCTCCGACGCCGGCTCGAAGTCGCCATCGTTGGACGACGACTCCGACAGGGTTGTTATCCTGCCGGCCCGGAGCTGACGAGACGACGATGTTAACTCCGCCTCCGCCTCTACCCTCATCTCCGCTTCTTTAGCGGCCACCAACGCCATTTTGGCCTTTGCAAGGCCAACGTATTCCCAGTTGTAGGAGGTCGCCCTCGACCCTCTTGGCAGTCGCAGTTATGCCCTGCCCGATCTTTCTCTCCTGGCCCATCTCCAGACCACCATCATCTGCGTCCTTAGAAGGACGTTTTCTTCCTGCTACACCTTCTCCCATCGAATGACTCTACGCTGAGCATAGAGTCGCTCGTGTCGTCGTCACTATCTACCCTCACGTTTTGGTTTTTTGAATTAATCATATCTGTTCCCACGATTTAGGACGAAGTAAAGGTCGGTCCCCGGGTGACGCCTATTCCGGTGACAAGGCTACATACTGTGGGGGTCGCCTGGTACCCACAGGTTTTTAAGACTTCGCTGTCTGATTGTTTATAGAGGTTTACTCCTCGCGGGCCGGCCAGTTAAGGCAAGCCCTCCGCTCCACTGCACTTCGACATACCCCATTATCGTCAACACTGGGGTCTTTGACGAAAGTACAGCGGGTTACGGCGCGCTGGGAGAGCCGACGTAACTCCCCAGTTTTGGACGGTTGAGTGCCCGGCGGCAGTGTGAGTGCACACCGAGCCCGTCCCCCACTATGAGCATTAGGCACTGGAAACGATATATCGTCACCAGTTCCTAATACCCACCATCATTTGTTGCCTTTCCCCCGGATACAGAAATCAAGGAGAAATGCAACCTCCCACAACGCTCGACGGTTGAGTGCCCGGCGGCAGTAAAAGCGCACACCGAGCCCGTCCTCCACTATGAGCATTGGGCACTGAGAACGACGTATCGTCACCAGTTCCTAATACCCACCATCATTTGTTGCCTTTCCCCCGGATACTTTGATCAAGGAGAAATGCAACCTCCACCCTCGCATTGGGCACTGAGAACGACGTATCGTCACCAGTGCCCAATGCGCACCATCGTTCGGTTGCCTTTCCTCCGGATATGAAAATCAAGAGGAAATGCAACCCCCCTGCTACTCCGCAGTGCCTCAGCTTATCAGAGGGACACGCAGAGCAGCTATCCCCCTGTCAGAACATTCGCCACTGGCAACAACGTGTCATCACCAGTGCCAGGGTGCACCGTCCGGCGTTGCCTTTCCCCGGATACAATAGTATCAAAGGGAAATTCAACGACCAGGCACTCGAGGAGGTTTTCTGACGTGGCACCCCAACCTAACCTAACCTAACCTTAACCTAACCTAACCTAACCTAACCTAACCTTTTTTTTTTTTTTTTTTTTTTTTAGCGTGGGGAAATGCCTACGCATACCCGCCCTCGCGGGGGCAAGGGCGGGTTATGTCGGACTCGCACCGACTAAAACCCCACGGTGGTCGCCACCAACGCTCGCGAGGGGTCGCGGGATCTCCGTAGGAACGGAACCGCAACCCCCCTGCGCTTCGCTGGGATAGCCTGTCCCGGGGCGTGCGTGAAGATCGCACCCCAGAACCCTCACGGAACTATCACGACGACACGGTACCACGTCGTGCCGTCGTCCTCCTCGGGTCGCTATTACTGGACGGTCGGAGCCCCACTCCGATCGTCAGCGACCCGTAGGGCCCCGTTTACGGTAGGGGATCACCGATAGGAGGGCCGTGACGAGGCGCGCGAGCGCCGCGTCGGCCCCGTCTCCGAGCAGGATCGGTCCTCTCTCTGTCCCGCTCGGCAGCCTCCTTTCGGACCATTACGGTCTCGCAGAAGGAGGCTACGGCCCTCCACGCCGATTCCCCGCGCAGCATCGCCGACACGACTGCTGGTAGGGACAGGTTCCGTCCGATGTGACCGACCAAGACCCGCCGCTCGGCTTCCCACGCCGGGCAAGCGGCGAGCGTGTGCGATGCGGAGTCTTGGTCGTTGCCGCCACAGTGGAAGCAATTCGCCGTCGCCTCGCGACCGATCTTACAGGTAATCACCGAAGCAACCGTGCCCGGTGATCACCTGCGTAAGTCTGTAGGTGAGTCTTCCTCCTCGTCGCTGCATCCAGGCTTCGAAGTCCGGCAGGAATGCTCCGACGACGCGTTTGCGCGCATTCTGCTCCTCGCGGAGCCTTGCGCGCCACGTCGCGAATGCGATACGTCGTTCCTGCCGTTTTACCGCCTCGAGCGCCTCTTCTGGCTCGCCACCACCGCTCTGGCGTAGGACGCGAATCCGGTGATACACCCTCGCGTCCATGTCCGCCAGAATATCCAGAGGTGGAAAGCGAGCCAGGATTGTCGCCGCCTCGAACGATACCGTCCGGTATCCCCGTACGACCCGTATGGCCATCCTACGCTGGACGCTGTAGATCTTAGTCCTACAGCGTAACCTTTTTTTACATGGGGAAATGCCTACGCATACCCACTGCGGGGCAAGGGTGGGTTATGTCGGACTCGCACCGACTAAAACCCCATGGTGTTCCTCCATCGTCGCGTATGGCGGGTCACGGGAACGCTTTCGCACACATCCGCGACCCCGCCTGCGCCGGCCGACCAGGCGGCCCCTTCTCCGGGGGAGGACATCTCCCTCTCCACCCCTCCTGGCAGAGCACGCCGGAACACGGACGCGCCCTCCAACTCGGCCTCCTCTGTAGGTGGGAAGCGGACTCCCCCGAGTCCGCCCCCCAGAGGCCATGGGGCCAGGAAAGCCCCAGCCCCTGCAGCGGATCTGGTGTTAGGCTCCGCTGCCGACCAATGTTCGGCCGCGGAGGACAGGGAGAGCGGCAGGATCAACCAGCACTCCACTGAACCCGCGGCCCCACCACGGCCGCATCAGCGGTGCGACCCCCGCTTGAGTCGCGGAGGATAGGGAGATACACTACCCTCCCTCCGCGACTCCGTCTCGGATGCGGAGGGTGGGGCGACGATGCGCGGTACCGGTGCTAACAGTCCTCGCACCGCCACCCCATTCCCCCGACTCCGCCTCGGCTGCGGATGGTGCGTAAGACGGCCTCACTCCGTCCATCCGCACCCCGCAGCCCACCGACACGCATCCAGGGTGGGCCCAGCTCCAGCCCGCCCGGAGCGGCCTCCTCGGGCCGGCCTTAGAGCGCCTTAGGCCGGCCATTTGGGTTCCTCTTAGCTTCACCGTGGTTAACTCCACACCACGGTTACTAAGCCCCCCCGCTACGACAAAGCGGGAACCCTTCGGGGGGGAACCTAACTTAACTTAGCGTAACCTAACCTAACCTAACCTAACCTAACCTAACCTAACCTAACCTAACCTAACCTAACCGGCCAATATCTTCGTGGTATAACGCCTAGTGTATGTCAAGTTTGTGTTTTAAAGTAGTAATTGAGTAGTTTAATCAGTCTAAAGTCTTCTTGCGCCGCTTTCAGGCCGTTTTTCTCGTTTTTATCAGTTTTTAAGTTTTCTTAGTTACGTAATTATATTAGATTTATAAAGTTTTTATTTTTGTTAGTTTTCGTGTTGTTTTTGCTCCCGATCGGTAGGTCCCTGTCCACAACCGACGAATCAGCCGAAACCTGGAACAGAAACGCACAAAATTAGGAAAAAATCGCCCGCCCACCCTCCCAGTCTTCATTACTTAGGTAGATTTCTACCCAACCATTAAAATCATAAAAATATTAAATTCATATTTGACTGAAAATGATCGGAATACGCACACCAACAAAAAAGGCCACCAAAGCCGCAAGCGAGGACCTTCCGAAGGCAACATCTGTGAGCGTCACAGAAGACTTACTCATGTCGAGTCCCCTAGAAGCAGAGGTCGCTTCCTCTACCAACACACCTGTGATCAGCGATGAAGTGGCAACGCATGTGCTTCCTCCTAGTTCTAGAGGATCGTTGTCAAGGTCCGCTATTAGCGATGCGTCTCTGGACGGACAGAAGCAGTCGGGTAAGACTGGCACATTGGCGGTCCGCCAAAACAGAAAATAGCGACGTCCCAGAATCCAAAGAAAAGACCCGCAGACCATCAGCGGAGGCCACAGACGACACACAGAAGATCGAGGTCGCAAAATACGCGGATCGAATAAGCGAGGTTAGGGCCTGCCTCCACAAAGCCAAGCTGAATCTGAACAACTCTAGAAACCTGAGGACAGACATTAAGATGGAAGTCACTCAGGCTATAGAGAGGCTCTATCAGCTGGTCAAGGAGGCAGAGAGAGACAGGAGTCTAGAGACAGAGACAATAGATAAGGAGAAGAAGGCGATAGAACCGGAACAGGGTCACGAGACAAGAAAAGAAGAAGTAGAAAACACATTTTAAGAAAGTTAGAGGAACATGGAAAACTTCTAGAAGAAAACAAAAAGAAATGGAAAAACTAAAGGAGCAGTTAAAGAGGCAAGAAATTAGGAAGATAGCATCCTACGCAAATGTTGCGGCCAGACTATGCGGAGGACATCGCCAGCAGAGAACATGGCCATGCACTCCGTGGCGATTACATCTACGGATGAAAGAGAAACAGGAGATCAGGTGATAGACAAAATAAGAAAGGCAATAAATGCTACAGAAGTAGGCCTTAGAATAGATAAAATAAGGAAAGCAAAGGACAGGAAAGTGATAGTGGGATGTAGCACGCAAGAAGAGGTGAACAGAGTGAAAGACAGAATAAAGAAAGCAGGTACTTTGAATGTTGATGACGTCAAAAATAAAGATCCATTGGTGATACTGAAGGACGTCATGCAGTATAACACCGATGAGGACGTAGTAAAAGCTATCAAGGCTCAGAACAAACATCTTTTTCAGGATGTCATCGGGGAAGACCTACGAATGGAGGTCAAGTACAGGAAAAAGACTAGGAACCAACTCACAGCACATATAGTGATGAAAGTCTCACCAACTGTGGAACCGCCTAACGGAGGCAGGGTGGTACACGTGGATCTGCAGCGGATAAGAGTGGCTGATCAATCCCCGCTGATTCAATGCTCCAGATGTTTGGGGTATGGGCACAGCAAGAAATTATGACTGAAACCGCAGATGTCTGTAGCCACTGCGGGGGCCCACACCTCAGAACGGAGTGCACCGCCTGGCTCTCCGGAGAAGTACCGAGCTGTCGGAATTGCACGAAGGCAAAGATAGAGAAAAAGGACCACAACACATTTAGCATGGAGTGTCCGGTGAGAAAGAGGTGGGAGACCCTGGCTAGATCAACGGTAGCGTATTGCTAAGGGCGTTCAAGGGGTAGGTAGCACTCCAAACTCCAGTAACCACCGGTATCACGCGGTCCAGGCAAACCTTCAAAGGAGTGAACTCGCCACGGCCGAATTAATTATCGAGGCAGCCAGGCGGAAAATAACGTTCGCCATTGTCCAGGAACCCTATATCGGGCGGATCGGGGAGATGCGACACTACCAGGGCACAAGAATAGTACAATGTCACACCCGAACCACCGGAAAGGTGATCAAGGCTGCCATTGTACTGTTCGACGACACAATTGACGTCACTCAGTGCCCCGACCTCACAACTGAGAACATAGTTGTTGCCAAATTGAGAACAGGGGCCTGGGAGATAGGAGTGGTGTCGGTGTACCTGGAAGGTGATAAGCCCATTGATCCATACCTGGACTCTATTAAAGCGGCCGTGGAGGGTTTGAGGACTGGAAGCGTGATACTGGGTGGAGACGTGAACGCGTGGAATACGTGGTGGGGCAGCCGGGAAGTGGATAATAGGGGGTTGGAGTTAGCGGCCACATTGGACGAACTGGAGCTCCATATACTCAACCAAGGGACTGAGCCCACCTTCGACACCATTAGAGGTGGGAAGAGATTCTCTAGCTGCGTCGATATAACAACCTGTTCGACGGACCTGCTCGGTAGAGTGGAGGACTGGAGGCTCTCTGGAGAGATATCTAGCTCGGACCACAAGGCAATCCTATTCAGTATAAATTTGGAAAAATCTGTAGGCGTAGACGTTAAAAGAACAACACGAAAGTACAATACAAAGAAGGCAAATTGGAGCGAGTTTTGTGAGAAACTCGCTCATTCTTGGAAGGACAGAAACATCACTAAATCAGAAGTAGAAAACATAAATAACAAAGTAAATTTGGATAGAGTTATAGATAATTATGAAAAAACCATAGTGAATACATGCGAAAATACAATGCCAAAATTAGAGAGTAGAAGACGAATAGGGTTGCCTTGGTGGACCAAGGAGTTGTCGAAACTCAAAAGAGAAGTCTCCAGGTTGAAGCGCCGAATATCTTACGCTGCGCACGTCCGCCGAGATCTGGTCGTCGGACAGTACATCGACGCAAAAGAAAGATACCATCTGGAGATGAAGAGGGCTCAGACCACAAGCTGGAAACAGTTCTGTGGAAGACAGAATAGAGAGACAATGTGGGATGGAATATACAGGGTGATAGGCCGCACAACAGTTAGACAAGAGGATATCCCTCTTGTCAGCAATGATAAAGCCTTGGGTGGGGAGGAATCAGCCAAACTCTTGGTGGAGACCTTCTACCCGGAGGATAAAGCCGAAGACGATGACGCGGAACACAGACAGGTCAGAGCAGAAGCTGATATTGTAAATAAAAGGTCTCATGACGAGTCATGTGACCCGCCCTTCACAGTAGAGGAGCTGATGTGGGCCGCGAACAGCTTCAATCCGAAAAAGGCCCCTGGCGTGGACGGTCTCACAGCAGACATTTGTGTTGCGGCTATTACCCTGGACCCGTCACTTTTTCTAGCGCTGATCAACAAGTGCCTCAGCCTTGCACACTTCCCGACTAGTTGGAAAGAGGCAGTGATAGTGGTACTCAGGAAACAGGGGAAAGAAGACTACACGCACCCCAAATCATACAGGCCGATTGGGCTATTGCCTGTATTGGGGAAGATCATGGAAAAGGCAATCATCCGGCGGATCAAGTGGTATACCGTACCTGGGATCAGTCCGAATCAGTATGGCTTCATGCCGCAGCGTAGCACCGAGGACTCCCTCTATGAAATGATACAGCTTGTGAGGAGACAATTAGTGAACAAAAAGCTGATTGTGCTTGTGTCACTTGACATAGAGGGAGCCTTCGACAGCGCGTGGTGGCCGGCCATACGATGCAGACTGGCGGAAACCGGGTGTCCAGCGAATCTGAGACGCCTTGTTGATAGCTATTTTGAGGATAGATCAGTGCGTCTCAGGTATGCTGGGGCGGAATGTGTCAGGCAGACAACAAAAGGGTGCGTACAAGGATCCATAGGGGGTCCAATATTCTGGAACTTGTTGCTGGATCCATTGTTGAGGGAGCTGAGTGGCAGGGGAGACCACTGCCAAGCTTTTGCAGATGATGTGGTCCTAATTTTCTCGGGGAACACGGCACTAGAAGTGCAGGAGCGGGCCAATGCTGCCCTCGAACATGTTCGGAAGTGGGGAATCAAAAACAAACTTAAATTTGCACCACATAAGACCCAAGCAATGCTGATCACAAACAAGTTAAAATACGATTCACCACTTCTCAGTATGGGAGGGGAACGCATTGAGCTGTCCCGCGACATAAAAATACTCGGCCTCACAGTTGACTGTGGATTAACATTCAATACACACGTCAAGAATGTGTGCCACAAGGTACAAAACCTCTATGGTCAGCTGGTGAGAGCTGCAAAGATACAGTGGGGTCTGAACCCTGAGATAATTAGGACAATCTACATGGCAGTTGTCGAACCAGTGGTGCTATATGCGGCGAGCGCATGGGCTCCGGCAACCAAGAAAGTGGGAGTGAAGAAACAGCTTGACATGGTGCAACGCGGCTTCGTGCAGAAGATTATAAAGGCCTACAAAACAGTCTCGCTAAATTCGGCCCTACTGCTCGCTGGGCTGCTTCCTCTGGATCTGAGGGTGAGGGAAGCAGCCTCCCTTACGAAATAAAGAAAGGATACTCCCAGCGGGTAGTGGGAGATCGAGATTTGGAGATCAAAGCAGACTATGTGGAGATGCCACATCCCACAGATCAGGAGTCTGCAGTTCTTATGTCTGGATGACGGTGCACAGGTGGACCAGCTTGAAAGTACGGAAGTCAAAATATTCACTGACGGAAGCAGGATAGAGAATAACGTCGGCGCGGCTCTATCAATATGGAGAGACTCCGTGGAGACGAGTACCCGAAAGCTAAAGCTGGGACACTTCTGCACCGTCTACCAGGCGGAACTGTTGGCTCTGCTTGAAGCCACCAAATACGTGCTCCAAAATTCTGCACGGAGCTGCAATATATACTGCGACTCCAGGTCTGCTCTCCAGACAGTAGTCCAGGACATCTCCCTTCATCCCCTTGCGGTGAGAGCTAGAGAAAACATCACTCAAATCAAAAAGCAAGGAAAAGTTTTAAGACTCTACTGGATTAAAGCCCACGCAGGGATAGAGGGAAACGAGAGAGCAGACCAACTTGCAAAAGAAGCTGCAATGAAAATAAAAAGAAAGCCGGATTATGAGTTGTCCGATTTCTTTCGTCAAGCGACAAATCCGAATGGAGTCGCTCGACGAATGGAATCGGCGATTTAAAGAAGGTGACACAGCATCTACGACCAAACAATTCTTTCCGGATGCCATCAACGCGTATCCCATAGTTCGAAAATAGAATTGGACCCAACGGTAGTATTAAATAATGACAGGGCACGGGGTTCTCCGAGTACTTGCACAGGTTCAAATGCAAGGAGAGCTCTGCGTGCCTGTGGCGATGACAAGGTGGAAAGTGTGATCCACCTTATCACAGAATGTCCAATATACTGCAGGAAAGAAATGATTTAGAAATACAGCTACAAGTAGAAATAACTAAAAACAATATACACGAAATTATAAGTTGTAAGGAATCTAGAATAAGTTTATAAGTTACTGTAAATATATAGCAAAGAAAGTTATAAATAAGAATAAATAAATATGTACAATAAAAGAGTCAGATTTACTATATATGCTTTTAGTACTATATTCATTTAAACATATACTACTATATATATATGGTATTGTATGTTTAGTCTTTTATTATTATTATATTTTATTTTAAATAGTTATACAATATACATATAAAGTATTATGAAAAAAAAAAAAAAAAAAAAAAAAAAAAAAAAAAAAAAAAAAAAAAATGCTAGAAAATATAAATTTAGAATATAATTGTAGAACTAAGGTAGATAAGACATAGATATATGAATGATTGGTACGTAGATATTAAGGTCAAATGGATATTTGTAATTGTAAATATAACACGCAATAATGAAGCAACGTATATTTTTAAAGTAAAAATTAAGTACATAGATAATAATTGTAAAAAGCGCAATAAAGTCCCTGAGTTCACATGTCAGGGGAACAAACATGCCAGACTCCCAAAAAATGGGGTCACAAATAAAAAAAAAAAAAAAAAACCTAACCTAACCTAACCTAACCTAACCTTTTTTAGCGTGGGGAAATGCCTACGCATACCATACGCCCCGGCAAGGCAGGGTTATGTCGGACTCGCACCGACTAAAACCCCACGGTGGTCGCCACCAACGCTCGCGAGGGGTCGCGGGATCTCCGTTAGAACGCAACCGCAACCCCTGCGCTTCGCTGGGATAGCCTGTCCCGGGGGCGTGCGTGAAGATCGCACCCCAGAACCCTCACGGAACTATCACGACGACACGGTACCACGTCGTGCCGTCGTCCTCCTCGGGTCGCTCATACTGACGGTCGGAGCCCCCACTCCGATCGTCAGCGACCCGTAGGGCCCCGTTTACGGTAGGGGATCACCGATAGAGGGCCGTGACGAGGCGCGCGAGCGCCGCGTCGGCCCCGTCTCCGGAGCAGGATCGGTCCTCTCTGTCCTGCTCGGCAGCCTCCTTTCGACCATTACGGTCTCGCAGAAGGAGGCTACGGCCCTCCACGCCGATTCCCCGCGCAGCATCGCCGACACGACTGCTGGCAGGGACAGGTTCCGTCCGATGTGACCGACCAAGACCCGCCGCTCGGCTTCCCACGCCGGGCAAGCGGCGAGCGTGTGCGATGCGGAGTCTTGGTCGTTGCCGCCACAGTGGAAGCAATCTGCCGTCGCCTGCGATCGATTTTACACAGGTAATCACCGAAGCAACCGTGCCCGGTGATCACCTGCGTAAGTCTGTAGGTGAGTCTTCCTCCTCGTCGCTGCATCCAGGCTTCGAAGACCGGCAGGAATGTCTGACGACGCGTTTGCGCGCATACTGCTCCTCGCGGAGCCTTGCGCGCCACGTCGCGAATGCGATACGTCGTTCCTGCCGTTTTACCGCCTCGAGCGCCTCCTCTGGCTCGCCACCACCGCTCTGGCAACCTAACCTAACCTAACCTAACCTAACCTAACCTAACCTAACCTAACCTAACCTAACCTAACCTAACCTAACCTAACCCAATCCTAACCTAACCTAACCTAACCTAACCTAACCTAACCTAACCTAACCTAACCGGCTGATATCCTCGTGTTGCAGTGTTCAAAGCATTTCAAGTTTGTTTATTTTAGTTGTATTTGTGTAGTCCACGCATTTTTTAGTCTTTTCGAGCCGCTTCGAGGCCGATTTCTAGTATTAATCACACTTCTTTAGTTCCATAGTCACGTAATTTAATTGAACAAAAAATTTTTATTTCTTCTTCGTTTTTCGCCCTGTTTTGCTTCCGATCGGTCGACTCCGGTCCACAACCGTCGATTCAGGCACAATCTGCGAAGGAAACGCACGGAAATCAGAAAAATCAACATTTTGTATGAAACCGAGGTAATGGTGAAGCCCTGTTTTAAAGGAATTTGCTGATATCCTCGTGTTGCAGTGTTCAAAGCATTTCAAGTTTGTTTATTTTAGTTGCATTTGTGTAGTCCACGCATTTTTAGTCTTTTCGAGCCGCTTCGAGGCCGATTTCTAGTATTAATCACACTTCTTTAGTTCCATAGTCACGTAATTTAATTGAACAAAAAATTTTTATTTCTTCGTTTTTCGCCCTGTTTTGCTTCCGATCGGTCGACTCCGGTCCACAACCGTCGATTCAGGCAATAATCTGCGAAGGAAACGCACGGAAATCAGAAAAATCAACATTTTGTATGAAACCGAGGTGTAATGGTGAAGCCCTGTTTTAAAGGAATTTGCTGATATCCTCGTGTTGCAGTGTTCAAAGCATTTCAAGTTTGTTTATTTTAGTTGCATTTGTGTAGTCCACGCATTTTTAGTCTTTTCGAGCCGCTTCGAGGCCGATTTCTAGTATTAATCACACTTTAGTTCCATAGTCACGTAATTCTAATTGAACAAAAAATTTTTATTTCTTCGTTTTTCGCCCTGTTTTGCTTCCGATCGGTCGACTCCGGTCCACAACCGTCGATTCAGGCAATAATCTGCGAAGGAAACGCACGGAAATCAGAAAAATCGCCCGCCCAATTCTCCCAGTTCTCATTACTGACGTGGATTCTATACACGTCGCAATAGAAAAATTTATTTTATTTACCCTAGAGATAGATCTTTATTTTAATTTAAATTATACACATCTCTTTACAACAAATAAGCATGTTTGTAAGTAATCGCACACCCGTAAAAGGCGAACGACAAAATGAAGTCGAACACAGAGATAACCCTGAACAGACTGAGGAGGCTGGCCCCTCATCAGTCGTAAGCCGCAGGACATCGGCGGAGATCGCAAAACTGCATCACCACCATCAAAGCCCAAGTACGCCAGCAGATCAGCAGAGGCAAGGCCTGCTTAGTAAGAGCAAAGACCTTACTAGAGAGTCCCGCATCTGAAGGCAGATATAAAATCTGGGGTTACTCACAATCGAAAGGCTCTACCAACTGGCAAAAGAAGCGGAGGCGCTAAGGATGGACAAGAGCCGGAAGGGAAGGAGAAGCAGGTCACATCGGCTGCTTCTACGGAAGCGACGTCGCAGGTAGAGTTAATGAAGAACCTCATGAAAACATGAAAGAGCATAATGACATGTTATTGGAATGCAAAAGCATACACTAACTCTATCTGAGGATATCAAGCGGATACCTCGGCCCCTCGAAGGCGAACAGGGACTTTCATACGCAGAAGTCACCAAACTGACAAAGGCCAATACCACAGCCTATTCATGTTGAGGCAGAACAACGGCCGAAACAAGATACAAGAGCGCCCATGCACACGATCATCATAACATCGGATGTCAAAGAAGACACTAGCGCAGAACTTCGTGAAAGTAAGGGACGCTGTGGATGCTAAGAATAGCGGTATGCGCGTGGATAGGCTGCGCAAAGCAAGAGATCAAAAGATCATTATAGGATGCCATAGCAAAGAGGAGCTAACAAAAATTAGTGATGCAGTCAAGACCAGCAATCTGCAAGTCAGAGAGGCTCAGAACAGGGATCCTCTGATTATAGTGCGAGATGTGCTAGCCGTTCACACAAATGAAGAAGCAGTGAAAGCACTTAAAAACAAAACAGTCACTTGCTGGCAGACATCAAAGAACAGGACGTGAGAATTGCAGCGAGGTACAGACGGAAAACGAGGAATCCGCACACTACACACATCGTGTTGCAAGTCTCCCCAGCAGTATGGCAGCGCCTTACTACGGCGGGTCGAGCACACATAGATCTGCAACGTGTGCGGGTTGAAGACCAGTCGCCGTTGATACAGTGCTCACTGTGCCTGGGATACGGACACAGCCGAAGCCTCTGCAAGGATACTGTTGAAAAATGCAGTTACTGCGGAGGAGCTCACAAGTGGGCAGAATGCGAGGAGCGACTTGCTGGTAAAGCACCAACATGTTGCAACTGCACCCGGGCAAAAATAACTGTGGCGAACCACAACGCATTTAATCAGGAGTGTCCTATCAGGCGTAAGTGGGATGCAATGGCCCGCGCCACCACAGCTTATTGCTAAGGGCGTCTCTAGGGACCAAAGCGCATCCAACGTAACCATCACACACGGTCAGAGGCCCTACCAAGTATTCCAGGCCAACCTCCAACGAAAGGAATTAGCCACAGCAGAACTAATGATAGAAGCTGATAACAGGAAAGTGGCCTTTGCACTGCTCCAGGAGCCTTATGTGGGCAACTCAAAGTGTATGAAAAGCTACAAAGGGGTGAGGATCTTCCAGAGTACGAGCCAGGGAGAAGGGGTTGTCAAGGCGGCTATTGCTGTCTATGACGATAACTTGAGATAAGACACCTTCAAACTCACCACAAATAACATCGTGGTGGTGGGGATCCGAACTCGTGCCTGGGAAATCGCTGTGGTTTCATACTACTTTGAGCCAGAACAACCCATAGAGCCATACCTGGAGCAGTTGAAGAATATACAAAAGGAGCTACAGCCAAAATTGTTTTTATTAGGAGGCGACGCAAATGCCAAGAATACATGGTGGGCGGCAATGTTTTAGATCAAAGAGGTGAAGAAATGTTTGGGACCATAGACGAAATGGGGTTGTATGTGCTCAATGAGGAGATATCCCACATTCGATACCATCAGAGGCAACAAACGTTTCTCCAGCTTCATTGATGTCACAGCCTGTTCTCATGAGATGCTCAACTTGGTAGAGGATTGACAGTGGACGAAACTATCACAAGTTCCGACCACAACACACTGACCTTTAACATCAGGCTTATTAAAGCAAAAGGTATGAGCACACAAAGAACGACACGAATTTATGGCACCAAAAGGGCTAATTGGATTCAATTTCATGAGAAGCTAGACCAACTGAAGGAGGAAAGTGCCATAAATAAGGAAAATCTGGGAAAAGTTAGAATGTGAAGGATTTGATTCTTTGACGGAGGGGTATACCTGTATTATCAAAAGGTATGTGAGGATACCCTACCGAAAAAGAAATCCAAATCAAAACTTACCTTTGCCGTGGATGTCCAGGAACTCTACTTGATGAAGAAAGAGGTCTCACCAAGAAGCGACGAATCCGCTGTGCAGCCCCGGTCCGGCGAGCGAAAGTCGTAGAAGAGTACCTGCAAATAAAAGAAAATTATGAGAAGGAGGTTAAAAAGCACAAATCGAAAGCTGGAAAGGGTTCTGTGGGAAACAGGATAAGGAGGGAGTATGGGAAGGAATCTATAGAGTGATGAGTAGGACCGCCAAACGACAAGAGGATTTGCCACTGAAAAGGATGGAAGAACTTTGACCTAGGGGACTCCAGCAAAAGTACTGACAGAGGCCTTCTACCCGGATGATTTAACGGAAGAAGATACACCCGACCATCGACGGATAAGAGTGGAAGCTGAGCCTGTCAACGTCAGAGAACACGATGGAGAAAGCGACCTCCGTTCACTATGCAGGAGCTTCGAACTGCGACAGAGTCGTTTAACCCAAAGAAGGCCCTGGTGCTGATGGTTTCACTGCCGATATCTGCAGTCATGCCATATCTAGTGATCCGGAGTTTTTCCTATCACTTGTCAACAAATGCCTAGAGCTGGAGTACTTTCCGACTCTTTGGAAAGAAGCGACTGTAGAAAGACTGCGTAAGCCTGGGAAGGAAAACTACGCTAACCCCAAAGCCTACCGGCCAATAGGATTGTTGCCAGTGATGGAAAGATACTGGAGAAGCTAATTGTGGTAGGCTGAAGTGGCATATCCTCCCAGCGATCAGTTCCCGCCAATACGGATTCATGCCCCAAAGCACTGAGGACTCTATGCTCTAGTGAACCACATACGCCAAAAAGATCGAAGCGAAAAAGATTGTCACAATGGTATCCCTGGACATAGAGGGAGCCTTTGACAACGCATGGTGGCCTATGATCAGAGTCCGATTGGCACAGGTAAAGTGCCCACTAACATCAGGATTCTTGACAGTTACTACACAACAGAAAAGTCACCGTCAGATATGGAGGAGCTGAGTATACGAAAAATGCCAATGAAAGGTTAAAAGTGCAGGGATCTATCGGCGGCCCCATTTTATGGAACCTGCTCCTTGACCCTCTAATACAGGGACTTGAACGTCGTGGCGACTATTGCCAAGCGTTTGCAGATGACGTTGTCCTGGTATTCGATGGGAACTCGGCGCAGGAAATAGAACGACAGGCCAATGCTGCCCTCGCTTATGTTCGGGATTGGGGCATCAAGAATAAGCTGAACTTTGGTCCGTCAAAGACCAAAGCCATGGTAGTCACCCGAAAGCTGAAATATGATGTTCCAAGACTGAGGATGGGTGGGTTGACATTGGCATGTCTGATGACATCAAAATCCTTGGCCTCCATTATCGATAGCAAACTCACCTTCAATAGACACGTAGTGGAGGTGAGTAAGAAAGCTATCAATATATATAAGCAGCTTTCTCGAGCAGCCAGAATTAGCTGGGTCACCCGGAAGTCATCCGACTTATATACACCGCGACCGTGGAGCCGGTATTTTGTATGCCTCCAGTGTATGGGCACCGGCTACGAGAAAATAATAGGTGCAAAAGCAGCTGAACAATGTCCAAAGGGTTTCGTACAAAATTAATACAGACATAAAACTGTCTCTTAAATGCAGCCCTGGTACTGTCTGGGCTGCTTCCACTCGACATCCGAATTAGGAGGCGGCAACTCTCTATGAGGTCAAGAAGGAGTACACTGGGCAGAACTGGGGATAGAGAAGTAGAACGAGTGGTTGCATATGACAAACTCCCCATCCGGCTGAACATATGAGTTTGAGGTTCAAGGAGCTTGATAAACCAAGACCAAGTCGATTGCCAAAACAACCAAACTATCAGAATATATACGGATGGCAGTAAAATTGATTTGCGGAAAGTCGGAGCAGCGCTGTCCCTATGGAACAACGAAGCTGAGATCAAAGCCATCAAGTTGAAACTGTCACCGTACTGCACGGTATACCAGGCTGAACTTCTGGCCATATGTACAGCCACTAAGATGATCCTGACACGCCAGGAAACTAGTTTTGCATATGCAGCGACTCGAGATCTGCACTGGAGACGGTCATAAATAACGCATCCATTATCAACGTTATCTTGCCGCCACACCGCGTGCAACATAAAGGCCGCCAAACTCCAGAATAAGGATATATCCTTGTTTTGACTGCTGGCGCATGCCGGATTGGAAGGCAACGAAAGAGCTGATAAATTGGCAAAAGAGGCAGCAAACAAATTAAAAACAAAGTTTAACCATGACCTCTTCCCGGTTTCATTTGTCAAACGACAGATCCGTGAGAGGTCGCTTGAGGAATGGAACCGAAGATACGAGACAAGCCAAACAGCCTCAACAACTAAGATCTTCCTGCCGCACGCGGCTAATGCATATATGATTGTGAGAGAGATTGAACCCACCGGTGTACTGACGTAGGTGTTGACAGGGCACGGCGGGTTTTCCGAGCATTTGCATAAATTCAAATGCAAGGAGAGCTCTGCGTGCGCTCTGTGGCGTCGATAAGGTGGAAAGTGTGATCCACCTTATCACAGAATGTCCCATGTACAGCAGAGAGAGAATGGATATGGAGATAGAATTAGAAATAAAAATAAGCAAAAATAATATACACGAAATTATTAGAAATAAGAAATCTAGGATAAGTTTATTAGTTTTGTAAATATATAGCCAGCAAAGTAATAAATAAGAATAAATAAATAATAATAGTTAAGTTATACATACATATACACTTATATATAATAATAAAAAAGAAAATATGTTTATATTTTAACTATAGTGATAACAAAAAATACATATAGATGTATAATAAGTACATAGGCATTAAGGAAAGATAGAAATTGTAATTTATAAAGCGCAATAAAGAAGAAATGTTTATTTTAAAAGTTGATATGTAAATATTAAGTTTGACATATATAAAATAATAAAGCATTGAAAGTCCCTGACGACACATGTCAGAATATATACGCAAGACCCCAGAAATGGGGTCACTATATAAAAAAAAAAAAAAAACTCAATTTAACTCTAACCTAACTCTAACCTTAACCTAACCTAACCTAATCCTAACTCTAACTCTAACCTAACCTAACCCAATCCTAACCTAACCTAACTCTAACCTAACCTAACTCTAACCTAACCTTAACCTTAACCCAACCTAACCTAACCTAACCTTAACCTAACCTAACCTAATCCCAACCTAACCTAATGCAATCCTAACCTAACCTGTGGAACCTGCTGCTTAATCCTCTTCTGGAAGAATTAGCGGAGGCATACCATCAGGCCTTTGCTGATGACGTGGTTTTGATTATTCAGACAATGCATCAGGAAGCGCAATCGAGAGCCGAACCGGTGTACTCGATTATGTTCAGTGGGGTCAAAAATAAGCTAAACTTCGCAGCACACAAAACCGCTATGGTAGTGACGAGGAAGCTGAAGTTTGACTCACCACCTGACCATGGGCGGTGAGGATCGAGCTCTCCAAGAACATCAAGATACTGGTTCTCACAGTGACGACGGACTCATCGTTCAACGCGCACATTGCAAATGTGTGTCGGAAGGCGCAGAGTCTGTACGTCCAACTGTCGAGGGCCGCTATCCACCGGGATTGAACCCGAGGAGCAGGAACCATTTATACGGCGGTAGAGCCGACGATCATGTACGCTGCGGGCGCATGGGCGTCGGCGACACTAAAAAGGTCTGCCAGAAAGCATGGACTCGTGCAGAGAGGGTTTGTCCAGAAGATTGTGAAATCGTATAGGACTGTCTCCTGCATTCAGCTCCTGCTGTTAGCCGGATTGTTTCCAGATATATGACGAAGCAGCCTCTTTTTACCGCGCAGAGGCATATCGCGGCGAGTGGTGGTATGATGGAGACCAGGACTCCTACGCCGTGAGATGCCACATCCTGCCGAAAGGCTGGAGCTGACTTCACCTGCATGGGGATTTGTGATTTGGTTTACGCAAAGACGATATTACTGGGTCCGAATTCATTACACCGACGGTGAGGGAAGTCGGAGCGGCACTATCCATTTGATAGGCGCGGCCGAGAAGAGTACCCGAAAACTCGTTGAGTGATTACTGCACCGTCTACCAGGCAGAATTGCTGCAATCAGTGGTACACCGAGTGGGCACTACGGCACCTGGTGCACGTGAACTTCAGGGTCTATTGCGACTCCAGGTCCGCCTCTCCAAACGGTTATTAACCCGGATTCCTGCATCCTCGCGGTGAAAGCACGACAAAACATCTGTATTGCGGGGACGTGGGAAGAACATCTCCCTAACATGGGTGAAAGCCCACGCAGGTTTGGAGGGGAACGAGAGGGCGGACGAACTTGCAAAGGAGGCTGCAATTAAGACTAAGAGGACCCCCGACTACGATCGATGCCCTGTCTCTGTCTGTCAAGCGACAAATCCGTTTGGAGTCGGTTGATGAATGGAACAGGAGGTATCGAGAGGGTGACACGGTTTCCGTCACCAAAGCCTTCTTCCGACGCGCCAGAAGCCTTCAGCGTAATTAAAAACCTGGAGATGGACGCCCCATCTGTGCAGGTGTTCATTGGCCACGGCGGTTTCTCCGAATACTTGAACCGCTTCAGGTGTAAAGAGAGCCTGTCGTGTCTGTGATGACATCAAGGAGGATATCTTGCACTATAACGGAGTGTCCTAATAACGCAGGAGAGGCCTTACCGTTGAGAGCTACACAGGTTTAAAAGTAATAATAAATAACTTTACAGTCCTTATCAGTAGCAGAGATTTTAGCCAGAAATTCCTGCATTTCTGCAAGCGTGTGGCGATGAAAGCTATAATGACAAAATAAAACAAAATGAATGTATGAGGATGTTAGTATGTGTGAATATTTAGTTATATATACTACATAGTAACTAAATTTAGAACTATATATATATTAAGATTGACTAAGAAGAAATATATAAGAATAGAATACGATGTATACAGAGATAAGACTCCTGACTCAAAAAAATAGTGTAAGTGGATAATGTTAGAAAAGAACAAAACCTGGAGTTATCAGTGTCAGGGGAAATACATGCAAGGGCCCCAGAAATGAGGGTCTAAAAAAAAAAAAACTCTAACTCTAACTCTAACTCTAACTCTAACCTAACCTAACTCCAACCTAACCTAACCTTAACCTAATCCCAACCTAACCTTAACCTAACTCTAACCTAACCTAACTCTAAATCCTAACCTAACCTAACTCTAACCTAACCTAACCTAACTTAACCTAACCTAACCTAACCTAACCTAACCTAACCTAACTTTTACATGGGGAAATGCCTACGCATACCCACCTGCGGGGCAAGGATGGGTTATGTCGGACTCGCACCGACTAAAACCCCATGGTGGTCGCCACTCAACGCCGCGAAGGGTCGCGGATCTCCGTAAGGAACGCAAATCAGTAACCCCCTGCGCTTCGCTGGGATAGCCTGTTCCGGGGCGTGCGAGAAAATCGCACCCCAGAACCCTCGCGGAACTATCACGACGACACGGTACCACGTCGTGCCGTCGTCCTCCTCGGCCGCTCATACTGGACGGTCGGAGCCCCCACTCCGATCGTCAGCGACCCGTAGGCCCCCGCTTCTTACGGTAGGGGATCACCGGAGGACCGTGACGAGGCGCGCGAGCGCCGCGTCGGCCCCGTCTTCGAGCAGGATCGGTCCTCTCTATCCTGCTCGGCAGCCTCCGGACCATTACGGTCTCGCAGAAGGAGGCTACGGCCCCTCATCGCCGATCTCTCCCCGCGCAGCATCGCCGACACGACTGCTGGCAGGACAGGTTCCGTCCGATGCGACCGACCAGAAGACCCGCCGCTCGGCTTCCCATGCCGGGCAAGCGGCGAGCGTGTGCGATGCGGAGTCTTGGTCGTTGCCGCCACAGTGGAAGCAATTCGCCGTCGCCTGCGATCGATCTACAGGTAATCACCGAAGCAACCGTGCCCGGTGATCACCTGCGTAAGTCTGTAGGTGAGTCTTCCTCCTCGTCGCTGCATCCAGGCTTCGAAGACCGGCAGGAATGTCTGACGACGCGTTTGCGCGCATTCTGCTCCTCGCGGAGCCTTGCGCGCCACGTCGCGAATGCGATACGTCGTTCCTGCCGTTTTACCGCCTCGAGCGCCTCTTCTGGCTCGCCACCACCGCTCTGGCGTAGGACGCGAATCCGGTGATACACCCTCGCGTCCATGTCCGCCAGTATATCCAGAGGTGGAAAGCCAGGATCGTCGCCGCCGCCTCAAACGATACCGTGCGGTATCCTCGTACGACCCGTATGGCCATCCTTTTCCTCTGGACGCTGTAGATTTTCGTCCTACAGCGTCGGATGGCCAGCCTTCGCCCAGATGGGCGCCCCGTACAAGGCTACGGATCGTACGACCCCAGCGTAGAGGCGGCGGACTTCCTTACCGGTCCCCGGAGATTGGGCAGCAGTCTGTGCATAGCACCTGCCACCCTCTCGATCCGGGGACCAGGCGCTCGAAATGCTCTTCGAAGCCCCAGCGACTGTCCAGAGTGAGGCCTAGGTACTTAGCGCGTACCGCCCCACTCTGACTTCAGACCCACCTACTGGACGCACGAGTCGGTGGTTCCCGCTCCGCGGCAGTTTGTGGAACCATAGCGCCTCGGTCTTGTGAGGCGCTACCTCCAGTCCCAACTCGTGGACTTTGGCGACGACGATTTCCGCCTCCCAAGCCGGCGAGCTCCCCCGTCTTCGAAGGAGTCCCCACTGGCGACCACCAACGTGTCGTCAGCGTAACAGACGACATTAACGCCAGCGGGGAGCCTGACTCGCAACCTAACCTAACCTAACCTAACCTAACCTAACCTAACCTAACCCAGTCGCGTGCCGACGTCCGGACCCGTGCGCATCGTTTCGAGGCGCTCCGTGTTCTAAAATCTAATAAAATAGTCAAAGTGTTCAAAATATAGTGTGTTATATTTCAAAAGACGCGGAAAATTACGCTGAACAGTGTAGTTCTTTGAAGAGTCTGGTGAGCTGCCCTTTCAGCCAAGAATCGGATTTTTCCTGAAAGGTAAGTTACTTTACTTTACTTTACTTTACTGAAAGACTTTTAAACGAAAACAGGTTATGTTCGGATTCTTATCCGGTGCTGTGCGGGTGTTTTTCTTTATTTGTGCTGATAGACCATCACCCCAGCTCTAATTAGACTCATCAACATCCACCCGACACAAACTGCGGATTTGGCAACAGTTATAAGGACTCAAAATGATCGGAATACGCACACTAACGAAAAAAAGACAAACAAAACCGTACGTGAGGACCTTCCGAATGCAACACCTGATGCGCGAACGAAGACACAGACAAAATGTCAAACGTTCTAGAGGTGGATGTTGTTCCTAATGATCAGCACTCCTGTGGTCTCTAGCGAAGGGCAGCACAGGTACTGCCCTCCGACACCAGACGACCGGCTTCACAGCCCGCACTTAGTGATGTTTCTCTGACGAACCTAAACTCTCAGGGAAATCTAGTACATTGACGGTTCGCCAGAAACAGAGGATAGCACCTTCCCAGGAAGCAAAGACCCGCAAACTATCAGCGGAGGGCACAGAGAAAACACAGACGACTAAGTATGCGGACCGTTTGACAGAGGTATACGGCCCGTTTCATAAGGCCAAGCTGAACTTGAACAACTCTAGAAACCTGAGGACAGACATAAAATGGAAGTCACTCAGGCTATAGAGAGGCTCTATCAGCTGGTCAAGGAGGCAGAGAAAGATAGGAGCACAGGGACAGAGATAATAGATAAGGAGAAGAAGGCGATAGAACCGGAACAGGGACACGAGACAAGAAAAGAAGAAGCAGAAAGCACATTTTTAAGAAAGTTAGAGGAACACGGAAAGCTTCTAGAAGAAAACAAAAGGAAATGGAAAACTAACGGAAGAGTTAAAAGACAAGAAATTAGGAAGAAAAAGATCGTACGCAAGTGTGGCAGCCAAACCACAGACGAGATCACTTCCAGAGAATACGGCAGTACACTCTGTGGTGATCACCTCCAACGATGAAAAGGAAACGGGAGACCAGGTGATGGATAAAATAAGAAAGGTGGTTAATGCCAAAGAAGAGGGATTAAAGATAGACAAAATTAGGAAAGCAAGAGATAGAAAAGTAATATTGGGTTGCAATGCTCAAGACGAAATTAAGAAAATAAAAGAAAAATACAAAAAGGCAGGAACAAGCTTAAAAGTCGAGGAAATCAAAATAAAGATCCATTAATCATATTACGTGACGTGATGCAATACAACAGTGATGAGGAAATTATAAGAGCGTTAAAGGTGCAAAACAGGCATCTCTTGAAAGATATAGGAAAAGACAATGACAGGATGGAAGTCAAATACAGGAAGAGGACTAGGAATCCGCTCACATCGCACGTAGTCTTGAGGGTTTCTCCGCCGATATGGACCAGTCTTACTCAAGTGGGTATTGTACATGTAGATCTCCAGAGAGTAAGAGTGGAGGATCAATCACCGCTCATACAGTGCTCACGATGCCTGGGGTATGGACACAGCAAGCGGGTATGCACGGAGACGACAGATGTGTGCAGTCACTGCGGAGGTCCACACCTCAGAGCAGAGTGCACTGAAATGCTCTCTGGAGAGATACCATCGTGCTGTAACTGCTCGAAGGCAGGACTGGACAGGAGAAACCACAATGCATTCAGTTCGACTGCCCTGTCAGAAGGAAATGGGAGACACTAGCGAGGTCCACCATAGCCTACTGCTAAGGGCGTCCCTACTGTACACAGCGATCGTGGCCACCAATATCGCGTCATCCAAGTCAACATGCAGAGGAGCGAAACTGCGACAGCAGAGCTCATGACCGAGGCGGTTACTCGCAAGTTGACCTTGGCAATGGTGCAAGAGCCTTATATCGGGAGGATAGGGAGATGAAACAATATCGAGGAGTACGGACAATACAATGCGCGAGGAGCCCTAACTCCGAGCGGGTTATCAAAGCCGCCATTGTAGTGTTCGATGGAGCTATCCAGATCACTCCAGTGTCCCGACTTGACAACTGAGAATATCGCAGCTGCTGTTGAGGATTGGGGTCTGGGAGGTCGGGGTAGTCTCCGTATACCTTGAGGGTGATAAGCCTATCGCCCCTATCTTAACGACATCACGGCCGCGGTAGTAGGTATGGGCACCAGAGACGTGATATTGGGTGGTGATGTGAACGCATGGAACCTCTTTGGTGGGGAAGTCGAAAGACGGACAAGAGAGGAACAGAGGTGGCTTTAATGCTCGATTTGTTTGAGCTCCACCTACTCAACAGGGGAACTGAGCCCACTTTCGACACCATCAGGGGCGGCAGAAGATTACCAGCTATGTGGACGTGACAGCTTGCTCGGCGACCCTTCTAGGGAGGGGATCGATGGCTGGCGCCTGGAAGATGGAGTGACAAACCCGACCACAGGCCATCCTATTTGAAATTAATATACACAACAATAGAACCATAGAATTAAAGAACACGACAAGAAAATACATCACCAGAAAGAATCGGAGCGAGTTCCGTATGAACTCGCCTAATTTTGGCAAAACAACGAAATAAATATAACCAAAATAGAAGAAATTAAAATACAGAAGATTTGGAACAAATAATAACAAAACTAACAAGCACCATACAGGAAACGTGAAAACACTAAAAAGCCAGCAGTAAGAAATTTATAGGATTGCCCTGGTGGACGGTGGAACTCACTAACCTCAAAGAGGTCCTGCGGAAAAAGCGCAGAATCTCTTGCGCTGCACCGATCCGCCGAGAGTGGGTTGTCGAGCAGTACTCTGAGGCCAAGGAAAACTATTTCCTTGAAGTAAAGAAAGCGCAAACCGCCAGCTGGAAGGCCTTCTGCGGCCAGCAAGATAGGGAGTCGATGTGGGACGGTATATACCGGGTGATTAGACGTACAGCGGTGAGACAAGAGGACGTTCCTCTGGTACGAAATGGAGTAGTAATTGGGAGGGCAGGAGTCGGCCAAATTGCTGGCGGATACGTTCTATCCAGAGGATAATCCGCCAACGACGACGTGGAACACAAGCAAGTAAGAGAAATTGCAGATACAATAAATGAGGGGCTGCGTGATGACTCATGCAACCCACTATTCACCAAGAGCGAACTGCTGTGGGCCGCGTCGTCGTTCAATCCAAAAGGCGCCTGAATGGACGGCCTTACCTCCGACATCTGCTGTACGGCAATCACACTGGACCCTGACCTGTTCCTCGCACTTATGAACAAGTGCCTAAGTCTTTCTTACTTCCCGCAAGGTGGAAGGAAGCTGTGGTAGTAGTCATACGGAAGCCGGAAAGGACACATACGCGGACCCTAAGTCCCTACAGACCCATAGGTCTCTTTGCCGGTACTGGGTAAGATCTGCGAAAGATGGTTGTCCAGAGAATCAGGTGGCACATAGTGCCCCAGATCAGTGACAGCCAGTACGGCTTCATGCCGCAATGAAAATTAAAGACTCCCTCTAGGCCAAGATGGGACACCTAAAATGATCGGCTTCGTGAGAAAGCTCATTGTTTTGGTGTCGCTGGACATAGAGGAGCAATGACACGCGTGGTGGCCCGCGATCAGACTCAGACTGGCGGAGACCGGATGCCCGGTGGACCTGAGGCGCCTAATTGACAGCTATCTTAGCGATCGATCAGTGCGCGTCGGGTTCGCCGGTGCGGAATGGGTCAAGCGTACGACAAAGGGTGCGTGCAAGGATCCATTGGGGTCCTACGCTGTGGAACCTGCTGCTTAATCCTCTTCTGGAAGAATTGGGGCAGAGGGGGTATACTGTCAGGCCTTTGCTGATGACGTGATTTTGATTATCTCGGGGACAATGCACTAGAAGTGCAACGGAGAGCCGAACCGGTACTCGATTATGTTCGGGGGTGGGGTCAAAATAAGCTAAACTTCGCAGCACACAAAACTAAGGCTATGGTAGTGACGAGGAAGCTGAAGTTTGACTCACCACTCCTGACCATGGGCGGTGTGGAGGATCGAGCTCTAAGAACATCACATTGTCTTCACAGTGGACGACGGACTCACGTTCAACGCGCACATTGCAAATGCGTCGGAAGGCGCAGAGTCTGTACGTCCAACTGTCGAGGGCCGCTAAGGTCCAATGGAATGGAACCCCGAGGTGGTTAGAACCATTTATAATGGCAGGTGGAGCCGACGATCATGTACGCTGCGGGCGCATGGGCGTCGGCGACACTAAAAAAGGTCTGCCAGAAAGCAGCTGGACTCCGTGCAGAGGCCGGTCCAGAAGATTGTGAACGTATAGACCGTCTCCCGCATTCAGCCCTGCTGCTAGCCGGATTGCTTCCCCTGGATATAAGGATCAGAGCGTTCTCTTTACCAAGTAAAGAGAGGCATATCGCGGCGAGTGGTAGGGGACAGGATATGGAGACTAGGACTCCCTACGCCGAGATGCCACATCCTGCCGAAAGGCTGGAGCTGGACTTCACCTGCATGGGGACGGTGTGGATTTGCCTACGCAAGACGAGACTACCGTCCGAATTTACACCGACGGTAGTAAAATCGAGGGAAAGTCGGAGCGGCACTATCCATTTGGATAGGCGCGGCCGAGAAGAGTACCCGAAAACTGCTGGGTGATTACTGCACCGTCTACCAGGCGGAATTGCTGGCAATCAGTGAAGCCACCGAGTGGGCACTACGGCACTCTGCACGGAACTTCAGGGTCTATTGCGACCCAGGTCCGCCCTCCAAACGGTTATTAACCCGGATTCCCTGCATCCCCTCGCGGTGAAAGCACGACAAAACATCTGTACATTGCGGGGACGTGGGAAGAACATCTCCCTAACATGGGTGAAAGCCCACGCAGGTTTGGAGGGGAACGAGAGGGCGGACGAACTTGCAAAGGAGGCTGCAATTAAGACCAAGAGGACCCTGACTACGATCGATGCCCTGTCTCGTTCGTCAAGCGACAAATCCGTTTGGAGTCGGTTGATGAATGGAACAGGAGGTATCGAGAGGGTGACACGGTTTCCGTCACCAAAGCCTTCTTCCGACGCGTCAGAAGCCTTCAGCGTAATTAAAACCTGGAGATGGATCGCTCTGTCTGTGCAGGTGTTCACGGGCCACGGCGGTTTCTCCGAATACTTGAACCGCTTCAGGTGTAAAGAGAGCCCGTCGTGTGTCTGTGACGACACCATCAAGGAGGATATCTTGCACCTCATAACGGAGTGTCCTGTCAACGCAGGAGAGGCTCAATGTTGAGAGCTACACAGGTTTAAAAGTAACAATAAATAACTTGCCAGTCCTTATCAGTAGCAGAGATTTTAGCCAGAAATTCCTGCATTTCTGGAAGCGTGTGGCGATGAAAGCTATACGACAAAATAAAACAAAATGAATGTATGAGGATGTTAGTATGTGTGTGAATATTTAGTTATATATACTACATAGTAACTAAATTTAGAACTATATATATATTAAGTTTGACTAAGAAGAAATATATATAAGAATAGAATACGATGTATACAGAGATAAGACTCGACTAAAAAATAGTGTAAGTGGATAATGTTAGAAAAGAACAAAAGTCCCTGAGTTATCATGTCAGGGTAATACATGCAAGGGCCCCAGAAATGAGGGTCTAAAACCTAACCTAACCTTTTACATGGGGAAATGCCTACGCATACCCTGCGGGGGCAAGGGCGGGTTATGTCGGACTCGCACCGACTAAAACCCCATGGTGTTCCACCTTCGTCGCGTATGGCGGGGCCACGGGAACGCTTTCGCACACCTCCGCGACCCTGCCTGCGCTACGGCAAGCCGCCCTCCTTCGGGGAGGACATCCCCTCTCCACCCCTCTCCTGCAAGGCGCGCCGGAACACGGACGCGCCTTCCATCTTGGCCTCCTTCTGTAGGTGGGAAACGGACTCCCCGAGTCCGCCCCCAGAGGCCATGGGGCCAGGAAAGCACTAAGCCAACCCAGCCCCTGTGGCGGATCTGGTCTGCGGCTCCACCGCCGACCGATGTTCGGCCGCGGAGGACAGGGAGAGCGGCAACGAAACACCGACACTCCTCTTCCCCGCGGCCCCACCACAGCCGCATCATGCGGTGCGACCCCGCTTGAGTCGCGGAGGATAGGAGAGCGGCAACGCAACACCGACACTCCTCTCCCTCCGCGACTCCGCCTCGGCTACTGAGGGCGGGAAGGCGGCCTCGCTCCGCCACTTCCACCCCAGCAGTCCACCGACACGCTTCCAAGGTGAGCTCATTATGAGCCCTCCTGAGCGGCCACCTCGGGCCGGCCACAGAGCGCCTTAGGCCGGCCATTTGGGTTCCTCTTAGCTTCACCGTGGTGACCAAGCCACGGTTACTAAGCCCCCCGCTACGACAAAGCGAGAACCCTTCGGGGGAACCTAACCTAACCCAACCTAACCTAACCTAACCTAACCTAACCTAACCTAACCCAACCTAACCTAACCTTTTACATGGGGAAATGCCTACGTGACAAATCTTCCCTGCGGGGGCAAGGGCGGGTTATGTCGGACTCGCACCGACTAAAACCCCATGGTGTTCCACCTTCGTCGCGTATGGCGGGGCCACGGGAACGCTTTCGCACACCTCCGCGACCCGCCTGCGCTGGCCCGGCAAGCCGGCCCCTCCTTCGGGGAGGACATCCCCTCTCCACCCCTCTCCTGCAAGGCGCGCCGGAACACGGACGCGCCTTCCATCTTGGCCTCCTCTGTAGGTGGGAAACGGACTCCCCGAGTCCGCCCCCAGAGGCCATGGGGCCAGGAAAGCACTAAGCCAACCCAGCCCCTGTGGCGGATCTGGTCTGCGGCTCCACCGCCGACCGATGTTCGGCCGCGGAGGACAGGAGAGCGGCAACGCAACACCGACACTCCTCTTCCCCGCGGCCCCACCACAGCCGCATCATGCGGTGCGACCCCGCTTGAGTCGCGGAGGATAGGAGAGCGGCAACGCAACACCGACACTCCTCTCCCTCCGCGACTCCGCCTCGGCTACTGAGGGCGGGGAAGGCGGCCTCGCTCCGCCACTTCCACCCCCAGCAGTCCACCGACACGCATCCAAGGTTAGCTCATAAAGAGCCCACCCGGAGCGGCCACCTCGGGCCGGCCTCAGAGCGCCTTAGGCCGGCCATTTGGGTTCCTCTTAGCTTCACCGTGGGTGACCAAGCCACGGTTACTAAGCCCCCCCGCTACGACAAAGCGAGAACCCTTCGGGGGGGAACCTAACCTAACCTAACCTAACCTAACCTAACCTAACCTAACCTAACCTAACCTAACCTAACCTAACCTTTTTTTTTTTTTTTAGCGTGGGGAAATGCCTACGCATACCCTTCTGCGGGGGCAAGGGCGGGTTATGTCGGACTCGCACCGACTAAAACCCCATGGTGTTCCACCTTCGTCGCGTATGGCGGGGTTACGGGAACGCTTTCGCACACCTCCGCGACCCGCCTGCGCTGGCCCGGCAAGCCGGCCCCTCCTCCGGGGAAGGACATTCCCCTCTCCACCCCTCCAGGCAGGGCGCGCCGGAACACGGACGCGCCCTCCAACTCGGCCTCCTTCTGTAGGTGGGAAGCGGACTCCCCGAGTCCGCCCCCAGAGGCCATGGGGACCAGGAAAGCACTAAGCCAACCCAGCCCCTGCGGTGGATCTGGTCTGCGGCTCCACCGCCGACCGATGTTCGGCCGCGGAGGACAGGGAGAGCGGCAACGCAACACCGACACTCCTCTTCCCCGCGGCCCCACCACAGCCGCATCATGCGGTGCGACCCCGCTTGAGTCGCGGAGGATAGGAGAGCGGCAACGCAACACCGACACTCCTCTCCTCCGCGACTCCGCCTCGGCTACTGAGGGCGGGAAGGCGGCCTCGCTCCGCCACTTCCACCCCCAGCAGTCCACCGACACGCATCCAAGGTTAGCTCATAAAGAGCCCACCTGAGCGGCCACCTCGGGCCGGCCACAGAGCGCCTTAGGCCGGCCATTTGGGTTCCTCTTAGCTTCACCGTGGTGACCAAGCCACGGTTACTAAGCCCCCCGCTACGACAAAGCGAGAACCCTTCGGGGGAACCTAACCTAACCTAACCTAACCTAACCTAACCTAACCTTTTTTTAGCGTGGGGAAATGCCTACGCATACCCGCCCGCGGGGCAAGGGCGGGTTATGTCGGACTCGCACCGACTAAAACCCCACGGTGGTCGCCACCAACGCTCGCGAGGGGTCGCGGATCTCCGTTAGAACGCAACCGCAACTCTGCGCTTCGCTGGGATAGCCCGTCCCGGGGCGTGCGTGAAGACCGCACCCCAGAACCCTCACGGAACTATCACGACGACACGGTACCACGTCGTGCCGTCGTCCTCCTCGGGGTCGCTCATACTGGACGGTCGGAGCCCCCACTCCGATCGTCAGCGACCCGTAGGGCCCCGTTTACGGTAGGGGATCACCGATAGGAGGGCCGTGACGAGGCGCGCGGGCGCCGCGTCGGCCCTGTCTCCGAGCAGGATCGGTCCTCTCTGTCCTGCTCGGCAGCCTCCTTTCGACCATTACGGTCTCGCTGAAGGAGGCTACGGCCCTCCACGCCGATTCCCCGCGCAGCATCGCCGACACGACTGCTGGCAGGGACAGGTTCCGTCCGATGTGACCGACCAAGACCCGCCGCTCGGCTTCCCACGCCGGGCAAGCGGCGAGCGTGTGCGATGCGGAGTCTTGGTCGTTGCCGCCACAGTGGAAGCAATTCGCCATCGCCTCGCGACCGATCTTACACAGGTAATCACCGAAGCAACCGTGCCCGGTGATCACCTGCGTAAGTCTGTAGGTGAGTCTTCCTCCTCGTCGCTGCATCCAGGCTTCGAAGACCGGCAGGAATGCTCCGACGACGCGTTTGCGCGCATACTGCTCCTCGCGGAGCCTTGCGCGCCACGTCGCGAATGCGATACGTCGTTCCTGCCGTTTTACCGCCTCGAGCGCCTCCTCTGGCTCGCCACCACCGCTCTGGCGTAGGACGCGAATCCGGTGATACACCCTCGCGTCCATGTCCGCCAGTATATCCAGAGGTGGAAAGCGAGCCAGGATTGTCGCTGCCTCAAACGATACCGTGCGGTATCCTCGTACGACCCGTATGGCCATCCTTCCTCTGACGCTGTAGATTTTCGTCCTACAGCGTCGGATGGCCAGCCTCTTCGCCCAGATGGGCGCCCCGTACAAGGCTACGGATCGTACGACCCCAGCGTAGAGGCGGCGGACTTCCTCCTCGGTCCCCAGTTGGGTAGCAGTCTGTGCATAGCACCCGCTACCCTCTCGATCCGGGGGACCAGGCGCTCGAAGTGCTCTTCGAAGCCCCAGCGACTGTCCAGAGTGAGGCCCAGGTACTTCATGTACCGCCCCACTCTGACTTCAGACTCACCTACTCGGACGCACGAGTCGGGTGGTTCCCTGCTCCGCGGCAGTTTGTGGAACCATAGCGCCTCGGTCTTGTGAGGCGCTACCTCCAGTCCCAACTCGTGGACTTTGGCGACGACGATTTCGCCCCAAGCTCGGCAGGCTCCTTGGTCTCGAAGGAGTCCCCGCTGGCGACCACCAACGTGTCGTCCGCGTAACAGACGACATTAACGCCAGCGGGGAGCTCGACTCGCAGAACAGAGTCGTAGGCGAGATTCCACAGTAACGGGCCCAAAACCGACCCCTGTGGAACCCCACACTGGATCTCCTCCGGATCCTCGTACCGTCTCGGTCCATGTACAAGATGTACCTGTCGCGCAAGTAGTCCGCGATCACGCCTTGCAGGTAGGGGGGAACACCATGGTGTAAAAGTCCCCCCCTTATCGCGTCCCAGGGCAGGGAATTAAAGGCGTTGACGATATCAATGTTTATCGCCAACGCCACGCCGCCCTGGACACAGCCTGCCTGATTAGGAGCGGACGCGCAGAACCGCGTCGATGGTGGAACGCTCCGCTAACCTAACCTAACCTAACCTAACCTAACCTAACCTAACCTAACCTAACCTAACCTAACCTAACCTAACCTAACCTAACCTAACCTAACCTAACCTAACCTAACCTAACCTAACCTAACCTAACCTAACCCACCTATATCCTCGCGTTATTAAGTCCATAGCATCTCCAATTTGTTTTTTCTTGTAGTATTTGTGTAGTCTAATCATTAGACACCGTTCTCGTGCCGTATTCAGGCCATTTCTAGTTTTAATCACTCACCTTTAGTTTTCATACTTACGTAATTTTAATCGCATTCTAAAATTTTTTGTTTCTTCCTTTTCTGTGCTGTTTTTGCTCTCGGCCGGTCAGTCCCGGCCCGCAACCATCGAATCAGGCAAAACCTGTAAGAAAACGCACAGAATTAGCAAAAATCGCCCGCCCACCCTCCCAGTTTTCATTGTTTAGGTAGACTCTGGACCCAGCCATAGAACTTTTTCTTTATTCTTCTTTTTCGTTCTGTTTTACCCTCGGCCGGTCGGCTCCGGTTCACAACCCGTATTACAACCTGTACACACCCCTATTAAAAAGACAAACGACACTTTTACGATGTCACAAACTAACAACAGTAGCCCGCAAGATCTGGAGCGCAAAATGGACAAGCCGTCAGCAGTAAGGCGGAGTATAGAATACATTGAAGTAAGCCTGGAGGCAGTAGAGACACAGGTCCAACTGTCACAAAAAGGATGCAGGCGATCAAATCAAGTCAGAAGGAGGCGACCAGGAAAATAGACTTGGCGACATCACCGCCAATAAGGGAGAAATACCTAACCCTAGCTCTCGAAGCAAAAGCCTGCCTATGTAAGGCGAAGACTTATCTGGCCAACTCCAGAAACTTGAGGACAGATATAAAGGACGGAGTATTGAACGCAGTAGATAGACTGTACCAAATAGTTAAAACACTGGACAAAGAAATAGAGAGTCACAAAAAACAGAAAGAGGAGGAGAGAGTAGCAGGGACGGGTGAGGTGGGCTCTTTACACCCCCCTGACCCCTCCTAGCCCCTCCCCGACACATGGACAGGACACAGAACTGATTAAAAGGATGGAAGAACAAACAAGATTGGTTAAAGAAAACAATGAAAAGATGGAAGAGTTAAAGGAAATGCTAGTGGAACATAAGAAATCACTGAAAGGGGAAACATACGCGAGTGTAGCGGCGGGCCTCAATAAGGGAAACACCCAAAAGAGGGAAACGTTCCACTCGGTTGTAGTCACCTCCAGCGACGAACAAGAGTCAGGGAAGAGGTTCTAAATAAGATAAGGGAAGTTATAAATGCTAAGGAAGGAGGAGGAAGATAGATAGAGTTCGGAAAGCCAGGGACAGGAAAGTAATTATAGGATGTAGAAGTGAAGCGGACAGGAATAAAGTAAAAGATAAACTGGACAAAGCAGGAGGGAAACTACATGCAGAAGAAATTAAAAATAAGGACCCGCTGGTTATGTTGAAGGATGTCCTTTCTTACAATACGGAAGAAGAGGTGATGGGGCACTGAGGAAACAGAACCTCAAAATCTTCGAGGGCTGACAGGAGATGAGGACAGGATGGAGATAAAATATAAAAGGAAATCGAGAAACGCTATCACGAATCATATAGTCCTGAGAGTCTCCCCGAGGCTGTGGAATAGACTGGTGGAGAGAGGGACCGTCCAGATCGATATGCAGAGGATTCATGTATCGGACCAATCTCCACTGGTCCAATGCTCCCAGTGTCTAAGGTATGGCCACACCAAACGCCTCTGCAAAGAAGAGAAGGAGACATGCAGTCATTGCGCAGGCCCACATAGAAAGACTGAGTGCCCGGAGTGGGGCGCCGGTGCAGCCCCATCATGCAGAAATTGCGCATCCGCCAAGCTGGGAAATGCTGAGCATAACGCATTCAGTGCCGAGTGCCCAGTGCGACGGAAGTGGGATGCGCTAGCCAGGGCTGCAACGGCGTATTGCTAAGGGCAGCCACAGTGGACAGCATGGCACACTATCCCACAGCCAAACCCCAGAAACAGAGACCAAAACATACAAATTGGCCCAAGTCAACCTGGGTAACGCAAAGAACTTGCGACAAACGAAATCGTACTAGAAGCCAATAAAAGGAAATACGATTTCGTGTTAACACAAGAACCATACGTGGGTGGCAAAAGAGTGGTAAAGAATTACCGGGGTGTGAGAGTCTTCCAGGAAATGGCAAAGACAAAGTAGTAAAGTCGGCGATAATGGTACTAAACCCAGACATAGACGCCAGAGCCCAATTCTGGCACACCACGAATAACATCGCCGTGGTGGAAGTCGGAGGCAAGGACTGGAAACCACACTCATATCCGTGTACTTTGAACCAGACCAACCGGTTGACGATTACCTCTACCACCTGAGTCGCGCAATCAGGAGCTTGGGCCAAAATCTATTATAGTGGGAGGCGACATAAATGCCAAAAGTATCTGGTGGCAGCAAAACCACAGACAGTAGAGGAGAAGCCATATTGGGCTTTGCAAATCAGCACAGGTTGGAGATACTGGAATGCGGCGGTGTACCAACGTTCCAGACTGTGAGAGGAAACAGAGTGTTTAGCAGTGTGGTCGACGTCACCTTCTGCTCCCCGACATGCTAAGCAGGTTGGGGAGTGGAAGGTGATCGAAGACGTCGTCAGCTCCGATCACAACTGTATCACGTTTACTCTAAGGAAGGAGGGATTAAGAGACGAGCCAAAGGCGAGTACAACAAGAAAATACAACACCAGGAATGCGAATTGGCAATCTTTTATTGAAAAGGTATCTCAATTCAAGAGGGACAAAAATCTTGACACCCAAAGATTAAAAGGACAAACACAAAAGAAGAATTAGAGAACACCATAAACGAGTATGATGCAGTTGTGATCGAAGCATGTGAGGAGGTGCTCCCAAAAATAAAGTGCAAAACCAAACCCAAGATTCCTGGTGGACCAAGGAGTTGGAGGATAAGAAGAAGAAAACACTTACCTTAAAGCGCCGAATCCGCTGCGCAGCACCCTGCAGGAGAAACATCGTCGTAGCCAGGTATCTGAAACAAAAAGAAGAGTATGAGAATGAGGTGAGGAGAGCTAAGACAAGTAGTTGGAAGGAGTTCTGTGGAAGGCAAGAAAAGGAAGGATGTGGGATGGGATATACAGGATCTTAAGGAAGGCGACTAGGAGGCAGGAGGATGAATTGATGGTGAAAGGCGATAAAGTGCTGTCTCCAAAGAATCGGTGGTAGAGCTCGCGGACACATTCTTCCCAAACGACGACTGCCAAACCGATTTAGAACATCATCGGGATATAAGAAGAGCCGTGGAACAAATAAACGGTCAGGATCAGGAAGAGGAACAGGACCCTCCTTTAGTAAGGAGGAGCTGCTAAATGCCGCGAGAGCCTTTAACCCGAAGAAGGCACCTGGGGATGGAGGACCGCGGATATTGTTCGGGCGCTGGTCGAAGGCGACACGGACTTCCACTTGATGATGGCCAACAGATGCCTAGAACTGAGTCTTTTCCCCACCATCTGGAAGGAGGCCACAGTAGTAGTAATAAGAAAGCCCGATAAGGAAACTTATACCACACCAAAGTCCTATAGACCCATTGGCCTCCTCCCGGTGATGGGAAAACTACTCGAGAGGATGATTGTTGGCCGCCTCAAGTGGCATCTGGTCCCCAGACTGAGCTCGCGACAGTATGGCTTCGTACCACAGAAGAGTACGGAAGACTCCCTCTATGATCTAATGGAACACGTACGCGATAAGCTGAAACAAAACTAATTGTCACCATTGTTTCATTAGACATAGAGGGAGCCTTTGACAGCGCCTGGTGGCCCGCCATCAGAATGAGATTAGCGAATGAGAAGTGCCCTATTAACATCCGTAGAATACTGACAGTTACCTGACGGACAGAAAGGTCAGAGTGAGGTATGCGGGAGAGGAGACATCAAAAGTACTAGTCAGGGTGCGTACAGGGTTCGATAGGGGACCCATTTTATGGAACCTCCTGATTGACCCTTATTAAAAGATCTGGAGCAGAGGGGCACCACGCACAGGCATTTGCCGACGACGTCGTGCTCGTATTTAGCGGGAGACGTCGGGCATTAACACCAGTGCTAGGGAGGCACTCGATTATGTTCAGGCGTGGGGTGTCAAAACAAACTCAAGTTTGCACCACATAAAACAAAAGCAATGGTCATAACAAACAGGTTAAAATATGACATCCCACGCCTGAGCATGGGAGGGATCCCAATCGACATGGACCAAGAAATCAAACTGCTGGGCTTAAACATTGACAGAAAACTAACCTTCAACAAACACATCACCCTCACATGCAGAAAAGCACTCAACATACACAAACATCTAACCAGAGCGGCCAAAATAACATGGGGGCTAAACCCCGAAATAGTAAAAATCATATACACGGCAGCAGTGGAACCGATCATTACGTATGCGGCTGGAGCCTGGGGGAAATCTGCAGCAAAGCTAGTTTCTAGAAAACAGCTCAATGCCGTGCAAAGAGGTTTCGCCCAGAAAATATGCCGAGCATACAGAACGGTTTCGCTTAACTCCGCACTCGCACTGTCAGGAATACTGCCTCTCGACCTTCGTATCAAAGAGGCTGCCACAGTCTTTGAGATAAGAAAAGGAAAAAAGGAGCATGCATACGGAGATAGGGAGGTCGAGAAGGAAGTATTATACACCAAATCCACACACCCTGCATGTAAGCAACATCTAGAGTACAAACACCTCGAGAGCCAGGAGCAGATCAACACCCTGGCGAACTCGGAATGTAAAATATACACGGACGGCAGCGGGCTTGAGGGCAAGGTCGGGGCCGCGTTTTCCTTATGGAAAAACGGCATCGAAACCAAGTCCAAAAAGTTTAAGCTGTCGTCTCATTGCACAGTATACCAAGCCGAGCTTCTGGCTCTCCAAAATGCAACGGTGGAGGCCCTGGAAAGAGCTGGATATTCATTTGGAATATTCAGTGATTCTAGGGCCGCCCTAGACACTTTATGCAACAGTGAGACAAGGCACCCTTTAGCAATTCAGGCACAAAACAACATAAGCCAGGCAATACTAAAGGGAAAAACCATCTCCCTGTACTGGGTGAAGGCCCATGTGGGGATAGCGGGAAATGAGAGAGCGGATGAGCTCGCCAAACACGCAGCGCTATACACAAAGACAAAACCTGTCTACGACCAATGCCCGGTTTCATTCATGAAGAGACAAATCCGAGAGGACACTCTTCATGAATGGAACCGGAGGTACACGGAGGAAGCCACGGCATCTGGCACGAAGATATTTTTGCCCAACATCTATATAGCCCAGGAATTCATAAAATCGGTAACTACAAACATGCACCTCACGCAACTACTCACTGGGCACGGCGGGTTCTCGGAGTACCTGAATCGATTCGGGTGCAAAGAGAGTCCGTCGTGTATTTGCGACCCGGATGTTACGGAAACAGTTATCCACGTAATAACAGAGTGCCCAGTGCATTGTAGGGATCGACAGGACATAGAATTAAAAACCGGAATTAAAATAGAAGCCACAAAATTAAGTCAACTAATTTGTCAAAAGGAAACTAAACATGATTTTATAGAATACTGTATTAAAATAATAAGAAAAGTAAATCTAAGAAATAAATAAATCGTATATAATAGTATATTCTGAAAAATGAAATGAAATGAAAGAAATTGAATGTAAAAGAACAAGTGTATCGGATATGTGCGAATTGTAATTAACAAAAGTTAAAACAAACAAAAGCCTGAAAAATATCCCTGACAATGACTCGTCAGGGGAACGCGCAGTAATCAAAAAAAAAAAACCTAACCTAACCTAACCTTAACCTAACCTAACCTAACCTAACCTAACCTAACCTAACCTAACCTAACCTAACCTAACCTAACCTAACCTAACCTAACCTAACCTAACCTAACCAGTCTCGCGCTCGCGCTCGACCCGTACGCAGCGAAACTGAAGCGCTCCGTGATTAAAAAATCACGAAAGTGTGTAAAGTTTTGTGAAAACAGTCGTTTTATACATCAAAAGACGCAGAAAAGTGAGAACAATGTGATGGTGTAGTTTTTATTAACAATTTATTTATTTTTAAACCCATTTTGGGTCAAAAACAGTTTTTAAAAACAATAATTGTGCGGAGTTGTCAACTTCAATCGCGTGCGGCACTCGATTTGTCGCGATGACCCCCCTATATTTTTTGTGTTTTAGATAGACCACCCACCTATCCTTCTGTGTGCCAAATTTCAGATTTTTCTGAATAATAGTTTTTAAGTTACAGACCTTTTTTTTTTTTTTTTGCTAAAAGGACCCTATAGCTTACGTAATATTAAATCTCAAACCGACTTTTTTGTTTATTATTATTAGTGCTTAATTATAGTTTTAAAGTGCAGTGTGGACAATAAAAATAGATTATTGCATAAAACTTTGTACATTAGGGGCCGCTTTTCCCCCGCAAATTAATGTTTGTAATCGCTTGCGATGTCGAGTAAGACGACAGCAGCGGATAACCTCTCCCCGCCCTACCGGCGGGGTGGAAGTCTGCGATGTAGACACGTTTTAAGCGTTGTCTACAAACTCACCGAATGCATAAACAAAGCTGTGACCGAGGGTAAATCGGTAACAGCAGCAAACAAGCGTCTCATTACTTTGGCTGCGACGGAAATTCGTCGCTGCGGCCACAAGTTGGCTAGCATCACTCCTGATGCAGCAACTACACCTGCGATCACACCCATCGACAGCGATTTAAAGGCTGACATCGTGGCCTGTGTACGTGACGAGATGGCCAAATTTAAGGGGCAGATCTCAGCGCAGCTCCAGCAGACTCGCACCACGTCATACTCTCAGGCCGCAATGACCGGCCGCACTCCAGCGACTCAGGGCGGTGGCGCCACATCTTCGGCCACGCCTGCTCCACCACCTGCGACCAAGCCAGCTATCATAGTCAGCACGGTGGCGGAGACCAAGACCAGGCAAGAAGTGATACAAGCTTTTAAGAAGAGTATTACGTACCGTGAATCATCATACGCACCGGCACGCATTCAAGCCGTGTCGAATAATAAATTGCGGATCGAATTTGACACCACGACCCAGCGGGATGACACGTTGCTGAGATTGAAAACACGATCAGAGATTAAGGCTGAACCTGTCCGCAGACTTAAGCCTATGATCATAATGAAAGGCGTCTCAAAAGACACTCCTGCTGAAGATCTCGTCGCCATCATCAAGGTTCAAAACACTGAACTCGGCGAGATAATCGGCAGCGACCCTGAGAATTTGAAACTACGCTTCAAGCGCAATAATAAGAACCAGAACTTATACAACGCAGTTCTGTTAGCGGAACCGAAGGTATACAGGAAAATGGTGGATATGGCAAGGATTGCCGTAGACCACCAGAAGATCCACGTTGCCAGCTTCTCTCCATTCCTTCAGTGCCATAAATGCCTGCAATTCGGGCATATGCGTTCCCACTGTACAGCGGCCGTGAGCCCTTGCTCCCACTGTGCTAGCACCGAACATCAAGTTGCTGAGTGCCCAAGCAAAGACGCTCCGAACTCAGCGAAATGTTTTAATTGTGTTGCGCATAATGATAAGTTTAAAACAAAAAATGACATTAAACACACCGCGAACTCAATGTCCTGCCCACGCCTGCGAGCCATGAGAGAGAGAGTCGACAACAGAGTAGACTACGGAGCGTAGCTCCTCTCTCTCACGGTCAGCGACGATTGGAGCAGTTTTTCAACTTTTACATCTAAATTTTTACCATTTTAATATAACTGTTATATACTATTTTTATATCTACAAGTCATGTCATTCATCATACATTAAATTGCCTCAATTAACCATGTTAAATTTGTGTCATGTACGTGCCGCCGCCCTTCCCGGGTTGCGAACGGTGCACCGTATCTAACGGCTAGCACCGCTGAGCATGCGGGAGCGGCCACGGCACCGTTTAAAAATTTTTTTTAATTGTTTATATTTTTACTTTCACAACCGACTGCGCGCTGCGTCGCCCCCGCCCCGCCCCGCTCCCCGCGCATTCCGCGAAGGGACCGGGGCTCAAGCGGTGTCTATTTTTAGATGCGGCGACGCAGTTCAATTGTTTATGCAATCTTAGTAATAATTTCTTTCTTTTTTGTAATTACTTCTCAAAATCCTTATGATAGGTCTAGCTCTAAGAAATTAGTACTAATATAGAATAGATATTTGTATACAAAAGAATTGTTGTTGATCTTTTTGCTGTATATAATGTTGTCATATATTTATGTTTATTTTCTTTTACAATCTTGCTATTTTTTCTTTTATTAAATTATATTAGGCCAGCTTTGCAAGCATTCAATTAACTAATCACGTCAAATTTGTGTCTAATTACGTGCCGCCGCCCTTCCCGGGATGCGAACGGTGCACCGTATCTAACGGCTAGCACCGCTGAGCATGCGGGAGCGGCCACGGCACCGTTTAAATATTTAATTGTTTACATTTTTACTTGCACAACCGACGGCGCGCTGCGTCGCCCCCGCCCCGCCCCGCTCCCCGCGCCTTCCGCGAAGGGACCGGGGCCTCAAGCGGTGTCTATTTTTAGATGCGGCGACGCGGTTCAATTGTTTATGTTATCGTAGTAATAATTTCTTTATTTATTTTTGTAATTATTTTTCAACTTCATAAGATAAGTCTAGCTTTAAAATTTAATACTAAAATAGTATAGATGCTTGTATACAAAATAATTGTTATTGTTCTTTCTGCGGTATATAATGTTATCATATATTTATGTTTATTTTCACGATCATGCTATCTATCATTCATTAAATTATTGTAGACAAGCTTTGGAAATACCTTAATTAATTAAATACGACAAATTTGTGCCTAAGTACGTGCCGCCGCCCTTCCCGGGTTGCGAACGGTGCACCGTATCTAACGGCTAGCACCGCTGAGCATGCGGGAGCGGCCACGGCACCGTTTAAATATTTAATTGTTTACATTTTTACTTGCACAACCGACGGCGCGCTGCGTCGCCCCGGCCCCGCCCCGCTCCCCGCGCCTTCCGCGAAGGGACCGGGGCCTCAAGCGGTGTCTATTTTTAGATGCGGCGACGCGGTTCAATTGTTTATGTTATCGTAGTAATAATTTCTTTATTTATTTTTGTAATTATTTTCAACTTCATAAGATAAGTCTAGCTTTAAAATTTAATACTAAAATAGTATAGATACTTGTATACAAAATAATTGTTATTGTTCTTTCTGCAGTATATAATGTTATCATATATTTATGTTTATTTTCACGATCATGCTATCTATCATTCATTAAATTATTGTAGACAAGCTTTGGAAATACCTTAATTAATTAAATACGACAAATTTGTGCCTAAGTACGTGCCGCCGCCCTTCCCGGGTTGCGAACGGTGCACCGTATCTAACGGCTAGCACCGCTGAGCATGCGGGAGCGGCCACGGCACCGTTTAAAAATTTTTTAATTGTTTATATTTTACTTTTACAACCGACTGCGTGCTGCGTCGCCCCGCCTCGCCCGCTCCCCGCGCATTCCGCGAAGGGACCGGGGCTCAAGCGGTGTCTATTTTTAGATGCGGCGACGCGGTTCAATTGTTTATGTTATCGTAGTAATAATTTCTTTATTTATTTTTGTAATTATTTTTCAACTTCATAAGATAAGTCTAGCTTTAAGAATTTAATACTAAAATAGTATAGATACTTGTATACAAAATAATTGTTATTGTTCTTTCTGCAGTATATAATGTTATCATATATTTATGTTTATTTTCACGATCATGCTATCTATCATTCATTAAATTATTGTAGACAAGCTTTGGAAATACCTTAATTAATTAAATACGACAAATTTGTGCCTAAGTACGTGCCGCCGCCCTTCGGGTTGCGAACGGTGCATCGTATCTGTCTGCGAGCACCGCTGAGCATGCGGGATCGGCCACGGCACAGTTTAAACTTTTTAATCGCTCCGTCTTAATTTGTTTACATTCTTACTCTCACAACCGACGGCGCGCTGCGTCGCCCCGCCTCGCCCGCTCCCGCGCCCGCCGCGATGGGACCGGGGCCCGAAGCTGATGTCTATTTTTAGATGCGGCGACGCAGTTCAATTGTTTATGTTATCGTATTTATTATTTCTTTTCCTCTTTTGTAATTCCTTTACAAAATCTTAAGATAGGTCTAGCATTAAGAAATTAGCACTAATTTAGAATAGATACTTGTATATAGATAAATAATTGTTGTTTTTGCATTATATAATGTCGTCATATATTTATGTTTATTTCCTTTTACGATCATGCTATTTTTCTTTTATTAAATTATATTAGGCCAGCTTTGCAAGCATTCGATTAATTAATCAAGTTAAATTTGTATCTAATTACGTGCCGCCGCCCTTCCCGGGTTGCAAACGGTGCATCGTATCTGTCTGCGAGCACCGCTGAGCATGCGGATCGGCCACGGCACAGTTTAAACTTTAATCGCTCCGTCTTAATTTGTTTACATTCTTACTCTCACAACCGACGGCGCGCTGCGTCGCCCCCGCCTCGCCCCGCTCCCCGCGCCCGCCGCGATGGGACCGGGGCCCGAAGCGATGTCTATTTTTAGATGCGGCGACGCAGTTCAATTGTTTATGTTATCGTATTTATTATTTCTTTTCCTCTTTTGTAATTCCTTTACAAAATCTTAAGATAGGTCTAGCATTAAGAAATTAGCACTAATTTAGAATAGATACTTGTATATAGATAAATAATTGTTGTTTTTGCATTATATAATGTCGTCATATATTTATGTTTATTTCCTTTTACGATCATGCTATTTTTCTTTTATTAAATTATATTAGGCCAGCTTTGCAAGCATTCGATTAATTAATCAAGTTAAATTTGTATCTAATTACGTGCCGCCGCCCTTCCCGGGTTGCAAACGGTGCATCGTATCCCATGGCGAGCACCGCTGAGCATTGCGGGATCGGCCACGGCACAGTTTAAACTTTTTATCGCTCCGTCTTAATTTGTTTATATTTTTACTTTTACAACCGACTGCGCGCTGCGTCGCCCCCGCCTCGCCCCGCTCCCCGCGCATTCCGCGAAGGGACCGGGGCCCCAAGCGATGTCTATTTTTAGATGCGGCGACGCAGTCCAATTGTTTATGTTATCGTATTTATTATTTCTTTTTCCTTTTTTTTTTTTGTAATACCTTTACAAAATCCTAAGATAGGTCTAGTTTTAAGAATTTAGCACTAATTTAAAATAGATACTTGTATATAGATAAATAATTGTTGTTTTGCATTATATAATGTCGTCATATATTTATGTTTATTTTCTTTTACGATCATACTATTTACCATTTATTAAATTGCAGTAGGCCAGCTTTGCAAGCATTCGATTAATTAATCAAGTTAAATTTGTATCTAATTACGTGCCGCCGCCCTTCCCGGGTTGCAACGGTGCATCGTATCCCATGGCGAGCACCGCTGAGCATTGCGGGATCGGCCACGGCACAGTTTAAACTTTTATCGCTCCGTCTTAATTTGTTTATATTTTTACCTTTACAACCGACTGCGCGCTGCGTCGCCCCCGCCTCGCCCCGCTCCCCGCGCATTCCGCGAAGGGACCGGGGCCCCAAGCGATGTCTATTTTTAGATGCGGCGACGCAGTCCAATTGTTTATGTTATCGTATTTATTATTTCTTTTTCCTTTTTTTTTTTTGTAATACCTTTACAAAATCCTAAGATAGGTCTAGTTTTAAGAATTTAGCACTAATTTAAAATAGATACTTGTATATAGATAAATAATTGTTGTTTTTGCATTATTTAATGTCGTTATATGTTTATGTTTATTTTTCTTTTACGATCATACTATTTACCATTTATTAAATTGCAGTAGGCCAGCTTTGTAAATACCTCAATTGTTTAATTACGTCAAATTAGTGTTCAAGCATACGGCACATGCCGCCGACATTCCCGGGCTGCGAACGGTGCATCGTATCTGTCTGCGAGCACCGCTGAGCATGCGGGATCGGCCACGGCACAGTTTAAACTTTAATCGCTCCGTCTTAATTTGTTTATATTTTACTTTTACAACCGACTGCGCGCTGCGTCGCCCCGCCTCGCCCGCTCCCCGCGCATGACGCGTCGGGACCGTGACCTTCAAGCGGCGTTTAATTTTTAGATACGGCGACGTAGTTCAATTGTCTAAGTTAAAGTAATAATTATTTCTTTTCTTTAGTAACTCTTCTAAATCCTAATGTTAAGGTCTAGCTTTAAGAAATTAGCACTAATTTAGAATATATACTTGTATACATATAACTGCTCTTTTGCATTATATAATGTTGTTATATACTTATGTTTATTTTACGATTATACAATCTATCATTTATTAAACTATAGTAGGCCAGCTTTGTAAATACCTCAATTATTTAATTACGTCAAACTAGTGTTTAAGCATACGGCACATGCCGCCGACATTCCCGGGCTGCGAACGACGCCCGTATTTTATTGCGAGCATCGCCGCTCGGGAGTGGCCGTGGCATGGTTTAAATTGTACATCGCTCCTTACAACTTGTTATTGCTGTGACCGTTAGCGCACCGCGCCTCCCGCGCCTCGTCCCGCTCCCCGCGCATGACGCGTCGGGACCGTGACCTTCAAGCGGCGTTTAATTTTTAGATACGGCGACGTAGTTCAATTGTCTAAGTTAAAGTAATAATTATTTCTTTTTCTTTAGTAACTCTTCTAAATCCTAATGTTAAGGTCTAGCTTTAAGAAATTAGCACTAATTTAGAATATATACTTGTATACATATAACTGCTCTTTTTGCATTATATAATGTTGTTATATACTTATGTTTATTTTTACGATTATACAATCTATCATTTATTAAACTATAGTAGGCCAGCTTTGTAAATACCTCAATTATTTAATTATGTCAAACTCGTGTTTAAGCATATGGCACATGCCGCCGACATTCCCGGGCTGCGAACGATGCCCGTAATTAACTGCAAGCATCGCCGCTCGGGAGTGGCAGTGGCATGGTTTAAATTGTTCATCGCTTTTTACAAATTATTTCAAATCTTATTCCCACAACCGATAGCGCGCTGCACCCCCCGCACCTGGCCCCGCTCCCCGCGCATTCTGCGAAGGGACCGGGGCCTCAAGCGGTGTTTATCTTTAAATGCGGCGACGCGGTTCAATTGTTTAAATTAACGCAGTTATTATTTCTCTAGTTCTGTTTCATAATCCTTAAAATAGGTCTAGCTTTAAGAAACTAGCATTAATATAGTAGAGATACCTGTATATAAAATGATTGTTCTTTGCTTTATATAACGCTGTCATATACTCATGTTTATCGTTGCGATCATGCTATTTATCATTTACTAATTTGTAGTACGCCAGCTCTGTAAATACCGCAATTAATTAATTATGTTAATTTGTGTTTAAGCATATGCCGACGGCCTTCCCGGATTGCGAACGGTGCATCGTATCTAACGGCGAGCACCGCTGAGCATGCGGGAGTGGTCTCGGCACAGTTCGAGCCATTCGTCGATCCTTTAAATTTAATTAAATTCTTGTTCCCACAAACCGACAGCGCACCGCGCCCCCCGCGCCGTGCCTCGCTCCCCGAGCGTGCGCCGGCGGCGGAGAAAGCGTGGCCTTGTCACGACGGTTCTATTTTTAGCCACGGTTAAGCGCTTGCATGTGTGCGTTTTATTTTTTGTATAAGGAGTATTGTTTATATTATTCGTTGCGTGTATACATCTTTCATGTAAAATTATTCATTCTAAGTAAAATTATAGTGTAAGAATAGGTTAAAACATTTGATTTAATATTTGTACATGTAATCAATATTTAAGATATGTAACTTTCTGTGTTAGTTATAAGATTATTTAGTCGAGCGCCTCGAGACTCGAGAATTCGGGTAATGCGGCTTCAATAGAAGTCGTATTCCTCAATTTAGCGATACATTAGTTTCTTTATTCGGGACACAACTTATATATATACTTGCTTACTCAATAATTAATCCTTAACTGAACAGTACTTCTGTATGGTTTAAGGGTATGAGACTAGGTAGTACAACCTGTATCCATTAGCAGTTGTACACCCTACGTCTCAAAGAATTAATTGTTAAGATATTATTTTTATGTAATTACTGTAAAGCCAACTCTTATTATATACGTGTAAAATTAGTCAATAAACGGCCATCGGGGAAAGTAAAATCCCCGGTGGAATATATGGGGATATAAAACCTAGGCAGAAACGTATCAAATAGCGTTCTGCCAGGAAACATACTCCCCAAACAAGCGAAACAAATAGCTAATACCATATATAAACATATTATCCAATTAGAATTAAAATTGTTCCAATATGATTAAACATAAGATTAAGAAAAAAAAAAAAAAAAAACCTAACCTAACCTAACCTTTTTTTTTTTTTTACATGGGGAAATGCCTACGCATACCCACCCCTGCGGGGGCAAGGGTGGGTTATGTCGGACTCGCACCGACTAAAACCCCATGGTGTTCCACCTTCGTCGCGTATGGCGGGGTTACGGGAACGCTTTCGCACACCTCCGCGACCCCGCCTGCGCTGGCCGGCACGCCGGCCCCTCCTTCGGGGGAGGACATCTCCCTCTCCACCCCTCTCCGGTAAGGCGCGCCGGAACACGGACGCGCCTTCCAACTCGGCCTCCTCTGTGGGTGGGAAGCGGACTCCCCCGAGTCCGCCCCCCAGAGGCCATGGGGGCCAGGAAAGCACTAAGCCAACCCAGCCCCCTGCGGCGGATCTGGTCTGCGGCTCCACCGCCGACCGATGTTCGGCCGCGGAGGACAGGGAGAGCGGCAACGAAACACCGACACTCCTCTTCCCCCGCGGCCCCACCACAGCCGCATCATGCGGTGCGACCCCCGCTTGAGTCGCGGAGGATAGGGAGAGCGGCAACGCAACACCGACACTCCTCTCCCTCCGCGACTCCGCCTCGGCTACTGAGGGCGGGGAAGGCGGCCTCGCTCCGCCACTTCCGCCCCCAGCAGTCCACCGACACGCTTCCGAGGCAGGCTCGTAACAGGCCCGCGGGCCTCCTCGGGCCGGCCAAAGAGCGCCTTAGGCCGGCCATTTGGGTTCCTCTTAGCTTCACCGTGGGTGACCAAGCCACGGTTACTAAGCCCCCCCGCTACGACAAAGCGAGAACCCTTCGGGGGGGAACCTAACCTAACCTAACCTAACCTAACCTAACCTAACCTTTTTTTTTTTTTACATGGGAAATGCCTACGCATACCCACCCCTGCGGGGGCAAGGGTGGAGTTATGTCGGACTTGCACCGACTAAAACCCCATGGTGTTCCACCTTCGTCGCGTATGGCGGGGTTACGGGAACGCTTTCGCACACCTCCGCGACCCCGCCTGCGCTGGCCGGCACGCCGGCCCCTCCTTCGGGGAGGACATCTCCCTCTCCACCCCTCCTGGCAGGGCGCGCCGGAACACGGACGCGCCCTCCAACTCGGCCTCCTCTGTGGGTGGGAAGCGGACTCCCCCGAGTCCGCCCCCCAGAGGCCATGGGGGCCAGGAAAGCACTAAGCCAACCCAGCCCCCTGCGGCGGATCTGGTCTGCGGCTCCACCGCCGACCGATGTTCGGCCGCGGAGGACAGGGAGAGCGGCAACGAAACACCGACACTCCTCTTCCCCCGCGGCCCCACCACAGCCGCATCATGCGGTGCGACCCCCGCTTGAGTCGCGGAGGATAGGGAGAGCGGCAACGCAACACCGACACTCCTCTCCCTCCGCGACTCCGCCTCGGCTACTGAGGGCGGGGAAGGCGGCCTCGCTCCGCCACTTCCGTCCCCAGCAGTCCACCGACACGCTTCCGAGGCGAGCTCGTCACGAGCCCACCCGGAGCGGCCTCCTCGGGCCGGCCAAAGAGCGCCTTAGGCCGGCCATTTGGGTTCCTCTTAGCTTCACCGTGGGTGACCAAGCCACGGTTACTAAGCCCCCCCGCTACGACAAAGCGAGAACCCTTCGGGGAACCTAACCTAACCTAACCTAACCTAACCTTTTTTTTTTTTTTTTTTTTTTACATGGGAAATGCCAACCCAAACCCACCCCTGCGGGGGCAAGGGTGGGGTTATGTCGGACTTGCACCGACTAAAACCCCATGGTGTTCCTCCATCGTCGCGTATGGCGGGGTCACGGGAACGCTTTCGCACACATCCGCGACCCCGCCTGCGCCGGCCGACCAGACGGCCCCTTCTCCGGGGGAGGACATCTCCCTCTCCACCCCTCCTGGCAGGGCGCGCCGGAACACGGACGCGCCCTCCAACTCGGCCTCCTCTGTAGGTGGGAAGCGGACTCCCCCGAGTCCGCCCCCCAGAGGCCATGGGGGCCAGGAAAGCCCCAGCCCCCTGCGGCGGATCTGGTGTTAGGCTCCGCCGCGGACCAATGTTCGGCCGCGGAGGACAGGGAGAGCGGCAGGATCAACCAGCACTCCACTGAACCCGCGGCCCCACCACGGCCGCATCAGCGGTGCGACCCCGCTTGAGTCGCGGAGGATAGGGAGATACACTACCCTCCCTCCGCGACTCCGTCTCGGATGCGGAGGGTGGGGGCGACGATGCGCGGTACCGATGCTAACAGTCCTCGCACCGCCACCCCATTCCCCCGACTCCGCCTCGGCTGCGGATGGTGCGTAAGACGGCCTCACTCCGTCCATCCGCACCCCGCAGCCCACCGACACGCATCCAGGGTGGGCCCAGCTCCAGCCCGCCCGGAGCGGCCTCCTCGGGCCGGCCTTAGAGCGCCTTAGGCCGGCCATTTGGGTTCCTCTTAGCTTCACCGTGGTTAACTCCACACCACGGTTACTAAGCCCCCCCGCTACGACAAAGCGGGAACCCTTCGGGGGGGAACCTTTTTTTTTTTTTACATGGGGAAATGCCTACGCATACCCACCCCTGCGGGGGCAAGGGTGGGTTATGTCGGACTTGCACCGACTAAAACCCCATGGTGTTCCTCCATCGTCGCGTATGGCGGGGTCACGGGAACGCTTTCGCACACATCCGCGACCCCGCCTGCGCCGGCCGACCAGACGGCCCCTTCTCCGGGGGAGGACATCTCCCTCTCCACCCCTCCTGGCAGGGCGCGCCGGAACACGGACGCGCCCTCCAACTCGGCCTCCTCTGTAGGTGGGAAGCGGACTCCCCCGAGTCCGCCCCCCAGAGGCCATGGGGGCCAGGAAAGCCCCAGCCCCCTGCGGCGGATCTGGTGTTAGGCTCCGCCGCCGACCAATGTTCGGCCGCGGAGGACAGGGAGAGCGGCAGGATCAACCAGCACTCCACTGAACCCGCGGCCCCACCACGGCCGCATCAGCGGTGCGACCCCCGCTTGAGTCGCGGAGGATAGGGAGATACACTACCCTCCCTCCGCGACTCCGTCTCGGATGCGGAGGGTGGGGGCGACGATGCGCGGTACCGCTGCTAACAGTCCCCGCACCGCCACCCCATTCCCCCGACTCCGCCTCGGCTGCGGATGGTGCGTAAGACGGCCTCACTCCGTCCATCCGCACCCCGCAGCCCACCGACACGCATCCAGGGTGGGCCCAGCTCCAGCCCGCCCGGAGCGGCCTCCTCGGGCCGGCCTTAGAGCGCCTTAGGCCGGCCATTTGGGTTCCTCTTAGCTTCACCGTGGTTAACTCCACACCACGGTTACTAAGCCCCCCCGCTACGACAAAGCGGGAACCCTTCGGGGGGGAACCTTTTTTTTTTTTTTTTTTTTTTACATGGGGAAATGCCTACGCATACCCACCCCTGCGGGGGCAAGGGTGGAGTTATGTCGGACTTGCACCGACTAAAACCCCATGGTGTTCCTCCATCGTCGCGTATGGCGGGGTCACGGGAACGCTTTCGCACACATCCGCGACCCTGCCTGCGCCGGCCGACCAGACGGCCCCTTCTCCGGGGGAGGACATCTCCCTCTCCACCCCTCCTGGCAGGGCGCGCCGGAACACGGACGCGCCCTCCAACTCGGCCTCCTCTGTAGGTGGGAAGCGGACTCCCCCGAGTCCGCCCCCCAGAGGCCATGGGGGCCAGGAAAGCCCCAGCCCCCTGCGGCGGATCTGGTGTTAGGCTCCGCCGCCAACCAATGTTCGGCCGCGGAGGACAGGGAGAGCGGCAGGATCAACCACACTCCACTGAACCCGCGGCCCCACCACGGCCGCATCAGCGGTGCGACCCCGCTTGAGTCGCGGAGGATAGGGAGATACACTACCCTCCCTCCGCGACTCCGTCTCGGATGCGGAGGGTGGGGGCGACGATGCGTGGTACCGCTGCTAACAGTCCCCGCACCGCCACCCCATTCCCCCGACTCCGCCTCGGCTGCGGATGGTGCGTAAGACGGCCTCACTCCGTCCATCCGCACCCCGCAGCCCACCGACACGCATCCAGGGCGGGCCCAGCTCCAGCCCGCCCGGAGCGGCCTCCTCGGGCCGGCCTTAGAGCGCCTTAGGCCGGCCATTTGGGTTCCTCTTAGCTTCACCGTGGTTAACTCCACACCACGGTTACTAAGCCCCCCCGCTACGACAAAGCGGGAACCCTTCGGGGGTCGGGGGAACCTAACCTAACCTAACCTAACCTAACCTAACCTAACCTAACCTAACCTAACCTAACCTAACCTAACCTTTTTTTTTTTTTTTTACATGGGGAAATGCCTACGCATACCCACCCCTGCGGGGGCAAGGATGGGTTATGTCGGACTCGCACCGACTAAAACCCCATGGTGGTCGCCACCAACGCTCGCGAGGGGTCGCGGGATCTCCGTAAGGAACGCAACCGCAACCCCCCTGCGCTTCGCTGGGATAGCCCGTCCCGGGGGCCTGCGAGAAGATCGCACCCCCAGAACCCTCGCGGAACTATCACGACGACACGGTACCACGTCGTGCCGTCGTCCTCCTCGGGGTCGCTATTGCTGGACGGTCGGGCCCCCACTCCGATCGTCAGCGACCCGTAGGGCCCCGTTTGCGGTAGGGGATCACCGGGAGGGCCGTGACGAGGCGCGCGAGCGCCGCGTCGGCCCCGTCTTCGAGCAGGATCGGTCCTCTCTCTATCCCGCTCGGCAGCCTCCTTTCGGACCATTACGGTCTCGCAGAAGGAGGCTACGGCCCTCCACGCCGATTCCCCGCGCAGCATCGCCGACACGACTGCTGGCAGGGACAGGTTCCGTCCGATGTGACCGACCAAGACCCGCCGCTCGGCTTCCACGCCGGGCAAGCGGCGAGCGTGTGCGATGCGGAGTCTTGGTCGTTGCCACCACAGTGGAAGCAATTCGCCGTCGCCTCGCGACCGATCTTACACAGGTAATCACCGAAGCAACCGTGCCCGGTGATCACCTGCGTAAGTCTGTAGGTGAGTCTTCCTCCTCGTCGCTGCATCCAGGCTTCGAAGACCGGCAGGAATGCTCCGACGACGCGTTTGCGCGCATAGTGCTCCTCGCGGAGCCTTGCGCGCCACGTCGTGAATGCGATACGTCGTTCCTGCCGTTTTACCGCCTCGAGCGCCTTTTCTGGCTCGCCACCACCGCTCTGGCGTAGGACGCGAATCCGGTGATACACCCTCGCGTCCATGTCCGCCAGTATATCCAGAGGTGGAAAGCGAGCCAGGATTGTCGCCGCCTCAAACGATACCGTCCGGTATCCTCGTACGACCCGTATGGCCATCCTACGCTGGACGCTGTAGATCTTAGTCCTACAGCGTCGGATGGCCAGCCTCTTCGCCCAGACGGGCGCCCCGTACAGGGCTACGGATCGTACGACCCCGGCATAGAGGCGGCGAACTTCCTCCCTCGGTCCCCCGAGATTGGGCAGCAGTCTGTGCATAGCACCCGCTACCCTCTCGATCCGGGGGACCAGGCGCTCGAAATGCTCTTCGAAGCCCCAGCGACTGTCCATAGTGAGGCCCAGGTACTTCATGTACCGCCCCACTCTGACTTCAGACCCACCTACTCGGACGCACGAGTCGGGTGGTTCCCTGCTCCGCGGCAGTTTGTGGAACCATAGCGCCTCGGTCTTGTGAGGCGCTACCTCCAGTCCCAACTCGTGGACTTTGGCGACGACGATTTCCGCCCCAAGCTCGGCGAGCTCCTTGGCCCTCTCGAAGGAGTCCCCACTGGCGACCACCAACGTGTCGTCAGCGTAACAGACGACATGTACGCCAGCGGGGAGCTCGACTCGCAGAACAGAGTCGTAGGCGAGATTCCACAGTAACGGGCCCAAAACCGACCCCTGTGGAACCCCACACTGGATCTCCCTCCGGATCCTCGTACCGTCTCGGTCCACGTACAAGATGTACCTGTCGCGCAAGTAGTCCGCGATCACGCCGTGCAGGTAGGGGGGAACACCATGGTGTACAAGTCCCCCCCTTATCGCGTCCCAGGGCAGGGAATTAAAGGCGTTGACGATATCAAGACTTATCGCCAACGCCACACCGCCCCGGGACACAGCCTGCTCCGACAGGGAGCGGACGCGCATCACCGCGTCGATGGTGGAACGCTCCCGTCGGAAACCGAACTGGTTTTCGGCGAGATCGGGACCGACACGCGACAGATGCCCGTTGAGACGGGCGGCAAGAATTCTCTCGAATAACTTGCCAGCCTCGTCCAACAGGCATATGGGACGGTACGCAGAGGAGAATCTGCGACTCTGTCTGCCTTCTTCAAGAGGACCAGTCGGGCCTCCTTCCAGGCCCTAGGGAACGAGGAGTTACGGAGGCAGCTGGTGAACAGCTGCCTCAGCCTGTTCCCGAGGGTAGCCAGACTCAACACCCAGACCCGGCCGGGAATTCCGTCGGGTCCCGGCGCGGTGTTCCTGCCTCTCAAGCGGCACACGGCTCGGTCCAGCTCCTGTGCGGTCACCCCATTTCGTCACACCAATGACACGAAGATTGGGGTAGACCGAGGACTTGACCGACCCTCCGGAAAGAGCGAGCTAATCACTCTTCCCAAGAGGGCCGGATCGAGTTTCCGTCACCGGGGGCGTCCAAGGACGGAGCTTTCCTAGCACCATCCTGTACGGACGCCCCCACGGATCCTCGTCGAGTCCCTCCAGGAGCTCTCTCCAGGACCGAGACCTGGCGTTGCAGACGCCTGCCTGCAACGCCTTCGTGGCCGCTCGATACACCTCGTAGAGTCTGGCTATCTCCTCACTCGGAGCTCGCCTTCGCCTCCTTCGGGCTCTGGTGTACTGGCGGCGGCTCCGCAAGCAGATCGCTCGCAGCTCCGCGATCTCTGCCGACCACCAGTACACCGCCCGCGCTTGGGGCGACCGGTCAGGGCATCGACGCGTCACAAATACGCGTCATCGTGTCCCGGAACCAGTTCGCTTCCACTTCCGGATCGGACGGAACCTCTTCGGCGCTTTCTGGCCATATCGCGACGTTGGCGGCGGCCCCGAGCAAATCTTGGTCTAGCCGCTTGAGACACCAACGTCGCGTGTGACTGCCTTCTCGGCGGCTGGTGTCAGCGTCGGGGCGGCGGATTGCAAGATCGAATAAAATATGGCGGTGGTCGGATAACGTGACCACCTCCTCTGCAACCCGCCAGCCCGACAACATGCGCATCGCAGCGGGAGTCGCCCATGTAAGATCCACGACCGACTCCCCCTGCCACCGTACGCACGTGCTTACGGACCCCCGATTTGCCAATCGGAGGTCCAATCCAGCCGCCCATTCCATCACCGTCTCTCCCTTCGGACTGTCGCTGGGATTCCCCCACGCCCTGGAGTGGGCGTTGAAGTCTCCCAGGACAATCGACGGACGAGGGAGGCACCTGCGAACGCAGAGTGCCACCTCGTCCAGGTACAGCTCGTAGTCGGCGAGTGACCTCGCGGGAGAGACGTAGCAGCCAACTATGGCCAGGGTGCCCCATTGCACTGCAACGAAGCCCTGACCCCTTCCCAATAGGGAACAGGGTGGGACACCCTCTCCACCCCCCCAGTAGATCGCCACGGAACCCAGCTCATCACCGAACCAGCGAGGGTGGTCCGGCACGGCATAGGGCTCCGCCACTACTGCCAGAGCAACCCCCACTCCGCAATGGTCTGCATAAACAAATGCTGAGCATTGCGGCAGTGAACTGGGATTACTCTGGAGGACCTTGAGGGTGTGAACAACCTAAGCCACCTCCATGCCCGAGCTAGTGCTCGGGGTTGCGGCTGGTGCCGCCGGGACTGCCACGCTTGTGGAGGCAGGAGGACTCTCCTTGTCCTTCCTACCTCTCTTCTGTGGTGGGGCGCACCTCTTACCCAGACGATGGTTAGAGGGCAGCCCCAGGTCCGAGCACAGTGGACATTTGAGTGCAGTTGCTCTGCACTCCTTAGCCCTGTGCCCGGTCTCCGCACAAGCGTAGCAGCGCGTACTCCGGTTCACCTGATTAGGACACCTACTGCCCACGTGTCCCTTTTCCAGGCACCGGAAGCAGTGCATGGGCCTGGGTTCCAACAGCTCTACCCGAGCAGATCCCCAGCCCACGCATACGCGTCCGGCGGTCATCAACTTGTGCACCGCTGCTGCGGGCACCGTACCAACACGTGCCCAAACGCATGGGTGTTCGGTGGACCTCTCAACCTTAACGTCGTCCACCGAACATCCTCCAGCCTTAGCCACAGCCGCCGCGACCTCGCTCGGGCTGACGGCATCGTCGAGGTCCTTCACGCGAATGTCGTCCGACTTAACCGGGCGGCTAATTCGGACATCCATCTCGGAAAGGACCTCACGCATTTTTGCCGCGAGACCGTCCGCCTTCGAGCTGCACTCGGGACCGCTGATCTCCAACAGAAGACCACCGGTCACAGCCCGTTTTTGGCGAACAGTTTCGATGCCGATATCCGCCAGCCTGATCTTCGACTTGGCCACCTCCATTACTTTCGCATAATTAATGGAGGAGCCAGTCGGCAGCGTAACCGTCACGGCAGCCGAGGACAACCTAACCTAACCTAACCTAACCTAACCTAACCTTTTTTTTTTTTTTTTTCGTGGGAAATGCCTACGCATACCTGCCCCGCGTGAGGCGGGTTATGTCGGACTCGCACCGACTAAAACCCCACGGTGTTCCTTCGCTCCACCCAAGTACTGTGCATGCGGGTACGCTGTGAGCATTCTTCCGCGTGCACAGCGGGTGACGGCCAGTTGTGTGGCCCCGGCAGACTTGGCCCTGTTTTGAGAGCGCGCGGGAACACCGGGCGCGCTCTCACCTCGCTGACTCATTCGAGCGACAGACTTCCCCGAGTCCATCACTTGAGTCGTAAGGGGGGGGAATCGAGTATGTCTACGCTCTCTTCATCCCCCCCTGCGGCGGCTGTGGAGTGGTCCCGGGGTCGTGGGACGGTTCCTCCTCCATCGGCTGGCTGGTCGGTTGCCGAGGTGGCAACGGGCGGACCGGCCTTTTTCCGCTCTTTGGTTTAGCAGAGCAGGCCTTCCCTCCCATCCTGTGGTCCGCTGGTTTCTTCGCGGCGACGCACACGGCACAACGCGGGGTGGCGGAGCACTGCGCCGCTTTGTGGCCAGGCTGACCACAGCGAAAGCAGAGCTCCCCCCGGTCGACTGTAGCGTCGCACTGTGCCCTCACGTGGCCCGCTTCAAGACATCGGAAGCACCTCAGAGGTGAGGGCTCCACCAGCTTGACCGCGGACGCCACCCAGGATACCATAAGGCGCCCGTCGGCTGCCACCTTTTTGGCGGCAGCCACGGGGCACCGGACCCAGGCCATCCCAAGGCCTGCGGGATACCGCAGGATCTCGCTGCACTTCACAGCTTCCTTGGGACAGCCGCCAGCCTTTGTCACAGCCGCCACTACTTCCTCTGCTGTGGCAGAGTCATCCAGACCGGAGACCTTGATCTCAGCAGTCTTCGCCGGTCTGGATACCCGCACACGCTTGCCCGCCGCTGCTAGCACTTCGCTCAGTTTTTTAGCGAGGGCGTCCGCCTTTTTGTCGCTGTCTGCGCCAGGGATCTCGAACATTCGAGCCCCTGTGGCGCAGATGCGGAATCGCATCTCAGTTATACCGAGGGCGGCGAGATTAATCTTCGCCTTCGCCTCGGTAATAACTTCGATGTAGGTGACTCCTGCAGCCGCTGCCTCCGGCTCCAGGGTCACCACCACAGCAGAGCTTCGCGGAGTCGCGATCTTGACCGCCTTCGGCTTGCCAACACTCTTCGTTGCCTTCCTCCTTGCCTTTTGTCCCTTCCCAGCTACCGTGGTCCAGGGCTCGTCCATGGACTGAGGTGCTGGCGGCAGGGGTCGGGCCTCTTCCTTAGTTTTGCCCTGGTTAGCGGGCTCGCTCCTCTTTCCCTGAGGGCGTTTTGGGGCCTTGGCACCTGCAGCGACAGCCGGTTTTACACTAGCCGCCTTGACAGGCGGTTTTGCGACAACCGGTGCCTGGGCAGGTGCAGGGCAGGACGTGGGACTGGGCACTGCCTCCGGTCTCCTGTCCGCCGCCAGTGGAGGGCGAAGGCGCTTCTCGGGCAGGAGACGATCCTCCAGCGCCGCGAACCTAGCGTTGATCATTGACCCTACCTGGTCAATGATCGAACGCACGAGCTCCTCCTTGCCCGCTCCCTCTGTGTGTTGGCTCGGGCGCGTGTCCACCTGCATCCGCAGGTATGCCACCTCCTTCCTCAATTCGGACACTTCGCCTTGGAGGCGAGCGTTGTCCGCCTGCAACTTCGTCGTCTCCTCTGAGGTACAGCGGCGCTGCAGAGTCTTAGTGGTCTCACTAACAGTCTCTGCAGCCTCCTTCAGCGCCTTCACCCAGATGCCCTTCAGGTTCTTAGACCTTGTGGCCACCATGGAGATGACGCCGACGCTGTCCTCAATCCTCTTTTGTAGCTCCGATGCCGGCTCGAAGTCGCCATCGTTCGATGAAGACTCCGACAGGGTTGATATCCTGCCGGCACGGAGCTGACGAGACGACGCGGCGATGTCCGCCTCCGCCTCCAACCTCTCCTCCTCCCTCCTGGCTTCCACCAACGCCATTTTGGCCTGGGCCAGTCCCACATAATCGCCCGTTGTCGGAGGCCGTCCTCGACCTCTCTTGGCAGATGTTGTGCCTTGGCTGCGTCCTCCGTTTTGGCCCGTTACCGGACCGCCGCCGATGCCTGCGTCCTTAGAAGGACGTTTTCTTCCTTTGTATTTCCGTTCGTTGAATGACTCTACGCTGAGCATAGAGTCACTCGTGTCGTCATCACTGTCCATTTCCGTCATGCCTTTTGTTGGTTTTAATTTTTCCATTTTGATTCCCACGATTGTGGACGAAATATAAAGTCGACCCCCGGGTTACGCCATTCCGAGGGCAAGGCTACATACTGTGGGGGTCGCCTGGTACCCACAGGTTTTCAAGACTTCGCTGTCTGATTATTTTATAGAGGTTTACTCCTCGCGGGCCGGCCAATTAAGGCAAGCCCTCCGCTCCACTGCACTTCGACGTACCCCATAATCGTCAACTCTGGGGTCTTTGACGAAAGTACAGCGGGTTACGGCGCGCTGGGAGAGCCGACGTAACTCCCCAGTTTTGGACGGTTGAGTGCCCGGCGGCAGTGTGAGTGCACACCGAGCCCGTCCCTCCACTATGAGCATTAGGCACTGGAAACGATATATCGTCACCAGTTCCTAATACCCACCATCATTTGTTGCCTTTCCCCCGGATACTTTGATCAAGGAGAAATGCAACCTCCCACAACGCTCGACGGTTGAGTGCCCGGCGGCAGTAAAAGCGCACACCGAGCCCGTCCCCCACACTGTGAGCATTAGGCACTGCCAACGACGTATCGCCACCAGTTCCAAATGCACACCCTCATTTTGTTGCCTTTCCCCCGGATACTTTGATCAAGGAGAAATGCAACCTCGCATTGGGCACTGAGAACGACGTATCGTCACCAGTGCCCAATGCGCACCATCGTTCGGTTGCCTTTCCTCCGGATATGGAAATCAAGAGGAAATGCAACCCCCCTGCCACTCCGCTGTGCCCTCCGCTTATCAGAGGGACACGCAGAGCAGCTATCCCCCCCTGTCAGAACATTCGCCACTGGCAACAACGTATCATCACCAGTGCCCAGGGTGCACCGTCCCGGCGTTGCCTTTCCCCCGGATACAATAGTATCAAAGGGAAATTCAACGACAGGCACTCGAGGAGGTTTTCTGACATGGCACCCCAACCTAACCTAACCTTTTTTTTTTTTTCGTGGGGAAATGCCTACGCATACCCGCCCCCGCGGGGACGAGGGCGGGTTATGTCGGACTCGCACCGACTAAAACCCCACGGTGTTCCTTCGCTCCACCCAAGTACTGTGCATGCGGGTACGCTGTGAGCATTCTTCCGCGTGCACAGCGGGTGGCGGCCAGTTGTGTGGCCTCGGCAGTTGTGACCCTGTGTTGAGAGCGCGCGGGAACACCGGGCGCGCTCTCACCTCGCTGACTCATACGAGCGACAGACTTCCCCGAGTCCATCACTCGAGTCGTAAGGGGGGGGGGAATCGAGTATGCCTACGCTCTCCTCATCCCCCCCTGCGGCGGCTGTGGAGTGGTCCCGGGGTCGTGGGACGGTTCCTCCTCCATCGGCTGGCTGGTCGGTTGCCGAGGTGGCAACGGGCGGACCGGCCTTTTCCCGCTCTTTGGTTTAGCAGAGCAGGCCTTCCCTCCCATCCTGTGGTCCGCTGGTTTCTTCGCGGCGACGCACACAACACAACGCGGGGTGGCGGAACACTGCGCCGCTTTGTGGCCAGGCTGACCACAGCGGAAGCAGAGCTCCCCCCGATCGACTGCAGCGCCGCACTGAGCCCTCACATGACCCGCTTCAAGGCATCGGAAGCACCTCAGAGGTGAGGGCTCCACCAGCTTGACTGCGGATGCCACCCAGGATACCATAAGGCGCCCGTCGGCTGCCACCTTTTTTGGCGGCAGCCACGGGGCACCGGACCCAGGCCATCCCAAGGCCTGCGGGATACCGCAGGATCTCGCTGCACTTCACAGCGTCCTTGGGACAGCCGCCAGCCTTCGTCACAGCCGCCACTACTTCCTCTGCTGTGGCAGAGTCATCCAGACCGGAGACCTTGATCTCAGCTGTCTTCGCCGGTCTGGATACCCGCACTCGCTTGCCCGCCGCTGCGAGCACCTCGCTCAGCTTTTGTGCGAGGGCGTCCGCCTTTTTGTCGCTGTCTGCGCCAGGTATCTCGAACATTCGAGCCCCCGTGGCACAGATACGGAACCGCATTTCGGTTATACCGAGGGAGGCGAGGTTGATCTTCGCCTTCGCCTCGGTAATAACATCGATGTAGGTGACGCCCGCCGCCGAAGCCTCCGGCTCCAGGGTCACCACCACAGCAGAGGATCTAGGGGTGGCAATTTTCACCGCCTTCTTTGCGGGTTTGCCAACACTTTTGACCACCTTCCCACCCTTGCTTTTCAGCCCCTTTCTCACCACCGTAGTCCACGGTTCGTCTGTGGACTGTGGTGCTGGTGGCAGAGGATGGGCCTCAGCTGCCGTCTTCTGGCTCCGCTTTTGGGGCCCGCTTCGCTTTCCCTTTAGGTGCTGCTGGGCAGCGGCATCTGCAGCGACAGCCGGTTTAACACTAGCCGCCTTGACAGGCGGTTTTGCGACAACCGGTGCCTGGGCAGGTGCAGGGCAGGACAAGGGACCGGGCACTGCATCCGGTCTCCTATCCGCCGCCAGTGGAGGGCGAAGGCGCTTCTCGGGCAGGAGACGATCCTCCAGCGCCGCGAACCTGGCGTTGATCATTGACCCTACCTGGTCAATGATCGAACGCACGAGCTCCTCCTTGCCCGCTCCCTCTGTGTGTTGGCTTGGGCGCGAGTCCACCTGCATCCGCAGGTATGCCACCTCCTTCCTCAATTCGGACACTTCGCCTTGTAGGCGAGCGTTGTCCGCCTGCAACTTCGTCGTCTCCTCTGAGGTACAGCGGCGCTGCAGAGTCTTAGTGGTCTCACTAACGGTCTCTGCAGCCTCCTTCAGCGCCTTCACCCAGATGCCCTTCAGGTTCTTAGACCTTGTGGCCACCATGGTGATGACGCCGACGCTGTCCTCAATCCTCTTTTGTAGCTCCGATGCCGGCTCGAAGTCGCCATCATTCGACGACGACTCCGACAGGGTTGATATCCTGCCGGCACGGAGCTGACGAGACGACGCGGCGATGTCCGCCTCCGCCTCCAACCTCTCCTCCTCCCTTCTGGCTTCCACCAACGCCATTTTGGCCTGGGCCAGTCCCACATAATCGCCCGTTGTCGGAGGCCGTCCTCGACCTCTCTTGGCAGATGTTGTGCCTTGGCTGCTTCCTCTATTATGTCCTGTTAGAGGACCACCGCTGATTACTGCGTCCTTAGAAGGACGTTTTCTTCCTAACGTTCTCCGCTCGTTGAATGACTCCACGCTGAGCATAGAGTCACTCGTGTCGTCATCACTGTCCATTTCCGTCATGCCTTTTGGTTTTAATTTTTCCATAGTTATTCCCACGATTGTGGACGAAATATAAGGTCGGCCCCCGGGTTACGCCATTCCGAGGGCAAGGCTACATACTGTGGGGGTCGCCTGGTACCCACAGGTTTTCAAGACTTCGCTGTCTGATTATTTTATAGAGGTTTACTCCTCGCGGGCCGGCCAATTAAGGCAAGCCCTCCGCTCCGCTGCACTTCGACGTACCCCATTATCGTCAACACTGGGGTCTTTGACGAAAGTACAGCGGGTTACGGCGCGCTGGGAGAGCCGACGTAACTCCCCAGTTTTGAACGGTTGAATGCCCGGCGGCAGTGTGAGTGCACACCGAGCCCGTCCCTCCACTATGAGCATTAGGCACTGGAAACGATATATCGTCACCAGTTCCTAATACCCACCATCATTTGTTGCCTTTCCCCCGGATACAGAAATCAGGAGAAATGCAACCTCCCACAACGCTCGACGGTTGAGTGCCCGGCGGCAGTAAAAGCGCACACCGAGCCCGTCCCCCACACTGTGAACATTAGGCACTGCCAACGACGTATCGCCACCAGTTCCCAATGCACACCCTCATTTTGTTGCCTTTCCCCGGATACTTTGATCAGGAGAAATGCAACCTCCCACAACGCTCGACGGTTGAGTGCCCGGCGGCAGTGTGAGTGCACACCGAGCCCGTCCCCACACTGTGAACATTAGGCACTGCCAACGACGTATCGCCACCAGTTCCCAATGCACACCCTCATTTTGTTGCCTTTCCCCGGATACAGAAATCAAGGAGAAATGCAACCCCTGCCACTCCACTGTGCCTCCGCTTATCAGAGGGACACGCAGAGCAGCTATCCCCTTGTCAGAACATTCGCCACTGGCAACAACGTGTCATCACCAGTGCCCAGGGTGCACCGTCCCGGCGTTGCCTTTCCCCCGGATACCATAGTATCAAAGGGAAATTCAACGACCAGGCACTCGAGGAGGTTTTCTGACGTGGCACCCCAACCTAACCTAACCTAACCTAACCTAACCTAACCTAACCTAACCTAACCTAACCCAACCTAACCTAACCTAGCCTAACCTAACCTTAACCTAACCTAACCTAACCTAACCTTTTTTTTTTTTTAGCTGGGGAAATGCCTACTCATATTCACCCCTGCGGGGGCAAAGATGGGTTATGTTGGACGAGCACCGACTAAAACCCCACGGTGGTCGCCACCAACGCTCGCGAGGGGTTGTGGGATCTCCGTAAGGAACGCAACCGCAACCCCCCTGCGCTTCGCTGGGATAGCCCGTCCCGGGGGTGTACGTGAAGATCGCACCCCCAGAACCCTCGCGGAACTATCACGACGACACGGTACCACGTCGTGCCGTCGTCCTCCTCGGGGTCGCTAATACTGGACGATCGGAGCCCCCACTCCGACCGTCAGCGACCCGAAGGGCCCCGTTTATGGTAGGGGAGCACCAATAGGAGGAACCTAACCTAACCTAACCTAACCTAACCTAACCTAACCTAACCTAACCTAACCTAACCTAACCTAACCTAACCTAACCTAACCTAACCTAACCTAACCTAACCTAACCTAACCTAACCTAACCTTTTTTTTTTAGCGTGGGGAAATGCCTACGCATACCCACCCTGCGGCGGCGAGGACGGGTTGTGTCGGACTCGCACCGACTAAAACCCCATGGTGGTCGCCACCAACGCTCGCGAGGGGTCGCGGGATCTCCGTAAGGAACGCAACCGCAACCCCCCTGCGCTTCGCTGGGATAGCCCGTCCCGGGGGCGTGCGAGAAGATCGCACCCCCAGAACCCTCGCGGAACTATCACGACGACACGGTACCACGTCGTGCCGTCGTCCTCCTCGGGGTCGCTATTACTGGACGGTCGGAGCCCCCACTCCGATCGTCAGCGACCCGTAGGGCCCCGTTTGCGGTAGGGGATCACCGGGAGGGCCGTGACGAGGCGCGCGAGCGCCGCGTCGGCCCCGTCTTCGAGCAGGATCGGTCCTCTCTCTATCCCGCTCGGCAGCCTCCTTTCGGACCATTACGGTCTCGCAGAAGGAGGCTACGGCCCTCCACGCCGGTTCCCCGCGCAGCATCGCCGACACGACTGCTGGCAGGGACAGGTTCCGTCCTATGTGACCGACCAAGACCCGCCGCTCGGCTTCCCACGCCGGGCAAGCAGCGAGCGTGTGCGATGCGGAGTCTTGGTCGTTGCCGCCACAGTGGAAGCAATTCGCCGTCGCCTCGCGACCGATCCTACACAGGTAATCACCGAAGCAACCGTGCCCGGTGATCACCTGCGTAAGTCTGTAGGTGAGTCTTCCTTCTCGTCGCCGCATCCAGGCTTCGAAGACCGGCAGGAATGCTCCGACGACGCGTTTGCGCGCATAGTGCTCCTCGCGGAGCCTTGCGCGCCACGTCGCGAATGCGATACGTCGTTCCTGCCGTTTTACCGCCTCGAGCGCCTCTTCTGGCTCGCCCCCACCGCTCTGGCGTAGGACGCGAATTCGGTGATACACCCTCGCGTCCATGTCCGCCAGTATATCCAGAGGTGGAAAGCGAGCCAGGATTGTCGCCGCCTCAAACGATACCGTCCGGTATCCTCGTACGACCCGTATGGCCATCCTACGCTGGACGCTGTACATTTTCGTCCTACAGCGTCGGATGGCCAACCTCTTCGCCAGATGGGCGCCCGTACAAGGCTACGGATCGTACGACCCCAGCGTAGAGGCGGCGGACTTCCTCACTCGGTCCCCGAGATTGGGCAGCAGTCTGTGCATAGCACCCGCTACCCTCTCTATCCGGGGACCAGGCGCTCGAAATGCTCTTCGAAGCCCCAGCGACTGTCAGAGTGAGGCCTAGGTACTTCATGTACCGCCCCACTCTGACTTCAGACTCACCTACTCGGACGCACGAGTCGGGTGGTTCCCTGCTGCGCGGCAGCTTGTGGAACCATAGCGCCTCGGTCTTGTGAGGCGCTACCTCCAGTCCCAACTCGTGGACTTTGGCGACGACGATTTCCGCCCCAAGCTCGGCGAGCTCCTTGGTCCTCTCGAAGGAGTCCCCGCTGGCGACCACCAACGTGTCGTCAGCGTAACAGATGACATTAACGCCAGCGGGGAGCTCGACTCGCAGAACAGAGTCGTAGGCGAGATTCCACAGTAACGGGCCCAAAACCGACCCCTGTGGAACCCCACACTGGATCTCCCTCCGGATCCTCGTACCGTCTCGGTCCACGTACAAGATGTACCTGTCGCGCAAGTAGTCCGCGATCACGCCGTGCAGGTAGGGGGGAACACCATGGTGTACAAGTCCCCCCCTTATCGCGTCCCAGGGCAGGGAGTTGAAGGCGTTGACGATATCAATGTTAATCGCCAACGCCACGCCGCCCCGGGACACAGCCTGCTCCGACAGGGAGCGGACGCGCAGAACCGCGTCGATGGTGGAACGCTCCCGTCGGAAACCGAACTGGTTTTCGGCGAGATCGGGACCGACACGCGACAGATGCCCGTTGAGACGGGCGGCAAGAATTCTCTCGAATAACTTGCCAGCCTCGTCCAACAGGCATATGGGACGGTACGCAGAGGGAGAATCTGCGACTCTGTCTGCCTTCTTCAAGAGGACCAGTCGGGCCTCCTTCCAGGCCCTAGGGAACGAGGAGTTACGGAGGCAGCTGGTGAACAGCTGCCTCAGCCTGTTCCCGAGGGTAGCCAGACTCAACACCCAGACCCGGCCGGGAATTCCGTCGGGTCCCGGCGCGGTGTTCCTGCCTCTCAAGCGGCACACGGCTCGGTCCAGCTCCTGTGCGGTCACCCCATTTCGTCACACCAATGATACGAAGATTGGGGTAGACCGAGGACGACCGACCCTCCGGAAAGAGCGAGCTAATCACTCTTCCCAAGAGGGCCGGATCGAGAGTTTCCGTCACCGGGGGCGTCCAAGGACGGAGCTTTCCTAGCACCATCCTGTACGGACGCCCCCACGGATCCTCGTCGAGTCCCTAACCTAACCTAACCTAACCTAACCTAACCTAACCTAACCTAACCTAACCTAACCTAACCTAACCTAACCTAACCTAACCTAACCTAACCGCCTATATCTTCGCGTTATTCAGTCCATAGCATGTCAAAATTGTTTTTTCTTGTAGTACTAGTGTAGTCTAATCATTAGACACCGTTCTTGTGCCGCATTCAGGCCATTTATAGTTATTATCACTTACCTTTAAATTTTATACTTACGTAATTCTAATCTAAATTTAAAAATTTTTGTTTCTTCCTATTTCGTGCTGTTTTTGCTCTCGGCCGGTCAGTCCCGGTCCACAACCACCAAATCAGGCGAAACCCTGTAAGAAAACACACAGAACTAGGAAAAATCGCCCGCCCACCCTCCCAGTTCTCATTGCTAAGGTGGATTTTGTGTACCACTATTTTGTATAAATAAACTAATTTTGTTTTTCTTAACTTAAAACTCACCATCTACATAAATATGGCCGCACCGACCTCCGAACCGGTCTCCCTCCCTGCCTCTGCCGAAGAGGTGGTCGACATCGACTCATTCTCGGAAGTCGTGAGCAAACTCACCGCGCGCATTAACTCAGCCCTAAATGAAGGCAGAAGTGTGACTGTCGCTAGCAAGCGTATCATCAGCAACGCAACAGAGGAGATCCGGAGAGCCACTAGGGCGCTATCCACGGTGGTTTCTGCCCCCACTACGACCCCTCTAGGAGACATAAAGAGAGAAATCACCCTCTGTATGCGTGAAGAGATAGCCGAAATCAAAAAGATGGTTACGAACACTATCTCGTCTTCGCAAACGCGTACCTCCTATGCCCAAGCGACAGCCACTGTCAGCGGCCAGGGTCTCCCAATACATACGAATAGGCAATCCGCTGCTTCTCCTCGCCCTGTGACTAAACCTGCTATTATATTTAGCACAACGGCTGAAGTAAAGACCAAGCAAGAAGTAGTTGATGTTTTCAAGAAAAGCATTAATTATAGAGGCTCTAAATACGCACCGGCACGGATTCAGCCCGTGTCAAATAATAAACTTAGGATCGAATTTGACTGCGAGAAAGACATGAAGGATACACTCACGCGACTCCAAGACAGACCAGAAGTAAGGGCTGAGCCTGTCCGCAGGCTTCAACCCATGTTCATCCTCAAGGGCATCTCCGCCGATACTCCTGTTGAGGATCTGGTAGACATCATCAAGACACAAAATGCAGAGATGTCGGATATGATCGTTAAACAAGACGACCTCAAGTTCTGCTTTAAGCGGAACAATAGGAACCCAAGCCTATACAATGCCGTATTCCGTGCCATTCCCACCGTCTGGCGTAAAATGGTCAGCATGAGCAGAGTATATGTAGAATACCAACGCATCCACGTAGAAGAATTCTCACCCTTCATACAATGTCACCGATGCTTACAATTTGGTCACACTAAAAACAGATGCCCATCCGAAAACCACCCATGCGCCCACTGCGCTGACAACACGCACCAACTGGATACCTGCCCAAACAAGACGACACCTGACGCCGCTCGATGCATTAACTGTCTTGCGCACAATCATAAATTTAACTCCCAACTTGATACTAAACATAAGGCCACCTCCATCACCTGTCCGAGACTGCGAGCCATGAAAGAAAAAATCATCAACAGAATCGATTATGGATCTACACAATAAATTAAAGTTAATACAGTGCAACATCGATAAGTCAAAACAATGTCTTCATGAATTTATTCTCTCATTTATGGCTGGCCAGTATCAAATCGCGTTAGTATCAGAACCGTACGTAGGCTCGAGCAACGTTTTGAGACCAATCCCAGGAATTGACGTTTACCAATTTTCCAACGGTAACAGGGTGAAAGCTTGCATTCTGGTTAAACCCAAGTGCGGATCTGTACTGGGCTTATCCCAGTATTCAGATAACAATCTGTGCGCGGTGCAATTGAGCATCGGAGGACAAAAGGTCTACATTGCATCCGTCTATGTGGAACCAAACAACGATCCCGATAACACATTGCAAAAATTGGAAACCTTCTTGAAGATGACCAGTAATTCCCACCAGTTGGTGAGTGGCGATTTCAACGGATGGCACCCTATATGGGGAAGTGACAGGGCCAACGCGAGGGGTAACAGTGTAGTCAATATGGCGTACGGGAATGATATGTTCTTCTGCAACGAAGGAGTAACACCGACCTTCGTAACGACCTCGCACGGACAACTGCGTCACTCACTTATCGACCTCACTTTCGCCTCCTCCTCCATATACGACAGGGTGACGGATTGGAGAGTCAATCTAGACATATGCCCGTCTTCTCAGCACAGAGCGATTACATTTAGCATCGCAACTGACGGCAATATGAGTACGAAGAAGAGAGCAACTACTACCTTCAAGTATAACACCCAAAGAGTTAAATGGGACGAGATAAGGGCTTCGTTCGAGTCTATGATAGGGGAGCGAATGCCAAAAGATATTCCCCTCAATAGAATGCAAGAATGTGAATTAGAACATTTAGTCACCCATGTCACCTCGACGATACAATCTGTGTGCGACAAGCTAATCCCAAAATCCCGCGGTCGAAAATACAAGTGCCCATGGTGGACTGAGGAACTAGAAGGCTTAAAAAGGGAGGTAATCCGTAATCATCACAAACTTCAAAAACTGTGTCGACAGAAAAAACCGCTAGACGAAGCACTTCGAGAGAAACAACGCCTCAAAGAAGCGTACTCCAAGGCATTTAGGGAGACATCCACAAAGAACTTCCGGGAATTTTGTGGAAAGCAAGGCAAAGAAGACGTGTGGTCTGTAACAAATAGAATCATTAAACTAAGACCACCCGCGCAACCTCCGGCAACAATAAAAAGGACGACGGCTCATTTACAACCTCCAACTCAGAAACAGCGCAAACTCTTCTTGATCAATTTTATCCAAACGATGATTTCAACGACACCCCTAATCAAACCACTGCTAGATCTTTCTCCACGTTTGCACCAAATACGCCATGCGAACCACCTTTCACCTTTGATGAAATCGTAACCTGCCTCAAATGTATGAATCCCAACAAAGCACCCGGTACTGACCACCTGACGTCGGATATTTGTCTGCTATTCGCCGAATGCTTTCCCGATCTCATCACCTCTATCATGAATAGATGTTTAGAGCTCGGCTACTTCCCTAAAATATGGAAGCGAGCACTAATCAAAATTCTTCCCAAGCCGAATAAAGATGAGCAAACAAATACATCCTCCTTTCGTCCCATAGGCTTAATTAACATCTTTGGAAAACTACTGGAAAAACTCATCATACGTAGACTCACATTCTTCACGCACAAAATAACCTGTCAATCCCAATCAATACGGCTTCAAGGAACAAACCTCAACCATCCACGCTCTCTCGAACTTCATAAACAACACAACCCAAGCCAAAGCTGATCACGAACACGTAATTGCCGTCTCCTTAGATATAAAGGCGGCATTCGATTGCGCTTGGTGGCCGGCTATATATCGTAGATTACACAGAATAAAATGCCCACGCAATATATATAATATTTTAGACAGTTACTTCCAGCATCGCATCGCGGTACTGAACTTTGGCGACAACTCGGCCAACAAAACGTTGACAAGAGGATGCGTGCAGGGCTCTGTCTGTGGTCCATTCCTTTGGAATTTGTTGGTAGACGAGCTCCTCGACACAGATATGCCTTCAGGATGTACAGTCCAAGCTTTCGCCGACGACATCCTGCTTTTAGTCCACCATAAAGATATAAGGGAATTGCAACATAATGCCAACCGCGCCCTTAATATCATTGCCGAATGGGGGCATGAGACAAAGCTCTCATTTAGCGTAGCCAAAACTCAGGCCATAGCGTTCACCAACAAGGCCGCCACATGTAAGCTGCGTATGTCAGGCCAAGATATATATTTTTCCAATCAAATTAAACTGCTAGGTCTCATAATAGATAAAAAACTTAAGTTCATAAAACACGTTGAGTATATTATAAATAAAGCCCGCAAACTATATAGTCGTCTTATAACATTTGTTAAGCCCACTTGGGGCATACATCCAGAGAACATTTATATTATCTATAAACACGTCATAGAACCGATAGTCTGCTACGCAGCTTCAGTCTGGGGTGGCGCTATCGAATATCGCTGCGTTATTGATAATCTTCTCTCCATGCAGCGTTGTTTCGCATTGAGAATGATTGGAGGGTTCAGAACGGTGAGCACTGTCGCTTCTATATCTCTAGCCCAACTAAGCCCACTGCCTGCAAAATTAAAGAGCAAGCAAACAACGAACACACTCGAATTACTGGAAAACTAACTTTCTACCCGGGGACATCATCTTGGATGCACCTGCAAAACCTAGAGATCTACTACATCCATCGTTACGGAAACCTATTGAACACAGAGAGGAGTTGACCCCTACCGACATCAGTGAACCTAATTCATACCTCATTTTTACGGACGGGAGTAAATATGACTCGAAAGTTGGCGCAGCAGTGGTCATCCACAAACCAGGAGGCACCAAATTAACCACCAAATATAAACTCCATAACTCATGCTCAGTTTTTCAAGCTGAACTGCTGGCAGTCTCTAAGGCCTGTCAGTGGGTAGTGGAGAACAATGCCACACCCACATATATATTCTCAGACAGCAAATCCGGACTACAGGAAATCGCGAACCCCGACAGTCACAACTCCCCTAGTGGCATCAATACATAAAATGTTACAATACTGCCGTGATACCAACTTGACCATAAACTTTCTCTGGATAAAAGGCCATTCTGGTATCCTTGGAAACGAGGAAGCTGACGTGGCGGCGAAGAGTGCAGCTGCTTCCCATCGTAGTTTTGAGTTCTCCAGATTTCCAATGAGTTATATCAAATACCTTAACCGACAATGCACAATAAATGAAATGAAGTCCTTTTACGCCCAAGACAATAAATGCCTATACACCAAAACCATAATTCCCACATTTGAAGATATCAACCCAATTATAAACGCCTTGAAACCTAACTTTGCCATCACACAATTCCTTACCAATCACGGTTACCATAAAGAATATCTTCATAGATTCAAAATCACTGACAATGACAAATGTCCATGCGACAACTCAAGCGTTCAATCCATGGCACACCTCATCCAAACATGCCCTATATTCAATAGAACCAGATTAAACCATGAAATGATATGCACAACACTAAAGATCGCACCATATGCATTACCGGAAGTCATAACAAAAGAAAGTAGTACAGAGACCTTCAGAACACACATCGAGTTCATTGTTAGCAGGCTAAAGGAGATCAACAAAAATCACAATACTTAATATAATAATTTAAACATAATCTATTGTATTTTAATTCTTTTTATAATAATTTAAACATAATCTATTGTATTTTGTTTCTTTTTAAGTTCTTTTCGTAGTAATAAGTAAAATAACAAAACACGACATCGGGCTTATCATCGCATAAATGTGCTATTAAATAAAAACGTAATGAACAAACACATTACCAATGAAGACACTAATTAATTGATTAACAAATTTTATCAAAATAACGATGATAAGCACATGAAACTTCCGAGTAAGCCAAATTCGATTAAAAGAATAAATAACAAATATCCATCGCCAAGAGAAATTGTATACCAATAGCAATTTCTTTTGGTAAAAAGATATAGTCCAAAAAAAAAAAAAACCTAACCTAACCTTTTTTTTTTTTTACATGGGGAAATGCCTACGCATACCCACCCCTGCGGTTACCCACTAAAACCCCATGGTGTTCCTCCATCGTCGCGTATGGCGGGGTCACGGGAACGCTTTCGCACACATCCGCGACCCCGCCAGCGCCGGCCGACCAGACGGCCCCTTCTCCGGGGAGGACATCTCCTCTCCACCCTTCAGGCAAGGCGCGCCGGAACACGGACGCGCCTTCCATCTCGGCCTCCTCTGTAGGTGGGAAGCGGACTCCCCCGAGTCCGCCCCCCAGAGGCCATGGGAGCCAGGAAAGCAGTAAGCAAACCCAGCCCCCTGCGGCGGATCTGGTGATAGGCTCCGCCGCCGACCAATGTTCGGCCGCGGAGGACAGGAGAGTGGCGGGAACAACCAACACTCCACTGAACCCGCGGCCCCACCACGGCCGCATCAGCGGTGCGACCCCCGCTTGAGTCGCGGAGGATAGGAGATACACTACCCTCCCTCCGCGACTCCGTCTCGGATGCGGGGGATGGGGGCGACGATGCGCGGTACCGGTCTAGACAGTCCCCGCACCGCCACCCCATTCCCCCAACTCCGCCTCGGCTGCGGATGGTGCGTAGGACGGCCTCGCTCCGTCCATCCGCACCCCGCAGCCCACCGACACGCATCCAGGGTGGGCCCAGCTCCAGCCCGCCCGGAGCGGCCTCCTCGGGCCGGCCTTAGAGCGCCTTAGGCCGGCCATTTGGGTTCCTCTTAGCTTCACCGTGGTTAACTCCACACCACGGTTACTAAGCCCCCCCGCTACGACAAAGCGGGAACCCTTCGGGGGGGAACCTAACCTAACCTAACCTAACCTAACCTTTTTTTTTTTTTTTTTTACATGGGGAAATGCCTACGCATACCCACCCCGCGGGGACGAGGGCGGGTTATGTCGGACTTGCACCGACTAAAACCCCATGGTGTTCCACCTTCGTCGCGTATGGCGGGGTTACGGGAACGCTTTCGCACACCTCCGCGACCCCGCCTGCGCTGGCCGGCAAGCCGGCCCCTCCTCCGGGGGGAGGACATCCCCCTCTCCGCCCCTCCAGGCAGGGCGCGCCGGAACACGGACGCGCCCTCCAACTCGGCCTCCTCTGTAGGTGGGAAGCGGACTCCCCCGAGTCCGCCCCCCCAGAGGCCATGGGAGCCAGGAAAGCAGTAAGCAAACCCAGCCCCCTGCGGCGGATCTGGTGATAGGCTCCGCCGCCAACCAATGTTCGGCCGCGGAGGACAGGGAGAGTGGCGGGAACAACCAACACTCCACTGAACCCGCGGCCCCACCACGGCCGCATCAGCGGTGCGACCCCCGCTTGAGTCGCGGAGGATAGGGAGATACACTACCCTCCCTCCGCGACTCCGCCTCGGCTGCGGATGGTGCGTAAGACGGCCTCACTCCGTCCATCCGCACCCCGCAGCCCACCGACACGCATCCAGGGTGGGCCCAGCTCCAGCCCGCCCGGAGCGGCCTCCTCGGGCCGGCCTTAGAGCGCCTTAGGCCGGCCATTTGGGTTCCTCTTAGCTTCACCGTGGTTAACTCCACACCACGGTTACTAAGCCCCCCCGCTACGACAAAGCGGGAACCCTTCGGGGGGGAACCTAACCTAACCTAACCTAACCTAACCTTTTTTTTTTTTTCGTGGGGAAATGCCTACGCATACCCACCCCCGCGGGGACGAGGGCGGGTTATGTCGGACTCGCACCGACTAAAACCCCACGGTGTTCCTTCTGCCCACCGAGTGCTGTGCATACGGGTACGCTTACGCATTCGTCCGCGTGCACAGCAGTGGCGGCTCGCTTTTGCGGGCCCCGGCCGTTGGTAACCTTTATGGAGAGCGCGCGGGAACACGAGGCGCGCTCTCACCTCGCCGACTCATTTTTGAGCTACGGACCTCCCCGGGTCTATAGCTCGAGTCGTATCAGGGCGGAATGGCGAGCGCATACGCTCTGCGTCTTCGCCCGATGCGGCGTCTGCGGACTGGATCCGAGGCGGCTACCTCCCGACCCCGCTCCGCCTCCTCCTTGGTGGACATCACTGCCTCGCAGTAGATGCGCACTGCTGCCCATGCCTCTCGGCTGTCGACCATAGCGCGAACCACGGCCGACAGCGACAGGTCCTCTCCCACTACGGCACTGAGTGCCTGGCGCTGTTCCGCCCATCGAGGACACACCTCCAGCGTGTGCTGGGCCGTGTCTTGGAGGCAGCCGTCACAGTGGTGACAGCCCTCGTTTGGCTCCCTTCCGATCAAGTGCAGGTACTTCCCGAAGCATCCATGCCCCGTAAGCACCTGCGACAACCGGAAGGTGAGCACTCCGTGACGTCTGTCCAGCCACTGCACGAGAACTGGACGTACTGCCTCTACGGTCGTGGTTCCGGCCCGGGGTTGTCGAAGTGCATGCTGCCACCTCCGCACCATGACCCTTCGACGCTCCGCCCTCGCCGCATCAACCTCCTCCCTCGTGGGTGGGAACTGGCGCACCGCGATCAAGCTCTCACGCCAAAAGAAAACGGACGCAAGAACTTTCGCCTCCAGTTCCCAGGGAGGGGACGCCGCCAGCACACACGCCGCCTCGTGGGACACCGTGTGGTACCCCCGGATCGCTCTGATCGCCATCGCCCTCTGGGGCCTTTGCAGAAGAGCGATTGTCCGGCTATTCAGAGCGTCACTCCACACGGGTGCCCCGTACAGCGCCATGGAGCGCACCATGCCCAGGTACAGGCGCCGACAAGCCGCATTCGACCTCCGATATTCGGCAGCAAGCTGCCGACTGCGGCCGCCGCACGCAACAGCCTGGGCAATAAGCCTAGGAAGTGCACCTCGAAGTTCCATCGGCCGTCCAAAGTGAGTCCCAGATATTTCATCTGGGACTTGATGCCGATGCGAACTCCTCCCACTACTATGTGCAGTCCCGAGGGTGGCGCGTTCCGAGGCCCGTGAAAACACAAGGCCTCAGACTTGTTAAGGGCCACCTCGAGACCCAGCTCGGATACGACTCCACTACGTGGGCCACTCCCGCTGTAGCACGTAAGGTGCACTCCCTGTAGGTGCCGCCCCTTGCCGTCACCAAGGTGTCGTCGGCGTAGCAAGTCACGCAGAGGCCTCGCAGTAGGGATCCGCGAAGCACCCAGTCGTAGCCGATGTTCCACAGGAGCGGTCCGAGAACCGAACCCTGTGGGACACCGCACGACACTACGCGACTATGCCACGCGTTCCGACACCTGTACGCCACCGACCTGCCCGAGAGATAGGATGCGATCATGCGCTGGAGGTAGTTCGGCACCCGGTGATACCGGAGTGCCTCCCTGATGCAACTCCAGGGCAAGGTGTTGAAGGCGTTGGCGATGTCAAGAGACACCGCCAAGACGACCTCACCCCGGGCGACTGCTTCCTCCGCCGTCCTCTTCACTCGCATGATCGCATGTATCGTGGACCTGCCCTCGCGAAAACCGAATTGGTTATCGTCCAAGTCCGGACCGACCCCCACCAGATGTCGGACGAGGCGACCGGCAATGACACGCTCAAAGAGCTTTGCCACCTCGTCCAACAGCACTATGGGCCGGTACGCAGAGGGCGAGTCCTCGGGCGCCCCTCCTTCCTCAAGAGGACCATCGTGCCCGCCTTCAACACCCGTGGAAAACGGCCCTGCGTTAGGCAGGCATCGAATAGTCCCCTGAGTTTGCCCTCGAGTGCGCCGGATGCTAGGACCCACGCACGGCCAGGGACACCGTCGGGTCCCGGGGCCGTATTCCTCGAACGGAGTCGAAGGATCGCGGCCCCGAACTCTCCCGGGGTTACCGGCGGTACCACCTCGTCCCCGCCAGCAACCGCATCCAGCGCAGTCGGAGCCATGGTCGGCGGCGTGTGTTCCTCTCTCTGGGGGAACAGAGCTGCAACCACTGCGTCCACGAACTGGGGCTGGAGACTCCGCGTCAGAGGGGGTGCCCATGGGCGAAGTTTCCCCCGCACCATGCGGTATGGGCGACCCCACGGATCACGGTCCAGAGTCTCCAGCAGCTCGTTTCTCGCCCCAGCCTTGGCCTCGGCGATGGCGATTTGGAGGCGAAGCTTGGCCCTCCCGTAAACGTCGCGCAACGATGACTCGGCCGCATCGTCACGGCGTCTCCTCCAGCGTTGCCTCGTGTACTGGCGTCTCGCGACTACGCACGCAGTGCGCAGCTCAGCTATGTCGGCGGACCACCAGTACACCTGCCTTTTCGGCGGTCGAGGCCCCAACCGTGGCATCGACGCATCGCAGACGCGAGTCATCGACGCGCGAATCGCCAACGCTTCGTCCTCCACGCAGTGGTTGCTGCACCTCGGGGAAACCCACGATTCCACCAGAGAAGCCTCGATGAGAACTTCCCCGTCGAGGTGCTTGAGAGCCCATCGCGGGCCGTCGCCACGGACGACCGCTCGCCCGGATCGGACCGGAGCCGCGTCGGAATCGGAGACGCTGAAGCGGATATACAAATGATCCGACAGCGTCTCTACCCCGGACACGACTTCCCACCCGTGAACCCGGCGCGCCATGGATGTGCTGGCGAAGGTTAGGTCCACAACGGAGCTCCTGGGGCCGAACGCATGTGGGTTCCGAACCTCGGTTGAGCAGACACAGTCCTACGGACAGTGCCCACCCCTCCAGGAACGTCCCCCGCGTATCGCTGGCAGAACAGCCCCAAACGGTGTTCTTAGCATTGAAGTCACCCATCACCAAAATAGGATGAGGGTGACTCCTGCAAATGAGAGCTCCGACCTCGCCCAAGAGTCCTCGAACTCCGGAGCGGCTTCTGCTGGGGACAATAAATGCCAATAATGACTATCCCCCACCAGCGCCGCAACGAACCCACGACCCTTCTCCACCCAATCCATGGGTGGGCCACCAGCAGTCGTCCGGGCAAATACCGCGACCAGCCCTCCTCGTCTCCCGCCCAGCCATCCCTTTCTGGAACCAGGTAGGGTTCCGAAACGACGGCCACGTGGGTCAACCACTGTGCCATACTCTGAAAGAGCAGATCTTGAGCTCGAGCACAGTGGTTGACGTTCGCCTGAACTACGCGAAGGCCGTAGCTCATTGCGAGGCCGGTTTCGATCCTCCTCCATCGCCTCCACTTGTGGTTCCTGGGTGGCCTGTTGCTTCGGCGGCGACGTTCTAGCTGGCCTTTTCCCTCTCTTGGGAGGCGCGGTGCAGGCCCTTCCTCCCATCCTGTGGTCGGCCGGTTTTTTGGCTGCGACACACACAGCGCAACGCGGGTTGGCGGAACACTGCGCTGCCTTGTGGCCAGACTGACCACAACGGAAGCACAGCTCCCCCCGGTCGACTGCGGCGTCGCACTGGGCCCTCACATGTCCCGACTCCAGGCAGCGGAAGCACCTCAGAGGTGTGGGCTCCACTAGCTTCGCCACGGCTGAGACCCACGAGATCATAAGCCTTCCGCCATCTGCAACCTTTTTGGCTGCCGCCACAGGACATCGGACCCAGGCCACCCCAAGTCCAGCCTGATCACGTAGGATTTGGCTACATTTCACCACCTCCTTGGGGCAGCCACCGGCCTTCGCCACGGCTGTCACCACTTCCTCCACAGTGGCGGAGTCATCCAGACCAGCAACTCTGACCTCCACTGTCTTTGCTGGTCTGGTTATCCGCACACCTTTGTCTGCGAGCGCCTCCCTCAATTTGGCGGCAAGGCCGTCCGCCCTGTCGCCGCTGTCTGCGCCGGGGATCTCGAACATACGAGCCCCCGTGGCGCATGTGCGGAATCGCAGTTCTGTTATCCCGAGGGCAGAGAGGTCGACTTTCCTCTTCGCCTCGGAGATAACCTCCGCATAAGTTACACCTGCCGCCACCGCTTCCGGCGCCAGTGTCACCACGACAGCGGTCGACCGAGGTGTGGCAATCTTTGCCGGCCTCGGTGCAGGATTGCCAGGACTCTTAATAACCTTGCCGCTCTTGTTCTTAAGCCCCTTTCTTACCACCTTAGTCCAAGGTTCTTCCATGGACTGAGGTGCTGGTGGCACAGATCGGGGCTCAGGAATCGTCTGAATACTTTTAGTGGGTTCCCTGCGCTTACCCTTCCCCTTGCCCTTCTCCTTCGGAGCCACATAACCCCCAGCGACGACTGTCCGTTCACTGCTAGCCGAAATGGCAGGCGGCTTCGGGGCAGCCGGGAGCCGGGGCGGTAGGCACCGCACTTGCCCTCGCATCTGCCGCCAACGGAGGACGGAGGCGCTTTTCGGGGAGGAGGCGGTCCTCCAAAGCAGCGAATCTGGCGTTCATCATCGTCCCCACTTGACAGATGATTGAACGTACCAGATCCTCGTTGCCTTCAGCTGGAATTGGGCCACGTTCACTGGGCTGCTCCATGCGCAACCGCATCTCCTTCACCTCTTTGCGCAACTGCTCAACCTCACCTTGCAGGCGAATGTTGCTCGCTTGCAGCCTCTTCGTTTCCTCAGAGGTGCAACGACTCTGCAATATCTGGGTGTCCGCCCTGATCTCTTCTGCAGCGTCCTTCAGCACTTTAACCCAAGTGCCCTTCAGGTTCTTTGATTTGGAGGCGACCTTGGTTATGAGGGCGATGTTATCCTCGATCTTCTTCCCCAGCTGCGACGCTGCCTGGAAATCTTCATCGTTCGACGACGACTCTGACAGGGTTGTAATTCTGTCAGCGCGGAGTTGTCGAGCTGCAGATGCGACCTCTTTCTGCCTCCAACCTTTCTTCTTCCCTTTAGCAGCGACAACGCCTGTTTGGCCTTGGCAAGGCCAACATACTCCCCGTCGTTGGAGGTCTCCTCGACCTCTTTTGGCAGATGTTCTTACCACTGACCTGCTAATCTCCTCATCATGGCCCGTTATCGGACCGGAACCGCTATCAGCGTCCGTGGACGGTCGCTTTCTCCCGCAAAAATCCTCTCCTTCTTCAAGGACTCTACGCTCTGCATAGAGTCGCTCTCTCCCTCCTCACTCACCTCCGACATGCTTTTGGTTTTTTTTGTAAATTCCATATTAGTTCCCACGATTATAGGACGAAGTAAAGGTCGGTCCCCGGGTGACGCCTATTCCGGTGACAAGGCTACATACTGTGGGGTCGCCTGGTACCCACAGGTTTTAAGACTTCGCTGTCTGATTTTTTATAGAGATTTACTCCTCGCGGGCCGGCCAATTAAGGCAAGCCCTCCGCTCCGCTGCACTTCGACGTACCCCATTATCGTCAACACTGGGGTCTTTGACGAAAGTACAGCGGGTTACGGCGCGCTGGGAGAGCCGACGTAACTCCCCAGTTTTGGACGGTTGAGTGCCCGGCGGCAGTGTGAGTGCACACCGAGCCCGTCCTCCACTATGTGCATTAGGCACTGGAAACGATATATCGTCACCAGTTCCTAATACCCACCATCATTTGTTGCCTTTCCCCCGGATACAGAAATCAAGGAGAAATGCAACCTCCCACAACGTTCGACGGTTAAGTGCCCGGCGGCAGTAAAAGCGCACACCGGGCCCGTCCCCCACACTGTGAACATTAGGCACTGCCAACGACGTATCGCCACCAGTTCCCAATGCACACCCTCATTTTGTTGCCTTTCCCCCGGATACTTTGATCAAGGAGAAATGCAACCTCCAACCTCGCATTGGGCACTGAGAACGACGTATCGTCGCCAGTACCCAATGCGCACCATCGTTCGGTTGCCTTTCCTCCGGATATGAAAATCAAGAGGAAATGCAACCCCCCTGCTACTCCGCAGTGCCCTCAGCTTATCAGAGGGACACGCAGAGCAGCTATCCCCCCCTGTCAGAACATTCGCCACTGGCAACAACGTATCATCACCAGTGCCCAGGGTGCACCGTCCCGGCGTTGCCTTTCCCCCGGATACAATAGTATCAAAGGGAAATTCAACGACCAGGCACTCGAGGAGGTTTTCTGACGTGGCACCCCAACCTAACCTAACCTTTTTTTTTTTTTTCGTGGGGAAATGCCTACGCATACCCACCCTCGCGGGGACGAGAGCGGGTTATGTCGGACTCGCACCGACTAAAACCCCACGGTGTTCCTTCTGCCCACCGAGTGCTGTGCATACGGGTACGCTTATGCATTCGTCCGCGTGCACAGCAGTGGCGGCTCGCTCTTGCGGGCCCCAGCCGTTGGTAACCTTTATGGAGAGCGCGCGGGAACACGAGGCGCGCTCTCACCTCGCTGACTCATTTTGAGCTACGGACCTCCCTGGTCTATAGCTCGAGTCGTATCAGGGCGGAATGGCGAGCGCATACGCTCTGCGTCTTCGCCCGATGCGGCGTCTGCGGACTGGATCCGAGGCGGCTGACTCCCGAACTCGCTCCGCCTCCTCCTTCGTGGACATCACCGCCTCACAGTACACCTGCACTGCTGCCCACCCTTCCCGACTGTCGACCATGGCGCGAACTACGGCCGCCAGCGACAAATCGTTGCCCACTACGGCACTCAGTGCTCGGCGCTGTTCTGCCCACCGAGGACACACCTCCAGCGTGTGCTGGGCCGTGTCCTGGAGGCAGCCGTCACAGTGGTGACAGCCCTCGTTTGGCTCCCTTCCGATCAAGTGCAGGTACTTCCCGAAGCATCCATGCCCCGAAAGCACCTGCGACAACCGGAAGGTGAGCACTCCGTGACGTCTGTCCAGCCACTGCACGAGAACTGGACGTACTGCCTCTACGGTCCTGGTTCCGGCCCGGGGCTGTCGAAGTGCATGCTGCCACCTCCGCACCATGACCCTTCGACGCTCCGCCCTCGCCGCATCAACCTCCTCCCTCGTGGGTGGGAACTGGCGCACCGCGATCAAGCTCTCACGCCAAAAGAAAACGGACGCGAGAACTTTCGCCTCCAGTTCCCAGGGAGGGGACGCCGCCAGCACACACGCCGCCTCGTGGGACACCGTGTGGTACCCCCGGATCGCTCTGATCGCCATCGCCCTCTGGGGCCTTTGCAGAAGAGCGATTGTCCGGCTATTCAGAGCGTCACTCCACACGGGTGCCCCGTACAACGCCATGGAGCGCACCATGCCCAGGTACAGGCGCCGACAAGCCGCATTCGGACCTCCGATATTCGGCAGCAAGCTGCCGACTGCGGCCGCCGCACGCAACAGCCTGGGCAATAAGCCCAGGAAGTGCACCTCGAAGTTCCATCGGCCGTCCAAAGTGAGTCCCAGATATTTCATCTGGGACTTGATGCCGATGCGAACTCCTCCCACTACTATGTGCAGTCCCGAGGGTGGCGCGTTCCGAGGCCCGTGAAAACACAAGGCCTCAGACTTGTTAAGGGCCACCTCGAGACCCAGCCTTCGGATACGACCCACTACGTGGGCCACTCCCGCTGTAGCACGTAAGGTGCACTCCCTGTAGGTGCCGCCCCTTGCCGTCACCAAGGTGTCGTCGGCGTAGCAGGTCACGCAGAGGCCACGCAGTAGTGACCCGCGGAGGACCCAGTCGTAACCAATGTTCCACAGGAGCGGTCCGAGAACCGAACCCTGTGGGACACCGCACGAGACTACGCGACTATGCCACGCGTTTCGACACCTATACGCCACCGACCTGCCCGAGAGATACGATGCGATCATGCGCTGGAGGTAGTTCGGCACCCGGTGATACCGGAGTGCCTCCCTGATGCAACTCCAGGGCAAGGTGTTGAAGGCGTTGGCGATGTCAAGAGACACCGCCAAGACGACCTCGCCCCGGGCGACCGCTTCCTCCGCCGTCCTCTTCACTCGCATGATCGCATGTATCGTGGACCTGCCCTCGCGAAAACCGAATTGGCTATCATCCAAATCCGGACCGACCCCCACCAGATGCCGGACGAGGCGACCGGCAATGACACGCTCAAAGAGCTTTGCCACCTCGTCCAACAGCACTATGGGCCGGTACGCAGAGGGCGAGTCCCTCGGGCGCCCCTCCTTCCTCAAGAGGACCATCGTGCCCGCCTTCCACACCCGCGGAAAACGGCCCTGCGTTAGGCAGGCATCGAATAGTCCTCTGAGTTTGCCCTCGAGTGCGCCGGATGCTAGGACCCACGCACGGCCAGGTACACCGTCGGGTCCTGGGGCCGTATTCCTCGAACGGAGTCGAAGAATCGCGGCCCCGAACTCTCCCGGGGTTACCGGCGGTACCACCTCGTCCCCGCCAGCAACCGCATCTTGCGCAGTCGGAGCCATGGTCGGCGGCGTGTGTTCCTCCCTCTCGGGGAACAGGGCTGCAACCACTGCGTCCACGAACTGGGGCTGGAGACTCCGCGTCAGAGGGGGTGCCCATGGGCGAAGTTTCCCCCGCACCATGCGGTATGGGCGACCCCACGGATCACGGTCCAGAGTCTCCAGCAGCTCGTTTCTCGCCCCAGCCTTGGCCTCGCCGATGGCGATTTGAAGACGAAGCTTGGCCCTCACATAAGCGTCGCGCAACGATGACTCGGCCGCATCGTCACGGCGTCTCCGTACAACGCCATGGAGCGCACCATGCCCAGGTACAGGCGCCGACAAGCCGCATTCGGACCTCCGATATTCGGCAGCAAGCTGCCGACTGCGGCCGCCGCACGCAACAGCCTGGGCAATAAGCCCAGGAAGTGCACCTCGAAGTTCCATCGGCCGTCCAAAGTGAGTCCCAGATATTTCATCTGGGACTTGATGCCGATGCGAACTCCTCCCACTACTATGTGCAGTCCCGAGGGTGGCGCGTTCCGAGGCCCGTGAAAACACAAGGCCTCAGACTTGTTAAGGGCCACCTCGAGACCCAGCCTTCGGATACGACCCACTACGTGGGCCACTCCCGCTGTAGCACGTAAGGTGCACTCCCTGTAGGTGCCGCCCCTTGCCGTCACCAAGGTGTCGTCGGCGTAGCAGGTCACGCAGAGGCCACGCAGTAGTGACCCGCGGAGGACCCAGTCGTAACCAATGTTCCACAGGAGCGGTCCGAGAACCGAACCCTGTGGGACACCGCACGAGACTACGCGACTATGCCACGCGTTTCGACACCTATACGTCACCGACCTGCCCGAGAGATACGATGCGATCATGCGCTGGAGGTAGTTCGGCACCCGGTGATACCGGAGTGCCTCCCTGATGCAACTCCAGGGCAAGGTGTTGAAGGCGTTGGCGATGTCAAGAGACACCGCCAAGACGACCTCGCCCCGGGCGACCGCTTCCTCCGCCGTCCTCTTCACTCGCATGATCGCATGTATCGTGGACCTGCCCTCGCGAAAACCGAATTGGCTATCATCCAAATCCGGACCGACCCCCACCAGATGCCGGACGAGGCGACCGGCAATGACACGCTCAAAGAGCTTTGCCACCTCGTCCAACAGCACTATGGGCCGGTACGCAGAGGGCGAGTCCCTCGGGCGCCCCTCCTTCCTCAAGAGGACCATCGTGCCCGCCTTCCACACCCGCGGAAAACGGCCCTGCGTTAGGCAGGCATCGAATAGTCCTCTGAGTTTGCCCTCGAGTGCGCCGGATGCTAGGACCCACGCACGGCCAGGTACACCGTCGGGTCCTGGGGCCGTATTCCTCGAACGGAGTCGAAGAATCGCGGCCCCGAACTCTCCCGGGGTTACCGGCGGTACCACCTCGTCCCCGCCAGCAACCGCATCTTGCGCAGTCGGAGCCATGGTCGGCGGCGTGTGTTCCTCCCTCTCGGGGAACAGGGCTGCAACCACTGCGTCCACGAACTGGGGCTGGAGACTCCGCGTCAGAGGGGGTGCCCATGGGCGAAGTTTCCCCCGCACCATGCGGTATGGGCGACCCCACGGATCACGGTCCAGAGTCTCCAGCAGCTCGTTTCTCGCCCCAGCCTTGGCCTCGCCGATGGCGATTTGAAGACGAAGCTTGGCCCTCACATAAGCGTCGCGCAACGATGACTCGGCCGCATCGTCACGGCGTCTCCTCCGGCGTTGCCTCGTGTACTGGCGTCTCGCGACTACGCACGCAGTGCGCAGCTCAGCTATGTCGGCGGACCACCAGTACACCTGCCTTTTCGGCGGTCGAGGCCCCAACCGTGGCATCGACGCATCGCAGACGCGAGTCATCGACGCGCGAATCGCCAACGCTTCGTCCTCCACGCAGTGGTTGCTGCACCTCGGGGAAACCCACGATTCCACCAGAGAAGCCTCGATGAGAACTTCCCCGTCGAGGTGCTTGAGAGCCCATCGCGGGCCGTCGCCACGGACGACCGCTCGCCCGGTTCGGACCGGAGCCGCGTCGGAATCGGAGACGCTGAAGCGGATATACAAATGGTCCGACAGCGTCTCTACCCCGGACACGACTTCCCACCCGTGAACCCGGCGCGCCATGGATGTGCTGGCGAAGGTTAGGTCCACAACGGAGCTCCCCTGGGGCCGAACGCATGTAGGTTCCGAACCTTGGTTGAGCAGACACAGTCCTACGGACAGTGCCCACCCCTCCAGGAACGTCCCCCGCGTATCGTTGGCAGAACAGCCCCAAACGGTGTTCTTGGCGTTGAAATCACCCATCACCAAAATAGGATGAGGGTGACTCCTGCCAAGGAGAGCTCCGACCTCCCCCAAGAGTCCCTCGAACTCGTAGCGGCTTCTGCTGGGGGGACAATAAATGCCAATAATGACTATCCCCCCCACTAGCGCCGCAACGAACCCGCGACCCTTCTCCACCCAATCCATGGGTGGGGCACCAGCAGTCGTCCGAGCAACTACCGCGACCAGTCCCTCGTCGTCTCCCGCCCAGCCATCTCTATCTGGAACCAGGTAGGGTTCCGAAACGACGGCCACGTGGGTCAACCACTGTGCCATACTCTGAAAGAGCAGATCTTGTGCTCTAGCACAGTGGTTGACGTTCGCCTGAACTACGTTGAGGCCGCAGTTCATTGCGAGGCCGGTTTCGGATCCTCCTCCATTGCCTCCACCTGTGGTTGCTGGCTGTCCGGTTGCTTCGGTGGCAACGTGCGAGCTGGCCGTTTCCCTCTTTTGGGAGGCGCGGTGCAGGCCCTTCCTCCCATCCTGTGGTCGGCCGGTTTTTTGGCTGCGACACACACAGCGCAACGCGGGTTAGCGGAGCACTGCGCCGCCTTGTGGCCGGACTGACCACAACGGAAGCACAGCTCCCCCCGGTCGACTGCGGCGTCGCACTGGGCCCTCACATGTCCCGACTCCAGGCAGCGGAAGCACCTCAGAGGTGTGGGCTCCACTAGCTTCGCCACGGCTGAGACCCACGAGATCATCAGCCTTCCGCCATCTGCAACCTTTTTTGCTGCCGCCACAGGACATCGGACCCAGGCCACCCCAAGTCCAGCCTGATCCCGTAGGATTTGGCTACATTTCACCACCTCCTTGGGGCAGCCACCGGCCTTCGCCACGGCTGTCACCACCTCCTCCACAGTGGCGGAGTCATCCAGACCAGCAACTCTGACCTCCACTGTCTTTGCTGGTCTGGTTATCCGCACACCTTTGTCTGCGAGTGCCTCCCTCAATTTGGCGGCAAGGCCGTCCGCCCTGTCGCCGCTGTCTGCGCCGGGGATCTCGAACATACGAGCCCCTGTGGCGCATGTGCGGAACCGCAGTTCTGTTATCCCGAGGGCAGAGAGATCGACTTTTCTCTTCGCCTCGGTGATAACCTCCGCATAGGTAACACCTGCCGCCACCGCTTCTGGCGCAAGTGTCACCACGACAGCGGTCGACCGAGGGGTGGCAATCTTTGCCGGCCTAGGTGCAGGATTGCCAGGGCTCTTTACAACCTTGCCGCTCTTGTTTTTAAGCCCCTTTCTTACCACCGTAGTCCACGGTTCTTCCATGGACTGAGGTGCTGGTGGCACAGATCGGGGCTCAGCAATCGTCTGACTCCCTTTAGTGGGTTCGATGCGCTTACCCTTCCCCTTCTTCTTCCCCTTCGGAGCCACAGAACCCCCAGCGACGACTGCCCGTTCGCGGCTAGGCACAATGACAGGCGGCTTCGGGGCAGCCGGGAGGCGGGGAAGCGGTGGGTCAACCGATGTGCTGGGCGCCGCACTCGCCCTCGCGTCTGCCGCCAACGGAGGACGGAGGCGCTTTTCGGGGAGAAGGCGATCCTCCAAAGCCGCGAATCTGGCGTTCATCATTGTCCCCACTTGACAAATGATAGAACGCACCAGATCCTCGTTGCCTTCAGCCGGGACTGGTCCGCGTTTATTAGGCTGCTCCATCAGCAACCGCATCTCCGTCACTTCCTTTCGCAATTGTGCAACCTCAGCTTGCAGGCGGTTGTTGCTCGCCTGCAGCCCCCTCGTTTCTTCCGAGGTGCACCGACTCTGCAGAACTTGGGTGTACGACCTGATTGATTCGGCAGCCCTCTCAACGCTCGAACCGAGGTGCCCTTCAGGTTCTTCGATTTCGAGGCAACCTGGTTGATGACGCCGATATTCTCGTCAATCTTCTTCTGTAGCTCCGACGCCGCCTGGAAGTCTCCGTCATTTGACGACGACTCTGAAAGGGTTGACATCCTGTCGGCGCGGAGCCGCCGAGCTGTGGCTGTAATCTCCTTCTCTGCCTCCATCCTCTCCTCCTCTCTATTGGCGGCAATTAGCGCTAACTTCGCTTGAGCTAGTCCAACGTACTGGCCCGTAGTAGGAGGCCTCCCTCGGCCTCTCTTGGCAGTTGTTCTTGGTATTGCCATGCCCTTCTCCTCACCATGGTCCTGTGTTAGACCAGTACCACAATCTTCATCCATAGATGGACGCTTTCTACCCGCACTATTTTTATCTCCTTGAGAGACTCCACGCTCTGCATAGAGTCACTCTCCCTCATCACTCATCTCCGACATGCTAATGTTTTGTTTTTCAGATTCCATATTTGTTCCCACGATAACAGGACGAAGTAAAGGTCGGTCCCCGGGTGACGCCTATTCCGGTGACAAGGCTACATACTGTGGGGGTCGCCTGGTACCCACAGGTTTTTAAGACTTCGCTGTCTGATTTTTTATAGAGGTTTACTCCTCGCGGGCCGGCCAGTTAAGGCAAGCCCTCCGCTCCACTGCACTTCGACGTACCCCATTATCGTCAACACTGGGGTCTTTGACGAAAGTACAGCGGGTTACGGCGCGCTGGGAGAGCCGACGTAACTCCCCAGTTTTGGACGGTTGAATGCCCGGCGGCAGTGTGAGTGCACACCGAGCCCGTCCTCCACTATGAGCATTAGGCACTGGAAACGATATATCGTCACCAGTTCCTAATACCCACCATCATTTGTTGCCTTTCCCCCGGATACAGAAATCAAGGAGAAATGCAACCTCCCACAATGCTCGACGGTTGAGTGCCCGGCGGCAGTAAAAGCGCACACCGAGCCCGTCCTCCACTATGAGCATTAGGCACTGCCAACGACGTATCGCCACCAGTTCCCAATGCACACCTCATTTTGTTGCCTTTCCCCGGATACTTTGATCAAGGGGAAATGCATCCACTCCGCGCATTGGGCACTGAGAACGACGTATCGTCACCAGTGTCCAATGCGCACTATCGTTCGGTTGCCTTCCTCCGATATGGAAATCAAAAGGAAATGCAACCCCTGCCACTCCGCAGTGCCCTCCGCTTATCAGAGGGACACGCAGAGCAGCTATCCCCTGTCAGAACATTCGCCACTGGCAACAACGTATCATCACCAGTGCCCAGGGTGCACTGTCCCGGCGTTGCCTTCCCACGGATACAATAGTATCAAAGGGAAATTCAACGACCAGGCACTCGAGGAGGTTTTCTGACGTGGCACCCCAACCTAACCTAACTTTTTTTTTTTTTTCGTGGGGAAATGCCTACGCATACCCGCCCCCGCGGGGACGAGGGCGGGTTATGTCGGACTTGCACCGACTAAAACCCCACGGTGTTCCTTCTGCCCACTTGGTGCTGTGCATACGGGCGCGCGTGAGCATTCTTCCGCGTGCACAGCTGTGGCGGCTTGCTAGACGCAGGCCCCGGCCATTTTTAACCTTTTTATGGTCTATATATATACTCTCACCTCACTGACTCATGTTGAACTACGGACCTCCCCGGGCCCATAGCTCGAGTCGAAATTCGGGGGGAAGTAGGGTATGCTTACGCTTTTCCCCCCGGCGGCGGCTGCGGACTAGTCCCGTGGTCACGGGACGGTTCCTCCTCCATTGCTTCAACCGTCCCTTGCGGCTGAGTTGCCGGGTGCCTAGGTGGCAGCGGGCGGACAAACCTTTTCCCACTCTTGGGCGCGGCCTTGCAGGCCTTGCCCCCCATCTTGTGGTCCGCCGGTTTGCTGGCTGCGACACACACAGCGCAACGCGGGTTGGCGGAGCACTGTGCTGCCTTGTGGCCAGATTCACCACAGCGGAAGCACAGCTCCCCACGATCGACTGCGGCGACGCACTGAGCCCTCACATGACCGGTTTCGAGGCACCGGAAGCACCTCAGAGGTGAGGGCTCCACCAGCTTGACCACGGCTGCCACCCACGATACCATTAGTCGCCCATTGGCGGCTACCTTTTTGGCAGCTCCAACAGGACACCGGACCCAGGCCATCCCAAGGCCTGCGGGATACCGCACGACCTCACTGCATTTCACAGCCTCCTTAGGACAGCCACCCGCCTTCGTCACGGCCGTCACCACGTCCTCCACTGTGGCAGAGTCGTCCAGACCGGATACTTTGACCTCTGCAGTCTTCGCCGGTCTGGACACCCGCACCCGCTTTCCCGCCGCGGCGAGCACCTCGCCCAGTTTTTGAGCGAGGGCGTCCGCCTTATCGCCGCTGTCCGCGCCGGGAATCTCAAACATGCGAGCCCCTGTGGCGCAGACGCGGAAACCCATCTCGGTTATGCCGAGGGAGGCGAGGTTTATCTTCGCCTTCGCCTCGGTTATGACGTCAATGTAGGTGACTCCTGCAGCTGCGGCCTCCGGCTCCAGGGTCACCACCACAGCTGACGATCGCGGAGTCACAACTTTGACCGCCTTTTTTGCAGGTTTGCTGGGACTCATAACCGCCTTTTTCCCTCCTTTTTTCTTCAGTCCCTTTTTGACAACCGTATTCCATGGTTCATTTATGGCCTGGCGTGTCGGTGGTTGTGATTGGGACACTGCTGTCTTCTGGGTCTCCTTTGTGGGTTCGCTCCGCTTTCCTTTAGGAGGCATCGGAGTTTTAGAACCCCTGCGACAGTCGCTTTGGCCGGCGGCCTCGTGATTGCCGGGACCTGGGAAGGCGATGGGCTGGGTGAGGTGCCGGGCACTGAAACCTCCCTCGTATCTGCCGCCAGTGGAGGGCGGAGGCGCTTCTCTGGAAGGAGGCGATCCTCCAACGCCGCAAATCTCGCGTTGATCATTGACCCCACCTGATCAATGATCGAACGAACGAGCTCCTCTTTACCCTCTGCCGGAACTGGGCCGGGTTTGCTGGCCTGCTCCACTTGCATCCGCAGGTAGGCCACCTCCTTCCGCAGCTGCGAGACTTCACCTTGGAGGCGAGTGTTGTCAGCTTGCAGCTTCCGCGTTTCGTCAGAGGTACAGCGTCGTAGTAGAGACTGAGTTACCTCCGTCACGGTCTCCGCAGCCTCTTTAAGCGCACGAACAAAGTTGCCCTTTAGGTTCTTTGACCTGGTGGCAACCATGTTGATGACGCCAACGCTGTCCTCGACCATCTTCTCTAGGTCTGCTGCCGCCTCGAAGTCGCCATCGTTCGATGACGACTCAGAAAGGGTAGATTTGCCGGTGCGGAGCTTTCGAGTCGCCGCAACAATCTTCGCCTCTGCCTCCACCCTCAGTTCCGCTTCTCGCGCTGACACCAACGCCATTTTTGCCTGGGCAAGGCCTACGTACTCCCCTGTTGTTGGGGGTCGCCCTCGACCTCTTTTGGCAGATGTCCTTGCCGTACCCAAGCTACCACTGTCATGGCCCGTAATCGGACCAGAGCTAGAAAATGCGTCCATAGAAGGACGTTTCCTCCCGCCGCTTCGTCTACCATCTTCAAGTGACTCCACACTTATCATAGAGTCACTGTCATCATCACTATCCATGTCCGTTGTGCATTTTGTTTGTTTTGTATATTCCATTTTGATTCCCACGATATAGGTCGATATAAACGGTCGATCCCCGGGTGACGCCCATTCCGGAGACAAGGCTGCATACTGTGGGGGGTCGCCTGGTACCCACAGGTTTTTAAGACTTCGCTGTCTGGTTTTTATAGAGTGATCCTTCTCGCGGGCCGGCCAATTAAGGCAAGCCCTCCGCTCCACTGCACCTCAACGTACCCCATGATCGTCAGCGCTGGGGTCTTTGAAGAGAGTACAGCGGGTTACGGCGCGCTGGTGGAGCCGACGTAACTCCCCAGTTTTGGACGGTTGTGCCCGGAGGCAGTGTGAGTGCACACCGAGCCCGTCCCTCCACTTTGAGCATTAGGCACTGAAAACGATATATCGTCGCCAGCTCCTAATACCCACCATCATTTGTTGCCTTTCCCCCGGATACTTTGATCAAGGAGAAATGCAACCTCCACCCGCGCATTGGACACTGAGAACGACGTATCGTCACCAGTGCCCAATGCGCACCATCGTTCGGTTGCCTTTCCTCCGGATATGGAAATCAAGAGGAAATGCAACCCCCCTGCCACTCCGCAGTGCCCTCCGCTTATCAGAGGGACACGCAGAGCAGCTATCCCCCCCTGTCAGAACATTCGCCACTGGCAACAACGTGTCATCACCAGCGCCCAGGGTGCACCGTCCCGGCGTTGCCTTTCCCCCGGATACAATAGTATCAAAGGGAAATTCAACGACCAGGCACTCGAGGAGGTTTTCTGACGTGGCACCCCAACCTAACCTAACCTTTTTTTTTTTTCGTGGGGAAATGCCTACGCATACCCGCCCCCGCGGGGACGAGGGCGGGTTATGTCGGACTCGCACCGACTAAAACCCCACGGTGTTCCTTCGCTCCACCCAAGTACTGTGCATGCGGGTACGCTGTGAGCATTCTTCCGCGTGCACAGCGGGTGGCGACCAGTTGTGTGGCCCCGGCAGACTTGGCCCTGCGTTGAGAGCGCGCGGGAACACCGGGCGCGCTCTCACCTCGCTGACTCATACGAGCGACAGACTTCCCCGAGTCCATCACTCGAGTCACTGTGCCGCCTTGTGGCCAGGCTGACCACAGCGGAAGCAGAGCTCGCCCCGGTCGACTGCAGCGTCGCACTGAGCCCTCACATGACCCGCTTCAAGGCATCGGAAGCACCTCAGAGGTGAGGGCTCCACCAGCTTGACCGCGGATGCCACCCAGGATACCATAAGGCGCCCGTCGGCTGCCACCTTTTTGGCGGCAGCCACGGGGCACCGGACCCAGGCCATCCCAAGGCCTGCGGGATACCGCAGGATCTCGCTGCACTTCACAGCGTCCTTGGGACAGCCGCCAGCCTTCGTCAGAGCCGCCACTACTTCCTCTGCTGTGGCAGAGTCATCCAGACCGGAGACCTTGATCTCAGCTGTCTTCGCCGGTCTGGATACCCGCACTCGCTTGCCCGCCGCTGCGAGCACCTCGCTCAGCTTTTGTGCGAGGGCGTTCGCCTTTTTGTCGCTGTCTGCGCCAGGGATCTCGAACATTCGAGCCCCCGTGGCACAGATACGGAACCGCATTTCGGTTATACCGAGGGAGGCGAGGTTGATCTTCGCCTTCGCCTCGGTAATAACATCGATGTAGGTGACGCCCGCCGCCGAAGCCTCCGGCTCCAGGGTCACCACCACAGCAGAGGATCTTGGGGTGGCAATTTTCACCGCCTTCTTTGCGGGTTTGCCAACACTCTTAACCACCTTCCCACCCTTGCTTTTCAGCCCCTTCCTCACCACCGTAGTCCACGGTTCGTCTGTGGACTGTGGTGCTGGTGGCAGAGGTGGGGCCTCAGCTGCCGTCTTCTGGCTCCGCTTTTCGAGCCCGCTCCGCTTTCCCTTTGGGTGCTTCTGGGCAGCGGCACCTGCAGCGACAGCCGGTTTAACACTAGCCGCCTTAACAGGCGGTTTTGCGACAACTGGTGCCTGGGCAGGTGCAGGGCAGGACGAGGGACCGGGCACTGCCTCCGATCTCCTATCCGCCGCCAGTGGAGGGCGAAGGCGCTTCTCGGGCAGGAGACGATCCTCCAGCGCCGCGAACCTGGCGTTGATCATTGACCCTACCTGGTCAATGATCGAACGCACGAGCTCCCTCATTGCCCGCTCCTCTGTGTGTTGGCTTGGTGCGAGTTCACCTGCATCCGCAGGTATGCCACCTCCTTCCTCAATTCGGACACTTCGCCTTGGAGGCGAGCGTTGTCCGCCTGCAACTTCGTCGTCTCCTCTGAGGTACAGCGGCGCTGCAGAGTCTTAGTGGTCTCACTAACGGTCTCTGCAGCCTCCTTCAGCGCCTTCACCCAGATGCCCTTTAGGTTCTTAGACCTTGTGGCCACCATGGTGATGACGCCGACGCTGTCCTCAATCCTCTTTTGTAGCTCCGATGCCGGCTCGAAGTCGCTATCGTTCGACGACGACTCTGACAGGGTTGATATCCTGCCGGCACGGAGCTGACGAGACGACGCGGCGATGTCCGCCTCCGCCTCCAACCTCTCCTCCTCCCTCCTGGCTTCCACCAAGGCCATTTTAGCCTGGGCCAGTCCCACGTAGTCACCTGTTGTCGGAGGTCGCCCTCGACCTCTCTTGGCAGATGGTGTGCCCTGACTGCTTCCTCCATTTTGGCCCGTTACTGGACCGCCGCCAATTACTGCGTCCTTAGAAGGACGTTTTCTTGTTTTCGTTCTCCGTTCGTTGAATGACTCTACGCTGAGCATAGAGTCACTCGTGTCGTCATCACTATCAATTTCCCTCATGCATTTTGTTGGTTTTGAATTTTCCATAATTGTTCCCACGATTATAGGACGAATAAAATGTCGGTCCCCGGGTGACGCCTATTCCGGTGACAAGGCTACATACTGTGGGGGTCGCCTGGTACCCACAGGTTTTTAAGACTTCGCTGTCTGATTTTTTATAGAGATTTACTCCTCGCGGGCCGGCCAGTTAAGGCAAGCCCTCCGCTCCACTGCACTTCGACGTACCCCATTATCGTCAGCACTGGGGTCTTTGACGAAAGTACAGCGGGTTACGGCGCGCTGGGAGAGCCGACGTAACTCCCCAGTTTTTGACGGTTGAATGCCCGGCGGCAGTGTGAGTGCACACCGGACCCGTCCCACCACTATGAGCATTAGGCACTGGAAACGATATATCGTCACCAGTTCATAATACCCACCATCATTTGTTGCCTTTCCCCCGGATACAGAAATCAAGGAGAAATGCAACCTCCCACGACGCTCGACGGTTGAGTGCCCGGCGGCAGTAAAAGCGCACACCGAGCCCGTCCCCCACACTGTGAGCATTAGGCACTGCCAACGACGAATCGCCACCAGTTCCCAATGCACGCCCTCATTTTGTTGCTTTTCCCCCGGATACTTTGATCAAGGAGAAATGCAACCTCCACCCTCGCATTGGGCACTGAGAACGACGTATCGTCACCAGTGCCCAATGCGCACCATCGTTTGGTTGCCTTTCCTCCGGATATGGAGATCAAAAGGAAATGCAACCCCCCTGCCACTCCGCTGTGCCCTCCGCTTATCAGAGGGACACGCAGAGCAGCTACAGCCCCCCCTGTCAGAACATTCGCCACTGGCAACAACGTATCATCACCAGTGCCCAGGGTGCACCGGCCCGGCGTTGCCTTTCCCCCGGATACAATAGTATCAAAGGGAAATTCAACGACCAGGCACTCGAGGAGGTTTTCTGACGTGGCACCCCAACCTAACCTAACCTTTTTTTTTTTTTACATGGGGAAATGCCTACGCATACCCACCCCTGCGGGGGCAAGGGTGGGTTATGTCGGACTCGCACCGACTAAAACCCCATGGTGTTCCTCCGTCGTCGCGTATGGCGGGGTCACGGGAACGCTTTCGCACATCCGCGACCCCGCCTGCGCCGGCCGACCAGGCGGCCTTCTCCGGGGAGGACATCTCCTCTCCACCCCTCTAGCAGGGCGCGCCGGAACACGGACGCGCCCTCCAACTCGGCCTCCTCTGTAGGTGGGAAGCGGACTCCCCGAGTCCGCCCCAGAGGCCATGGGGGCCAGGAAAGCCCCAGCCCCCTGCGGCGGATCTGGTCTGCGGCTCCACCGCCGACCCATGTTCGGCCGCGGAGGACAGGGAGAGCGGCAACGAAACACCGACACTCCTCTTCCCCGCGGCCCCACCACAGCCGCATCATGCGGTGCGACCCCGCTTGGTCGCGGAGGATAGGAGAGCGGCAACGCAATACCGACACTCCTCTTCCTCCGCGACTCCGCCTCGGCTACTGAGGGCGGGAAGGCGGCCTCGCTCCGCCACTTCCACCCCAGCAGTCCACCGACACGCTTCCGAGGTGAGCTCATTACGAGCCCTCCCGAGCGGCCACCTCGGGCCGGCCACAGAGCGCCTTAGGCCGGCCATTTGGGTTCCTCTTAGCTTCACCGTGGGTGACCAAGCCACGGTTACTAAGCCCCCCCGCTACGACAAAGCGAGAACCCTTCGGGGGGGACCCCAACCTAACCTAACCTTTTTTTTTTTTGTTATCGGGGGGGAAATCTTCGAAAGATACCCTGTCTCCTGGGGGAGAGACAGGGTTATGTGGTATTTCTAACCACTAAAACCCCCCCGGTGGCCATCCTCAGTGCATTGGGAGGGGCTCCGGGATCTCCTACGGAACGCACCGGTGCCCCTCAGCACAGTGCCTTAGCTCGTCTCACGGGGGAGGCCGCGCCTCCCCTCGCACCCTCGCCGTGCTACGGCAACCCTGGACCACTTTGGGTTGCCGTCCTTCCCGGGTTCGCTTGCCTGGGCGGTCAGAGCCCCCACCCTGAGCGCCCGCGAACCCGCAGTCCCCTTTAGTCGCCTTGTACGACAGGCAGGGGATACCTTAGCCCTATTCTTATGCCCGAGCTAAAGGGCTGACCGGCCGGGGCGTCCGTTGCCACCGCCCCGCCGTCGCCGTCTCCGAGCGGGATCGGCCCTCTCCCGATCCCGCTCGGCGGTCTCCTTCTGTAACATAACAGTTTCACAGAAGGAGACCAGCGCCTTCCATGCGCCTTTATCCGCCAGCGCAGCCGCTACTGCGACTGGCGGAGAGAGGTCTTGCCCGATCCTCTGGACCAGGATCCGTCGCTCGGACTCCCACGCAGGGCACTCAGCGAGCGTGTGCTGTGCGGAATCCCGGTCCCCGCCACAGTGGTGGCATTGCGTTGACGATTCGCGTCAATCCTGTTCAGGTACTCTCCGAAGCATCCATGCCCGGTGAGCACCTGCGTCAGTCTATAGGTGACATGCGCCTCTTCTCTCAAACGGAGCCAAGCTTCGAAGTTCGGCAGGAGCGCGCTAACAATGCGCTGGTGCGAGTAACGTGGCTCAAGGAGCCTCTCGCGCCACACCTCCAGCGCACGTTTGCGCTCCTGCTTACGCACCTCTCCCGCATCCAGGGGCTCGGCTTCCTCGTGGGGAATGCGAAGACGAGTATAAACCCGTGCATCCATCTCCGCCAGGATTTCCAGTGGTGGAAACCGAGCTAGGACAGTGGCCGCCTCGAATGATATCGTGCGATATCCACGCGCGATCCTGATGGCCATCCTTCGCTGCAGGCTACTAAGTTTAGCTCTGCAGCGACGGACGCCCGTTAGTCGATGTGACCATACGGGCGCCCCGTAGAGGGCCATCGATCGCACGACTCCCGCGTAGAGGCGGCGCACTCCTTCCCTGGGGCCCCCGAGATTGGGTAGCAGCCGGTGCATGGCACCTACTACCCTCTCGATCCGTGGGACCAGGCGGTCGAAGTGCTCTTCGAAGCCCCAACGACTGTCCAGGGTGAGACCGAGATATTTCATCGTCGGTCCCACCGGGACCTGCACGTCACCAACGCGAACCGTCAAGCTGGGTGGTTCCCTCCCTCTGGGAGTTTGTGGAACCAAAGCGCCTCGGTCTTATGAGGCGCTATCCGAAGACCCAGCTCGTGGATTTTGTCCACGACGCATGCTACCCAAGCTCAGCAAGCCGGATGGTGCTCTCGAAACTGTCCCCGTCGGCCAGTAGCAGAGTGTCATCTGCGTAGCAAACTACTCTTACGCCGACGGGAAGATCGACCCGCAGGACCGCGTCGTACGCGAGGTTCCACAGTTGTGGACCCAACACGGACCCTTGCGGAACCCGCAGTTCACCTCCTCCGGTGGACAGACGCGGTACGACCCACGTACTGGATGCACCTATCGTTCAAGTAGGCCCGGACAATGCGTCGCAGGTAGGGAGGCACACGGTGGTACACCAGAGCCTCCTGATCGTCCCAGGGTAGCGAATTGAAGGCATTGACAATGTCAAGGTTGACCGCCAATGCCACACCGCCCGGGTAACTGCCCGCTGCGCCTGCCCTCGGACGCGAAGGATCGTGTCCACAGTCGATCGCGTCCGCCGAAAGCCGAACTGGCCGTCCGACAAATCGGGGCCCACTTGACGTAGGTGCGTGTTGAGGCGGACGGCTATTATTCTTTCGAACAATTTGCCCGCCTCATCCAGCAAACAAATGGGTCGGTACGCGGAGGGAGATTCCGCGGTCCTGCCATCCTTCTTCAGGAGCACCATCCTTGCCTCCTTCCAGACTGAGGGGAAGACACCGACTCGCAGGCAGCTGTTGAACAGCTGTCTCAGTCTCCCCCCAGTCCGGCGGCGAGAGCAAGCACCCAAGCCCGTCCAGGAATTCCGTCGGGGCCTGGGGCTGTGTTCTTGGCTCCGAGGCGCCTCACGGCACGGTCCAACTCCTCGTTGGTCACCCCCAACTCGTCAGACCATGCAATCTGGTCTGACGGTGATGTGGAGGGTGCGGGGCTGTCCTGGGCCCTAGGGAAGAGGGTGTCAACCACTCCTCCCACAAAAGTAGGGTCCAGGGTCTCCGTCAACGGAGGGACCCATGGTCGTAGCTTGCCCAGTACAATCTTGTACGGACGGCCCCATGGGTCCCTGTCCAGCCCCTCGAGGAGTTCGCTCCAGGACCGAGACCTAGCATTCTCGATCACGAGTTGGAGCGCTTTTGTGGCGCCTCTGTAAGCCAAGTATGCTCTCGCCTTTTCTTCGGCTGTGGCTTGCTTCCTTCTTCGGGCTCTGGTGTACTGGCGTCGAGCCCGCAAACATTGCATGCGCAACTGCGCTATATCTTCTGACCACCAGTACACCGCCCTGAGCTTGGGGGACCCGGTCCGAGGCATCGAGGCGTCACAGATGGACGTCATCGTAGCCCGGAACCAGGTCGCTTCGCTTTCGGGATCGGGCAAGACCCCATTATGTGGGTCCTCTGTCCAGGCCGCGGCGATGGTTGCAGCTTCGAGCATATCTATGTCGAGCCGCTTGAGGGACCATCGCCGCGGCGGGCCGCTGTTGCTGCGGCGGGTAGCACCGTGGGGAGAGCGGAGCGCCACCTCGAGTACGATGTGGCGGTGGTCCGATAGTGTGACCAATTCTTCCGCTACTCTCCATCCCGACACCATGCGTGTGGCAGAAGGAGTCGCCCAAGACAGGTCGACTATCGATTCCCCCTGCCATCGCACGCAGGTGCTAATGGACCCCCGATTCAAAAGTCGGAGGTCGAGTCCCGCCGCCCACTCTAGCACGGTTTCTCCCTTTGCATTGTCCCGGGTGGAGCCCCACGATCTGGAGTGAGCGTTAAAGTCACCCAGGACAAGCACAGGACGGGGAAGGCATCTACGGATGCAGTCGCCTAACCCGTCCAGGTACGCCTCGTAAGCGGCGAGGGTACTATTGGGAGAAACGTAGCAGCCCACAACTGCAAGGAGACCCCACTCCACTGCAACGAATCCCTGCCCCCTGGCAATCAGGGAGCAGGGAGGATCCTCTCCTCCACCACCCCAGTGAATAGCAACAGAACCCTTAATGTCACCGAACCAGCGAGGATGGTCCGGGACCCGGTAGGGTTCCGCTGCTACCGCCAATGCAACCGACCACTCCGAGAGGGTTTGCAGCAGCAGGTCTTGCGCCCCGCGGCAGTGGTTCAGGTTGGTTTGGAGGATCTTCACCCTTCTATCGAAGGTGAAGCCTCCATGGCCTCCGGCGCACTCGGGGTGGCTTCGGGTAGGGGAGCCTGCTTTCTCCCGCCCCCGTTTGCCTTCCTTTTTGGTGCACAGGCCTTGGTCCCCAGTCGATGGTTGGATTGACGGCCAAGGTCCGCACACAATGGCACTTCAGGGTGGCCGCAGTGCACTGGCTTGCCTTGTGCCCAGGTTCACCACAGGCGTAGCAGCGCGCGCTGCGGTCCTCGTTGAGGCACTTACTGCGGACGTGCCCCAATTCAAGGCAACGGTGGCACTGCAGCGGCCTTGCCGCCAGCACCTCTACCTTTGCAGCCGTCCATCCTATGCGGACGCACTTCGCCGCCGCCAGTTTCCGCACGGCCCCTAGTGGACACCGCACCCACACTGTCCCTAGACGTGAAGGTGTGCTTCGGATTGTACCCACCTTCACGTCTATGACAGCGCAGCCTCCTGACTCGGCAACCGCAGCTGCAACTTCCGTTGGGTAACGGACTCATCGAGGTCCATCACTCGCAATTCGCCGGTCTTCAGTGGGCGTGCTGGCGCACGTCCATGTCGGCCAGCGCCTCCGCATTTTAGCGGCGAGCACGTCGGCCTTAGAGGCGCAGTCGGGGCCAGATACCTCCAGTATCAACGCCCCTGTTACTGCCCTCCTTGGCCGTACTGTGTCAATACCGCAGTCCGCCAGCCTGATCTTCTGTTTCGCCGCAGCCATGACTGCGGCGTACTGGACCTGACTGTGCTCCGGCACGGTGACCGTAATGGCCGCAGAGCTCGGCAGCCTCCCAGGCTTCACTGCTTTTGCCTGTTTAGGAGCTGCTGCCTTTGCCGGCGCCCTTCGGGTCGTGGTTGCTTTTGTTACCGGAGTAACTTGAGCAGCCGCCCTCTTTGCCTTACGGCTGGCCACTACCGCCCACGTTTGCGGCGCAGGAACTGCCTGGCCGGTCTCTACTGGCTTAACGGGAGGCGCGGTAGACGCGGGAGGCACGGGAGCCGCTGGCTGTGTGCGCTTTGTCGTGCCACGCTTCCCTTTTGCATGACCTGACAACAGGCCCTGATCCTGAGAGGGTTCCAGGGGCTTCACAGGGGCTTGCACTCCGAAAGTGGCCAGCTTCGTATCAATAAGTACACTGATACGCTCCATAAGCCGACTTTCGGAGTCCAACCCCACAATCGCAGGGAGCTGCTTGGCAGCCTTGCCTGGACGTCCTCTTGCTACCGGGGGTTCCTCGCGTTTCCGGAGAGCACTGAGCTCCTCCGTCAGACTCCCTACCTTACTTGCTAGCTCTGCGAGCTGCGAGCGCAGCTCAGCATTCTCGCGCTCCAGCCTCTCAAAACTAGGAGGTAGGGAGACCCGCCGTGCTAACTCCGAGGAGGCTGCCTCGACCATTCTGGAGGCCACCCGTAGGCTGTGAACAAACGAGCCCTTTAGGTTGCAAGATTTGTCTGCCACCTTGTCCACCGCCAGTAGGCCGGACCTGATGCAGGCACCAAGGTCCGTAATGGACTTTCCCTCCATGTCTCTACCCAGATGGTCGGGTTTTGGGAGACCGGCTTTTGCCCTAGTCTTAATTTGGGCCACTGTAGGATCCCATATGCCCTCCTCATCCTCAGCGTCAGCTACCTCCACGTCCGTGACTACTGCTGCGTCCTCCTTGCTTCCCGCGACATTATGAGGCTTGGCCCTCCTCTTCCTTATAGTCCTTGCGGACACCTCCGATGTGGCGGATGTGAATGACGCATCAGACTTCCCTCCGTCGCTCTCGCCGGCCGAAACTGCAGGCGTGCTCGGGCGCACAAACCGCCCACGCCTGTCCCGTGCTGGGAGCACTGCTGCCACCGTCACGGCTCCTCCCTCTTGCTTTGGTCCCTAGGTGTTAATGGACCGATGACTCCTGTTGCAGACTCAGCGCTAAGCATTGAGTCGCTCTCCTCACTATCTCCTTCTCCTCTACCTTCTCCTCCTCGATTTTTGGTTTTTCCCATAGTAAATCCCACGAGTTTGAACGAATATAGGTCGGTCCCCGGGTGACGCCTTCCGTGGACAAGACTACATACTGTGGGGGGCGTCCGGTACCCACAGGTTTTAAAGACTTCGCTGTCTGGTTTTTATAGAGTGATCCTTCTCGCGGGCCGGCCAATTAAGGCAAGCCCTCCGCTCCACTGCACCTCGACGTACCTCATTAACGTCACCACTGAGGTCTTTGAAGAGAGTACAGCGGGTAACGGCGCGCTGGGAGAGCCGACGTAACTCCCCAGTTTTGGACGGTTGAGTGCCCGGCGGCAGTGTAAGTGCACACCGAGCCCGCCCCCTCACTATGAGCATTAGGCACTGGAAACGATATATCGTCCCCAGTTCCCAATACCCACCATCATTTGTTGCCTTTCCCCCGGATACAGAAATCAAGGAGAAATGCAACCTCCCACAACACTCGACGGTTGAGTGCCCGGTGGCAGTAAAAACGCACACCGAGCCCGCCCCCTCACTATGAGCATTAGGCACTGGAAACGATATATCGTCCCCAGTTCCCAATACCCACCATCATTTGTTGCCTTTCCCCCGGATACAGAAATCAAGGAGAAATGCAACCTCCCACAACACTCGACGGTTGAGTGCCCGGTGGCAGTAAAACGCACACCGAGCCCGCCTCCTCACTATGAGCATTAGGCACTGGAAACGATATATCGTCACCAGTTCCTAATACCCACCATCATTTGTTGCCTTTCCCCGGATACAGAAATCAAGGAGAAATGCAACCCCTGCCACTCCGCAATTACCCTCCACTTATGAGAGGGACACGCAGAGCAGCTATCCCTCCCTGTCAGAACATTCGCCACTGGCAACAACGTATCATCACCAGTGCCCAGGGTGCACCGTCCCGGCGTTGCCTTTCCCCTGGATACAATAGTATCAAAGGGAAATTCAACGACCAGGCACTCGAGGAGGTTTTCTGACGTGGCACCCCAACCTAACCTAACCTAACCTAACCTAACCTTTTTTTTTTTTTTCGTGGGAAATGCCTGCGCATACCCGCCCCGCGAAGTGAGGGCGGAGTTATGTCCGGACTCGCACCGACTAAAACCCCACGGTGTTCCTTCTGCCCACTTGGTGCTGTGCATACGGGCGCGCGTGAGCATTCTTCCGCGTGCACAGCTGTGGCGGCTTGCTAAACGCAGGCCCCGGCCATTTTTAACCTTTTTATGAGAGCGCGCGGGAACACCGGGCGCGCTCTCACTGACTTATGGTGAACTACGGACCTCCCGGGCCCATAGCTCGAGTCGAATTTGGGGGGGAAGTAGGGTATGCTTGCGCTTACGCTTTTCCCCCCGGCGGCGGCTGCGGACTAGTCCCGTGGTCACGGGACGGTTCCTCCTCCATCGCTTCAACCGTCCCTTGCGGCTGGGTGGCCGGGTGCCTAGGTGGCAGCGGGCGGACCAACCTTTTCCCACTCTTGGGCGCGGCCTTGCAGGCCTTGCTCCCCATCTTGTGGTCCGCCGGTTTGCTGGCTGCGACACACACAGCGCAACGCGGGTTGGCGGAGCACTGTGCCGCCTTGTGGCCAGATTCACCACAGCGGAAGCACAGCTCCCCACGATCGACTGTGGCGACGCACTGAGCCCTCACATGTCCAGCTTCTAAGCAGCGGAAACACCTCACAGGTGAGGGCTCCACCAGCTTGACCACGGCTGCCACCCACGAGACCATGAGTCGCCCGCCGGCAGCCACCTTTTTGGCGGCAGCCACAGGGCACTTGACCCAGGCCATTCCGAGTCCTGCAGGGTACCGCAGAATGTCGCTGCACTTAACTGCCTCTTCAGTGCAGCCACCAGCCTTCATCACGGCCGCTACTACGTCCTCCGCTGTAGCAGAGTCGTCCAGACCGGTCACCTTGACCTCCGCCGTCTTTGCCGGTCTGGATACCCGCACTCGCTTGCCCGCCGCTGCAGAACCTCGCTTAGTCTTCGAGCGAGGGCGTCCGCTATGTCGCCGCTGTCTGCGCCCGGGATTTCAAACATCCGAGCGCCCGTTGCGCAGACCACAGAATCATCTCCGGTTATACCGAGGGCGGCGAGGTTGATCTTCGCCTTTGCCTCGGTAATAACATCGGTATAGGTGACGCCTGCTGCCACTGCCTCTGGCTCCAGGGTCACCACCACGGCGGACGATCGCGGAGTGGCGATCGTGACTGCCCTCTTCGCGGGTTTTACGGGACTATTTGCCGCCGCCTTCCCAGCCTTCTTTTTGAGTCCCTTCTTCACCACCGTAGTCCATGGTTGCTCCATTGACTCCGGCGCCGGTGGTCGGGACTCAGCTTCCCTCCGTTGGCCCTCTTTCGCGGTCTTGCTTTGCTTCCCTTTGGGGCGTTTCGGGCCCGCGGAACCCCCAGCGACAGCCGGTGCGGCGCTAACTGCCATGACAGGCAGCTTTGCGGCTGCCGGTGCCTGGGAAGACGAGGGACCGGACAAATGAACGGTTTCGCTCCCAGTCCTCTATCTGCCGCCAATGGTGGGCGGAGTCGCTTTTCCGGCAGGAGGCGGTCTTCTAGTGCAGCAAATCTGGCGTTGATCATTGACCCCACCTGGTCAATGATCGAACGCACGAGCTCCTCCTTGCCAGCTCCCTCAGCTTGTTGGCTCGGCTTGTTAACCTGCATCCGCAGGTAGGCCACCTCCTTCCGCAGCTGCGACACTTCGTCTTGGAGGCGGGTGTTTGCAGCTGTCAGGTTCCGCGTTTCTTCAGAGGTACAGCGTCTCTGCAGAGTCCGAGTAACCTCAGTCACGGTCTCCGCTGCCTCCTTAAGCGCACGAACAAAGTTGCCCTTTAAGTTCTTGGACTTAGTGGCAACTAAGTTGATGACGCCGACGCTGTCCTCGATCCTCTTCTCCAGGTCCGCCACTGCCTCGAAGTCGCCATCGTTTGATGACGACTCAGACAAGGTCAATTTGCCGGTGCGGAGCTGTCGTGTCGCCGCAACAATCTTTTCCTCCGCCTCCATCCTCAGCTCCGCTTCTCGTGCTGACACCAACGCCATTTTTGCCTGGGCAAGGCCTACGTACTCCCCTGTTGTTGGGGGTCGCCCTCGGCCTCTCTTGGCAGATGTTCTTGCCGTACCCAGGCTTTTTCCACTTTCATGGCCCGTAAGCAGGCCAGAGCCACATGATATGTCCATAGAAGGACGTTTCCGCCCGCCACTTCGTCTACCGTCTTCAAACGACTCTACGCTCAGCATAGAGTCACTGTCGTCATCGCTGTCTCGTTCAGTTTCAGTCCGTTTTGCATAATTAAGTTTTTCCATTTTGATTCCCACGATAAAGGTCGATATAAACGGTCGATCCCGGGTGACGCCTATTCCGGAGACAAGGCTGCATACTGTGGGGTCGCCTGGTACCCACAGGTTTTAAGACTTCGCTGTCTGGTTTTATAGAGTGATCCTTCTCGCGGGCCGGCCAATTCAAGGCAAGCCCTCCGCTCCACTGCACCTCAACGTACCCCATGATCGTCAGCGCTGGGGTCTTTGAAGAGATTACAGCAGGTTACGGCGCGCTGGTGGAGCCGACGTAACTCCCCAGGTTTGGACAGTTGTGCCCGGAGGCAGTGTTAGTGCACACCGAGCCCGTCCCTCCACTATGAGCATTAGGCACTGGAAACGATATATCGTCACCAGTTCCTAATGCCACCATCATTTGTTGCCTTTCCCCGGATACTTTGATCAAGGAGAAATGCAGCCTCCACCGCGCATTGGACACTGGGAACGAAGTATCGTCACCAGTTCCCAATGCGCACCATCGGTCGGTTGCCTTTCCTCCGGATACGGAAATCAAGAGGAAATGCAACCCCAGCTCACTCCGCTGTGCCCTCCGCTTATCAGAGGGACACGCAGGCAACTATCCCCCTGTCAGAACATTCGCCACTGGCAACAACGTATCATCACCAGTGCCCAGGGTGCACCGTCCCGGCGTTGCCTTTCCCCTGGATACAATAGTATCAAAGGGAAATTCAACGACCAGGCACTCGAGGAGGTTTTCTGACGTGGCACCCCAACCTAACCTAACCTTTTTTTTTTTTTTTTTTTACATGGGGAAATGCCTACGCATACCCACCCCTGCGGGGGCAAGGATGGGTTATGTCGGACTCGCACCGACTAAAACCCCATGGTGTTCCACCTTCGTCGCGTATAGCGGGGCCACGGGAACGCTTTCGCACACCTCCGCGACCCCGCCTGCGCTGGCCGGCAAGCCGGCCCCTCCTTCGGGGAGGACATCCCCTAACCTAACCTTTTTTTTTTTTTTCGTGGGGAAATGCCTACGCATACCCGCCCTCGCGGGGACGAGCGGGTTATGTCGGACTCGCACCGACTAAAACCCCACGGTGTTCCTTCTGCCCACCGAGTGCTGTGCATACGGGTACGCTTGCGCATTCGTCCGCGTGCACAGCAGTGGCGGCTCGCTTTTACGGGCCCCGGCCGTTAGTAACCTTTATGGAGAGCGCGCGGGAACACGAGGCGCGCTCTCACCTCGCTGACTCATTTTGAGCTACGGACCTCCCGGGTCTGGCTCGAGAGTCGTATCAGGGCGGAATGGCGAGCGCATACGCTCTGCGTCTTCGCCCGATGCGGCGTCTGCGGACTGGATCCGAGGCGGCTGACTCCCGAACTCGCTCCGCCTCCTCCTTCGTGGACATCACCGCCTCGCAGTACACCTGCACTGCCCACCCTTCCCGACTGTCGACCATGGCGCGAACTACGGCCGCCAGCGACAAGTTGTTGCCCACTACGGCACTCAGTGCTCGGCGCTGTTCTGCCCACCGAGGACACACCTCCAGCGTGCTGGGCCGTGTCTTGGAGGCAGCCGTCACAGTGGTGACAGCCCTCGTTTGGCTCCCTTCCGATCAAGTGCAGGTACTTCCCGAAGCATCCATGCCCCGAAAGCACCTGCGACAACCGGAAGGTGAGCACTCCGTGTTTGATCTGTCCAGCCACTGCACGAGAACTGGACGTACTGCCTCTACGGTCGTGGTTCCGGCCCGGGGCTGTCGAAGTGCATGCTGCCACCTCCGCACCATGACCCTTCGACGCTCCGCCCTCGCCGCATCAACCTCCTCCCTCGTGGGTGGGAACTGGCGCACCGCAATCAAGCTCTCACGCCAAAAGAAAACGGACGCGAGAACTTTCGCCTCCAGTTCCCAGGGAGGGGACGCCGCCAGCACACACGCCGCCTCGTGGGACACCGTGTGGTACCCTCGGATCGCTCTGATCGCCATCGCCCTCTGGGGCCTTTGCAGAAGAGCGATTGTCCGGCTATTCAGAGCGTCACTCCACACGGGTGCCCCGTACAGCGCCATGGAGCGCACCATGCCCAGGTACAGGCGCCGACAAGCCGCATTCGGACCTCCAATATTCGGCAGCAAGCTGCCGACTACGCGTTCGCCGCACCTCTCAACAGCCTGGGCAATATGCCCAGGAAGTGCACCTCGAAGTTCCATCGGCCGTCAAAGTGAGTCCCAGATATTTCATCTGGGACTTGATGCCGATGCGAACTCCTCCCACTACTATGTGCAGTCCCGAGGGTGGCGCGTTCCGAGGCCCGTGAAACACAAGGCCTCAGACTTGTTAAGGGCCACCTCGAGACCCAGCCTTCGGATACGACCCACTACGTGGGCCACTCCCGCTGTAGCACGTAAGGTGCACTCCTGTAGGTGCCGCCCCTTGCCGTCTGCAGGTGTCGTCAGCGTAGCAAGTCACGCAGAGGCCACGCAGTAGTGACCCGCGGAGGACCCAGTCGTAACCAATGTTCCACAGGAGCGGTCCGAGAACCGAACCCTTAATGGGAACACCGCACGAGACTACGCGACTATGCCACGCGTTTCGACACCTATACGCCACCGACCTGCCCGAGAGATACGACGCGATCATGCGCTGGAGGTAGTTCGGCACCGGTGATACCGGAGTGCCTCCTGATGCAACTCCAGGGCAAGGTGTTGAAGGCGTTGGCGATGTCAAGAGACACCGCCAAGACGACCTCGCCCCGGGCGACCGCTTCCTCCGCCGTCCTCTTCACTCGCATGATCGCATGTATCGTGGACCTGCCCTCGCGAAAACCGAATTGGCTATCATCCAAATCCGGACCGACCCCACCAGATGCCGGACGAGGCGACCGGCAATGACACGCTCAAAGAGCTTTGCCACCTCGTCCAACAGCACTATGGGCCGGTACGCAGAGGGCGAGTCCCTCGGGCGCCCCTCCTTCCTCAAGAGGACCATCGTGCCCGCCTTCCACACCCGCGGAAAACGGCCCTGCGTTAGGCAGGCATTGAATAGTCCTCTGAGATTGCCTCGAGTGCGCCGGATGCTAGGACCCACGCACGGCCAGGTACACCGTCGGGTCCTGGGGCCGTATTCCTCGAACGGAGTCGAAGAATCGCGGCCCCGAACTCCAGGGTTACTGGCGGTACCACCTCGTCCCCGCCAGTAACCGCATCCAGCGTAGTCGGAGCCATGGTCGGCGGCGTGTGTTCCTCTCTCTGGGGGAACAGGGCTGCAACCACTGCGTCCACGAACTGGGGCTGGAGACTTTGCGTCAGAGGGGGCGCCCATGGGCGAAGTTTCCCCCGCACCATGCGGTATGGGCGACCCCACGGATCACGGTTCAGAGTCTCCAGCAGCTCGTTTCTCGCCCCAGCCTTGGCCTCGCCGATGGCGATTTGAAGACGAAGCTTGGCCCTCACATAAGCGTCGCGCAACGATGACTCGGCCACATCGTCACGGCGTCTCCTCCGGCGTTGCCTCGTGTACTGGCGTCTCGCGACTACGCACGCAGTGCGCAGCTCAGCGATGTCGGCGGACCACCAGTACACCTGCCTTTTCGGCGGTCGAGGCCCCAACCGTGGCATCGACGCATCGCGAATGCGAGTCATCGACGCGCGAAGCGCCACCGCTTCGTCCTCCACGCAGTGGTTGCTGCACCTCGGGAAACCCACGATTCCACCAGGAAGCCTCGATGAGAACTTCCCTGTCGAGGTGCTTGAGTGCCCATCGCGGGCCGTCACCACGGACGACCGCTCGCCCGGATCGGACCGGAACCGCGTCGGAATCGGAGACGCTGAAGCGGATATACAAATGATCCGACAGCGTCTCCACACCGGACACGACTTCCCACCCGTGAACCCGGCGCGCCATGGATGTGCTGGCGAAGGACAGGTCCACAACGGAGCTCCCCTGGGGCCGAACGCATGTGGGTTCGAACCACGGTTGAGCAGACAGAGTCCACGGACAGTGCCCACCTCTCCAGGAACGTCCCCGCGTATCGCTGGCAGAACAGCCCCAAACGATGTTCTTAGCGTTGAAGTCACCCATCACCAAAATAGGATGAGGGTGACTCCTGCCAATGAGCTCCGACCTCGCCAAGAGTCCCTCGAACTCGGAGCGGCTTCTGCTGGGGGACAATAAATGCCAATAATGACTATCCCCCACCAGCGCCACAACGAATCCGCGACCCTTCTCTACCCAATCCATGGGTGGGGCACCAGCAGTCGTCCGAGCAACTACCGCGACCGAGCCATCCACGTCTCCGCCCATCCATCCCTGTCCGGAACCAGGTAGGGTTCCGAAACGGCAACCACGTGGGTCAACCACTGCGCCATACTCTGAAAGAGCAGATCTTGTGCTCTAGCACAGTGGTTGACGTTCGCCTGAACTACGTGAAGGCCGTAGCTCATTGCGAGGCCGGTTTCGGATCCTCCTCCATTGCCTCCACCTGTGGTTGCTGGCTGGCCGGTTGCTTCGGTGGCAACGTGCGAGCTGGCCTTATCCCTCTCTTGGGAGGCGCGGTGCAGGCCTTCCTCCCATCCTGTGGTCGGCCGGTTTTGGCTGCGACACACACAGCGCAACGCGGGTTGGCGGAACACTGCGCTGCCTTGTGGCCAGATTGACCACAACGGAAGCACAGCTCCCCGGTCGACTGCGGCGTCGCATTGGGCCCTCATGTCCGACTCCAGGCAGCGGAAGCACCTCAGAGGTGTGGGCTCAATGACCTTGCTGAGGCAAGATCAATAGCCGCCATTAATGCGCGTACCGGATAAATAAGACCCAAAAGGCCACTATGTCCTGCAACATCCCGTAGGATGTGGCTGCATTTGACTGCCTCCTCAGGGCAGCCACCGGCCTTCGCCACGGCTGTCACCACCTCCTCAAAGTGGTGGAGTCATCTAGACCAGCAATTCTGACCTCCACTGTCTTTGCTGGTCTAGTTATCCGCACCCCCTTTGACGCGAGCGCCTCCCTCAACTTTTCGGCAAGGCGGTCCGCCCTGTCGCCGCTGTCTGCACCGGGGATTTCAAACATACGCGCCCCGTGGCGCATGTGCAGAACCATAGTCTGGTATCCCGAACAGAGGTCGACTTTCCTCTTCGCCTCGGTGATAACCTCCGCATAAGTAACACCAGCCGCCGCCGCTTCCGGCGCCAGTGTCACCACGACAGCGGCCGATCTGGGGGCGGCAATCTTTGCCGGCCTCGGTGCAGGATTGCCAGGGCTCTTGACAACCTTGCCGCCCTTCTTTTTCTTGAGCCTTTCACCACCACCGTAGTCCACGGTTCTTCCATGGACTGAGGTGCTGGTGGCACAGATCGGGGCTCAGTTGCCGTCTGGATCCCCTTTGTGGGTTCGCTGCGCTTACCTTTCCCCTTGCCCTTCCCCTTCGGAGCCACCGAACCCCCAGTGACGACTGCCTGTTCGCTGCTAGGCGCAATGACAGGCGGCTTCGGGGCAGCCGGAATCCGGGTAAGCCGAGGGCCAGCCGAAGTGCTGGGCGCGTCACTTATTCTCGCGTCTGCCGCCAACGGAGGACGGAGGCGTTTCGGGAGAAGGCGATCCTCCAAAGCCGCGAATCTGGCGTTCATCATTGTCCCCGCTGGCCGTGGTGAACGCGCCCGTCATTGCCTTCAGACGGGACTGGTCCGCGTTTATTAGGCTGCTCCATCAGCAACCGCATCTCCGCCACTTCCTTCCGCAGTTGTCCAACTTCCGCTTGCAGGCGGTTGTTGCTCACCTGCAGCCCTTCGTTTTCTTCCGAGGTGCACCGACTCTGCAGAACCTGGGTGAGCGACCTGATGGATTCTGCAGCTTCCCTCAACGCCCGAATCGAGGTGCCCTTAAGGTTCTTCGATTTCGAAGCAACCTGGTTTATGACGTCGATATTCTCGTCAATCTTCTTCCGTAAATCCGATGCCGCTTGAAAGTCGCCGTCATTTGACGACGACTCCGATAATGTTGTCATCCTGTCGGCGCGGAGCCAGTCGAGCCGTGGAAGCAATCTCCCGCTCTGCTTCCATCCTCTCCTCCTCTCTATTGGCGGCAATTGGCGCTAGCTTCGCCTGAGCTAGTCCGACATACTCCCCGTAGTCGGAGGCCTCCTCAGCCTCTCTTGGCTGATGTTCTTGCCACTGTGTTTCTCGCCTCCTCATCATGGCCGTAACCGGACCAGAACTTGCGTCCGTAGATGGCCGCTTTCTTCCCGCACTCTTTCTGTTCTCTTGGAGACTCCACGCTTTGCATAGAGTCACTCTCCTCATCACTCATCTCCGACATGCTAATGTTTTGTTTTCATATTCCATATTTGTTCCCACGATTATAGGACGAAGTAGAAGTCGGTCCCCGGGTGACGCCTATTCCGGTGACAAGGCTACATACCAAAGAGTCGCCTGGTACCCACAGGTTTTAAGACTTCGCTGTCTGATTTTTTATAGAGGTTTACTCCTCGCGGGCCGGCCAATTAATTTTGCAGCCTCCGCTCCACTACCGCTGGCGCTTTATATATTCCATCGCTTTTCGAGTCTTTGACGTACAAGCGGTGCAGCGCTGGGAGAGCCGACGTAACTCCCAGTTTTGGACGGTTGAGTGCCCGGCGGCAGTGTGAGTGCACACCGAGCCCGTCCCCACTATGAGCATTAGGCACTGGAAACGATATATCGTCACCAGTTCCTAATACCCACCATCATTTGTTGCCTTTCCCCGGATACAGAAATCAAGGAGAAATGCAACCTCCCACAACGCTCGACGGTTGAGTGCCGGGCGGCAGTAAAAGCGCACCGAGCCCGTCCCCACACTGTGAGCATTAGGCACTGCCAGCGACGTATCGCCACCAGTTCCAAATGCACCCTCATTTTGTTGCCTTTCCCCGGATACTTTGATCAAGGAAATGCAGCCTCCACCCTCGCATTGGGCACTGAGAACGGCAATATCGGTGCCCAATGCTATCGGTTGCCTTTCCTCCGGATATGGAAATCAAAGTACAGCCCTGCCACTCCGCTGCGCCCTCCGCTTATCAGAGGGACACGCAGAGCAGCTGTCCCCCCTGTCAGAACATTCGCCACTGGCAACAACGTGTCATCGCCAGTGCCCAGGGTGCACCGTCCCGGCGTTGCCTTTCCCCGGATACAATAGTATCAAAGGAAATTCAACGACCAGGCACTCGAGGAGGTTTTCTGACGTGGCACCCCAACCTAACCTAACCTAACCTTTTTTTTTTTTTTTTACCTGGGAAATGCCTACGCATACCCACCCCTGCGGGGGCAAGGGTGGGTTATGTCGGACTCGCACCGACTAAAACCCCATGGTGTTCCACCTTCGTCGCGTATGGCGGGGCCACGGGAACGCTTTCGCACACCTCCGCGACCCCGCCTGCGCTGGCCGGCAAACCGGCCCCTTCTCCGGGGAGGACATCTCCTCTCCACCCTCTCCTGCAAGGCGCGCCGGAACACGGACGCACCTTCCAACTCGGCCTCCTCTGTAGGTGGGAAGCGGACTCCCCCGAGTCCGCCTCCCAGAGGCCATGGGGGCCAGGAAAGCACTAAGCCAACCCAGCCCCCTGCGGCGGATCTGGTCTGCGGCTCCACCGCCGACCGATGTTCGGCCGCGGAGGACAGGGAGAGCGGCAACGAAACACCGACACTCCTCTTCCCCCGCGGCCCCACCACAGCCGCATCATGCGGTGCGACCCCCGCTTGAGTCGCGGAGGATAGGGAGAGCGGCAACGCAGTACCGACACTCCTCTCCCTCCGCGACTCCGCCTCGGCTACTGAGGGCGGGGAAGGCGGCCTCGCTCCGCCACTTCCGCCCCCAGCAGTCCACCGACACGCCTTCGAGGCGAGCTCTTTACTAGCCCACCCAAAACGGCCTCCTCAGGCCGGCCACAGAGCACCTTAGGCCGGCCGTTGGGGTTCCGCTTAGCTTCACCATGGGTGACCAAGGCACGGTTACTAAACTTTCCCGCTACGACAAAGCGAGAACCCTTCGGGGAACCTTTTTTTTTTTTTACATGGGGAAATGCCTACGCATACCCACCCCTGCGGGGGCAAGGGTGGGTTATGTCGGACTTGCACCGACTAAAACCCCATGGTGTTCCACCTTCGTCGCGTATGGCGGAGCCACGGGAACGCTTTCGCACACCTCCGCGACCCCGCCTGCGCTGGCCGGCAAACCGGCCCCTTCTCCGGGGGAGGACATCTCCTCTCCACCCTCTCAGGCAAGGCGCGCCGGAACACGGACGCGCCTTCCATCTCGGCCTCCTCTGTAGGTGGGAAACGGACTCCCCGGTCCGCCCCCCGCGCAGAAGACCATGGGGGCCAGGAAAGCACTAAGCCAACCCAGCCCCTGCGGTGGATCTGGTCTGCGGCTCCACCGCCGACCGATGTTCGGCCGCGGAGGACAGGGAGAGCGGCAACGAAACACCGACACTCCTCTTCCCCGCGGCCCCACCACAGCCGCATCATGCGGTGCGACCCCCAGCGAGTCGCGGAGGATAGGGAGATACACTACCCTCCTCCGCGACTCCGCCTCGGCTGCGGATGGTGCGTTAGACGGCCTCACTCCGTCCATCCGCACCCGCAGCCCTGTTCTGCTTCAGGCAGGCTCGTTACGAGCCCACCCGGAGCGGCCTCCTCAGGCCGGCCTCAGGCGCCTTAGGCCGGCCATTTGGGTTCCTCTTAGCTTCACCGTGGGTGACCAAGCCACGGTTACTAAACCCGCTACGACAAAGCGAGAACCCTTCGGGGAACCTAACCTAACCTAACCTAACCTAACCTAACCTAACCTTTTTTTTTTTTTTTTTTGTTATCCCGGAAATCTTCGAAGATACCCTGTCTCCTGGGGAGAGACAGGGTTATGTGGTATTTCTAACCACTAAAACCCCCGGTGGCCATCCTCAGTGCATTGGGAGGGGCTCCGGGATCTCCTACGGAACGCACCGGTGCCCCTCAGCACAGTGCCTTAGCTCGTCTCAGGGGAGGCCGCGCCTCCTCGCACCCTCGCCGTGCTACGGCAGCCCTGGACCACTTCGGGTTGCCGTCCTTCCCCGGATTCGCTTGCCTGGGCGGTCAGAGCCCCGCCCGACCGCAGACCCGCAGTCCCTTTTAGTCGCCTTGTACGACAGGCAGGGGATACCTTAGCCCTATTCTTATGCCCGAGCTAAAGGGCTGACGGGCCGGGGCGTCCGTTGCCACCGCCCGGCGTCGCCGTCTCCGAGCGGGATCGGCCTCTCCCGATCCCGCTCGGCGGTCTCCTTCTGTAACATAACAATTTCACAGAAGGAGACCAGCGCCTTCCATGCGCCTTTATCCGCCAGCGCAGCCGCTACTGCGACTGGCGGAGAGAGGTCTTGCCCGATCCTCTGGACCAGGATCCGTCGCTCGGACTCCCACGCAGGGCACTCAGCGAGCGTGTGCTGTGCGGAATCCGGTCCCCGCCACAGTGGTGGCATTGCGTTGTCGATTCGCGTCAATCCTGTTCAGGTACTCACCCGAAACACCCGTGCCCAGTGAGTACCTGCGTCAATCGGAAGGTGACGTGCACCTCTTCCCCGCTCGCAGCCAGGCTTCGAAGCTCGGCAGAGCGCGCTGACCGATACTGGCGCAGAGCGAAGGCTCTTGTGGCCTCTCTCGCCACCCGCAGCGCCCGTCTGCGCTCCTGCCTTCGCACCTCGCCCGCATCCAGGGCTCGGCTTCCACCTGGGGAAGACGAAGGCGGGCAAACACCCGCGCATCCATCTCCGCCAGGATGTCCAGTGGTGGAAACCGAGCTGGGACAGTGGCCGCCTCGAAAGATATCGTACGATATCCTCGTGCGATCCTGATGGCCATCTTTCGCTGCAGGCTATTGAGCTTAGCTCTGCAGCGACGGACGCCCGTGAGTCGATGTGACCATACGGTTAAGGTTAGGTTAGGTTAGGTTAGGTTAGGTTAACCTAACCTAACCTTTTTTTTTTTTTTTTTTTTTCGTGGGAAATGCCTACGCATACCCGCCCTCGCGGGGACGAAGGCGGGTTATGTCGGACTCGCACCGACTAAAACCCACGGTGTTCCATCTGCCCACTTAGTGCTGTGCATACGGGGCGCGTGAGCATTCTTCCGCGTGCACAGCTGTGGCGGCTTGCTAAACGCAGGCCCCGGCCATTTTAACCTTTTTATGAGGCGCGCGGGAACACCGGGCGCGCTCTCACCTCACTGACTCATGTTGAACTACGGACCTCCCCGGGCCCATGGCTCGAGTCGAATTCGGGGAAGTAGGGTATGCTTGCGCTTACGCTTTTCCTCCCGGCGGCGGCTGCGGACTAGTCCGTGGTCACGGGACGGTTCCTCCTCCATCGCTTCAACCGTCCCTTGCGGCTGACTGGCCGGGTGCCTGGGTGGCAGCGGGCGGACCAACCTTTCCCACTCTTGGGCGCGGCCTTGCAGGCCTTGCCCCCATCTTAATGGTCCGCCGGTTTGCTGGCTGCGACACACACAGCGCAACGCGGGTTGGCGGAGCACTGTGCCGCCTTGTGGCCAGATTCACCACAGCGGAAGCACAGCTCCCCACGATCGACTGCGGCGACGCACTGAGCCCTCACATGTCCAGCTTCTAAGCAGCGGAAACACCTCACAGGTGGGGCTCCACCAATGACCACGGCTGCCACCCACGAGACCATGGAGTCGCCCGCCGGCGTACCTTTTGGCGGCAGCCACAGGGGCACTGACCCAGGCCATTCCGAGTCCTGCAGGGTATCGCAGAATGTCGCTGCACTTAACGGCCTCTTCAGTGCAGCCACCAGCCTTCGTCACGGCCGCTACCACGTCCTCCGTTGTAGCAGAGTCGTCCAGACCGGTCACCTTGATCTCCGCCGTCTTCGCCGGTCTGGATACCCGCACTCGCTTGCCCGCTGCTGCAAGCACCTCGCTTAATCTTTTAGCGAGGGCGTCCGCCTTGTCGCCGCTGTCTGCGCCGGGGATTTCAAACATTCGAGCTCCCGTTGCGCAGACGCGGAATCCCATCTCGGTTATACCGAGGGAGGCGAGGTTGATCTTAGCCTTTGCCTCGGTAATAACGTCGGTATAGGTGACGCCTGCTGCCACTGCCTCCGGCTCCAGGGTCACCACCACGGCGGACGATCGCGGAGTGGCGATCGTGACTGCCCTCTTTGCGGGTTTTGCGGGACTCTTTACCACCGCCTTCCAGTCTTCTTTTGAGTCCCTTCTTCACCACCGTAGTCCACGGTTGCTCCGTTGACTTCGGTACCGGTGGTCGGGACTCAGCTTCCCTCGTTTGGCTCTCTTTCGCGGGCTCGCTCCGCTTTCCTTTAAGGGCGTTTCGGGGCCACGGAACCCCAGCGGCAACTGGTGCGGCGCTAACTGCCTTGACAGGCGGCTTTGCAGCTGCAGGTGCCTGGGAAGGCGGGGACTGGACAAAGGAACGGGTTCCGCTACCAGTCCTCTATCTGCCGCCAGTGGTGGGCGGAGGCGCTTTTCCGGCAGCAGGCGGTCCTCTAGTGCGGCGAATCTGGCGTTGATCGGTGGCCCACCTGGTCAATGATCAGACGCCTGAGCTCCTCATACCAGCTCCCTCAGCTTGTTGGCTCGGCCGGTTTACCTGCATACGCAAGTAGGCCACCTCCTTCCGCAGCTGCGACACTTCGTCTAGGAGGCGAGTGTTTGCAGCCTGCAGGTTCCGCGTTTCATCAGAGGTACAGCGTCTCTGCAGAGTCCGAGTAACCTCTGTCACGGTCTCCGCTGCCTCCTTCAGCGCACGAACAAAGTTGCCCTTTAAGTTCTTGGACTTAGTGGCAACCAAGTTGATGACGCCGACGCTGTCCTCGATCCTCTTCTCCAGGTCCGCCGCTGCCTCGAAGTCGCCATCGTTTGATGACGACTCAGACAGGGTTGACTTCCCGGTGCGGAGCTGTCGAGTTGCCGCAACAATCTTCGCCTCCGCCTCCACCCTCAGTTCCGCTTCTCGTGCTGACACCAACGCCATTTTTGCCTGGGCAAGGCCTACGTACTCCCCTGTTGTTGGGGGTCGCCCTCGGCCTCTCTTGGCAGATGTTCTTGCCGTACCCAGGCTGTTTCCACCGTCATGGCTCGTAAGCAGACCAGAGCCACATGATGCGTCCACAGAAGGACGTTTCCTCCCGCCACTTCGTCTACCGTCTTCAAACGACTCTACGCTCAGCATAGAGTCACTGTCGTCATCACTGTCTCGTTCAGTTTCAGTCCGTTGTGCATAATTAATTTTTCCATTTTGATTCCCACGATAAAGGTCGATATAAACGGTCGATCCCCGGGTGACGCCTATTCCGGAGACAAGGCTGCATACTGTGGGGTCGCCTGGGTACCCACAGGTTTTAAGACTTCGCTGTCTGGTTTTATAGAGTGATCCTTCTCGCGGGCCGGCCAATTGGAGCCGGTATAACTTCCACTGCACCTCAACGTACCCCATGATCGTCAGCGCTGGGGTCTTTGAAGAGTACAGCGGGTTACGGCGCGCTGGTGGAGCCGACGTAACTCCCCAGTTTTGGACGGTTGTGCCCGGAGGCAGTGTTAGTGCACACCGAGCCCGTCCCTCCACTATGAGCATTAGGCACTGGAAACGATATATCGTCGCCAGTTGCTAATACCACCATCATTTGTTGCCTTTCCCCGGATACTTTGATCAGGGAAATGCAACCTCCACCCGCATTGGGCCCTGAGAACGACGTATCGTCAATAGTTCCCAATGCGCACCATCTTTCGGTTGCCTTTCCTCCGGATTTGGAAATCGAGAGGAAATGCAACCCCCCTGCCACTCCGCAGTGCCCTCCGCTTATCAGAGGGACACGCAGAGCAGCTATTCCCCCCTGTCAGAACATTCGCCACTGGCAACAACGTATCATCACCAGTGCCCAGGGTGCACCGGCCCGGCGTTGCCTTTCCCCCGGATACAATAGTATCAAAGGGAAATTCAACGACCAGGCACTCGAGGAGGTTTTCTGACGTGGCACCCCAACCTAACCTAACCTTTTTTTCGTGGGGAAATGCCTACGCATACCCGCCCTCGCGGGGACAGGCAGGTTATGTCGGACTCGCACCGACTAAAACCCCACGGTGTTCCATCTGCCCACTTAGTGCTGTGCATACGGGTACGCTATGAGCATTCTTCCGCGTGCACAGCTGTGGCGGCTTGCTAAACGCAGGCCCCGGCCATTTTTAACCTTTTTATGAGAGCGCGCGGGAACACCGGGCGCGCTCTCACCTCACTGACTCATGTTGAACTACGGACCTCCCCGGGCCCATAGCTCGAGTCGAATTCGGGGGGAAGTAGGGTATGCTTGCGCTTACGCTTTTCCCCCCGGCGGCGGCTGCGGACTAGTCCCGTGGTCACGGGACGGTTCCTCCTCCATCGCTTCAACCGTCCCTTGCGGCTGACTGGCCGGGTGCCTGGGTGGCAGCGGGCGGACCAACCTTTTCCCACTCTTGGGCGCGGCCTTGCAGGCCTTGCCCCCCATCTTGTGGTCCGCCGGTTTGCTGGCTGCGACACACAGCGCAACGCGGGTTGGCGGAGCACTGTGCCGCCTTGTGGCCAGATTCACCACAATGGAAGCACAGCTCCCCACGATCGACTGCGGCGACGCACTGAGCCCTCACATGTCCAGCTTCTAAGCAGCGGAAACACCTAAGAGGTGAGGGCTCCACCAGCTTGACCACGGCTGCCACCCACGAGACCATAGGTCGCCCGCCGGCGTACCTTTTGGCGGCAGCCACAGGGCCTTGACCCAGGCCATTCCGAGTCCTGCAGGGTATCGCAGAATGTCGCTGCACTTAACGGCCTCTTCAGTGCAGCCACCAGCCTTCGTCACGGCCGCTACCACGTCCTCCGTTGTAGCAGAGTCGTCCAGACCGGTCACCTTGATCTCCGCCGTCTTCGCCGGTCTGGATACCCGCACTCGCTTGCCCGCTGCTGCAAGCACCTCGCTTAATCTTTTAGCGAGGGCGTCCGCCTTGTCGCCGCTGTCTGCGCCGGGGATTTCAAACATTCGAGCTCCCGTTGCGCAGACGCGGAATCCCATCTCGGTTATACCGAGGGAGGCGAGGTTGATCTTAGCCTTTGCCTCGGTAATGTGCTGTGCATACGGGTACGCTATGAGCATTCTTCCGCGTGCACAACTGGTGGCGGCCAGTTGTGTGGCCTCGGCATATTTGGCCCTGTCTAGAGAGCGCGCGGGAACACCGGGCGCGCTCTCACCTCGCTGACTTGTACTGAGCGACAGACCTCCCCGTGTCCATCCTCGAGTCGTAGTAATGAGTACACCTACGCTCTCACCTTTCCCCTGCGGCGGCTGTGGAGTGGTCAGGGTCGTGGGACGCTTCCTCCTCCATCGGCTGGCTGGTCGGTTGCCGAGGTGGCAACAGGCGGACCGGCCTTTTCCGGCTTTGGAAGGCGCTTTGCAGGCCTTCCCCATCCTATGGTCCGCCGGTTTGCTGGCTGCGACACACAGCGCAACGCGGGTTGGCGGAGCACTGTGCCGCCTTGTGGCCAGGTTGATACAGCGGCAGCACAACTCCCCGGTCGATCGGTGCGTCGCACTGAGCCCTCACGTGTCCCGCCTCGAAACAGCGGAAACACCTAAGAGGTGAGGGCTCCACGAGCTTCACCTCGGCCGCCACCATGAAATCGTTAGGCGCCCGCTGGCAGCCACCTTTTTGGCGGCAGCCACGGGGCACCGGACCCAGGCCATCCCAAGGCCTCCGGGATATCGCAGGACCTCGCTGCACTTTACAGCGTCCTTGGGACAGCCGCCAGCCTTCGTTACCGCCGCAATTACGTCCTCTGCTGTGGTGGAGTCATCCAGACCGGATACCTTGACTTCTGCAGTCTTCGCCGGTCTGGACACTCGCACTTGTTTGCCCGCTGCTGCAAGTACCTCGCTCAGTTTTTGAGCCAGGGCGTCCGCCTTAGCTTCGCTGTCTGCGCCAGGGATTTCGAACATTCGAGCCCCGTGGCGCAGATGCGAAATCTCCAGTTATACCGAGGGAGGCTAGGTTTATTTTCGCCTTCGCCTCGGTAATTACGTCAATATATGTGACGCCCTTTGCCGCAGCCTCAGGCTCCAGGGTCACAACCACAGCAGAGGATCGCGGAGTCGCAATTTTAACCGCCCTTGGTTTGCTAACAATTTGCTTCGTCTTCCCTCCCTTGTTTTGAGCCTTCCTGGCCACCGTAGTCCAGGGTTGTTCCATGGACTCGGGGCAGGTGGCAGGGTTGGGACTCCGCTGCCTTCTTTGGACCCTCCTTTACAGGCTCACTTCGTTTCCCTTTGGGGCGCTTCGGGGCCACAGCGACCCCAGCGACAACCGATTTAACGCTAGCCGCCTTAACAGGCGGTTTTGCTTTAGCCGGTGTCTGGGAAGGCGAAGAGCTGGACGAGATACCGGGCAATGCTTCCGGCCTCTTGTCGGTCGCCAATGGGGGGCGGAGGCGCTTCTCCGGCAGGAGGCGGTCCTCCAGGGCGGCAAATCTGACGTTGATCATTGACCCCACCTGGTCAATGATCGAGCGCACGAGCTCCTCCTTGCCCGCTCCCTCGATTTGTTGGCTGGGCCGGTTCGTTTGCATCCGCAGGTCAGCCACCTCCTTCCTCAGCTGCGACAGTTCACCTTGTAGGCGAGCATTATCTGCCTGCAGCTTCCGCGTCTCGTCTGAGGTACAACGTCGCTGCAGAGTCTTGGTAACCTCGCTGACGTTCTCTGCAGCCTCTTTGAGCGCCTTCACCCAGATGCCCTTCAGGTTCTTCGACCTTGTTGCAACCATGGTGATGACGCCCACGCTGTCCTCTACCCTCTTTTTCTGGCTCCGCCGCCGTCTCGAAGTCGCCATCGTTGGACGACGACTCCGACCAGGAGTTGTTGTCCTGCCGACGCCAGGCCTGACGGACGCTAAAACGACTTCCGCCTCCGCCGCCACCCTCAATTCCGCTTCCTTAGCGGACACTAACTCCATTTTAGCCTGAGCGAGGCCGACGTATTGCCCGTAGTTGGGGCCTCCCACGACCTCTCTTGGCAGATGTTGTTGCCATGCCCAAGCTAGTTTTTCCTTGCTGGCCCGTTACCGAACCAGAGCCGCATCCTTCGTCCATAGACGGACGTTCCTCCCACTTCTTCTCCCCTCGTCAAGTGACTCCACGCTTAGCATAGAGTCACTGTCATCATCACTATCTGCCGACATGTATTTTGTTTTAGGTTTACTCATATTGGTTCCCACGATTGTGGACGAAATAAAAGGTCGGCCCCCGGGTTACGCCATTCCGAGGGCAAGGCTACATACTGTGGGGGTCGCCTGGTACCCACAGGTTTTCAAGACTTCGCTGTCTGATTATTTTATAGAGGTTTACTCCTCGCGGGCCGGCCAATTAAGGCAAGCCCTCCGCTCCGCTGCACTTCGACGTACCCCATTATCGTCAACACTGGGGTCTTTGACGAAAGTACAGCGGGTTACGGCGCGCTGGGAGAGCCGACGTAACTCCCCAGTTTTGGACGGTTGGATGCCCGGCGGCAGTGTGAGTGCACACCGAGCCCGTCCCTCCACTATGAGCATTAGGCACTGGAAACGATATATCGTCACCAGTTCCTAATACCCACCATCATTTGTTGCCTTTCCCCCGGATACAGAAATCAAGGGGAAATGCAACCTCCCACAACGCTCGACGGTTGAGTGCCCGGCGGCAGTGTGAGTGCACACCGAGCCCGTCCCCCACACTGTGAACATTAGGCACTGCCAACGACGTATCGCCACCAGTTCCCAATGCACACCCTCATTTTGTTGCCTTTCCCCCGGATACTTTGATCAAGGAGAAATGCAACCTCCACCCTCGCATTGGGCACTGGAAACGATATATCGTCACCAGTGTCCAATGCGCACCATCGTTCGGTTGCCTTTCCTCCGGATACGGAAATCAAAAGGAAATGCAACCCCCCTGCCACTCGACTGTGCCCTCCGCTTATCAGAGGGACATGCAGAGCAGCTATCCCCCCCTGTCAGAACATTCGCCACTGGCAACAACGTGTCATCACCAGTGCCCAGGGTGCACCGTCCCGGCGTTGCCTTTCCCCCGGATACAATAGTATCAAAGGGAAATTCAACGACCAGGCACTCGAGGAGGTTTTCTGACGTGGCACCCCGTGGCACCCCAACCTTTTTTTTTTTTTTTTTTGGGGAAATGCCTACGCATACCCGCCCCCGCGGGGACGAGGGCGGGTTATGTCGGACTTGCACCGACTAAAACCCCATGGTGTTCCTCCATCGTCGCGTATGGCGGGGTCACGGGAACGCTTTCGCACACATCCGCGACCCCGCCAGCGCCGGCCGACCAGACGGCCCCTTCTCCGGGTGAGGACATCTCCCTCTCCACCCCTCTCAGGCAGGGCGCGACGGAACACTGACGCGCCCTCCAACTCGGCCTCCTCTGTAGGTGGGAAGCGGACTCCCCCGAGTCCGCCCCCCAGAGGCCATGGGGGCCAGGAAAACCCCAGCCCCCTGCGGCGGATCTGGTGTTAGGCTCCGCCGCCGACCAATTTTCGGCCGCGGAGGACAGGGAGAGCGGCAGGATCAACCAACACTCCACTGAACCCGCGGCCCCACCACGGCCGCATCAGCGGTGCGACCCCCGCTTGAGTCGCGGAGGATTGGGAGATACACTACCCTCCTCCGCGACTCCGTCTCGGATGCGGAGGGTGGGGCGACGATGCGCGGTACCGGTGCTAACAGTCCTCGCACCGCCACCCCATTCCCCGACTCCGCCTCGGCTGCGGATGGTGCGTAAGACGGCCTCACTCCGTCCATCCGCACCCCGCAGCCCACCGACACGCATCCAGGGTGGGCCCAGCTCCAGCCCGCCCGGAGCCTCCTCAGGCCGGCCTTAGAGCGCCTTAGGCCGGCCATTTGGGTTCCTCTTAGCTTCACCGTGGTTAACTCCCGCACCACGGTTACTAAGCCCGCTACGACAAAGCGGGAACCCTTCGGGGGGGAACCTAACCTAACCTAACCTAACCTAACCTTTTTTTTTTTTTTTTTGTGGGAAATGCCTACGCATACCCGCCCTCGCGGGGGCAAGGGCGGGTTATGTCGGACTCGCACCGACTAAAACCCCACGGTGGTCGCCACCAACGCTCGCGAGGGGTCGCGGGATCTCCGTTAGGAACGCAACCGCAACCCCCCTGCGCTTCGCTGGGATAGCCCGTCCCGGGGGCGTGCGTGAAGATCGCACCCCAGAACCCTCACGGAACTATCACGACGACACGGTACCACGTCGTGCCGTCGTCCTCCTCGGGGTCGCTATTACTGGACGGTCAGGCCCCACTCCGATCGTCAGCGACCCGTAGGGCCCGTTTACGGTAGGGGATCACCGATAGGAGGGCCGTGACGAGGCGCGCGAGCGCCACGTCGGCCCGTCTCCGAGCAGGATCAGTCCTCTCTCTTTCCCGCTCGGCAGCCTCCTTTCGGACCATTATGGTCTCGCAGAAGGAGGCTATGGCCCTCCACGCCAATTCCCCGCGCAGTATCCCCGACACTACTGCTGGCAGGGACAGGTTCCGTCCGATGTGACCGACCAAGACCCGCCGCTCGGCTTCCCACGCCGGGCAAACAGCGAGCGTGTGCTATGCAGTCTCGATCGTTGCCGCCACAGTGGAAGCAGTTCGCCGTCACCTCGCGACCGATCTTACACAGGTAATCACCGAAGCAACCGTGCCCGGTGATCACCTGCGTAAGTCTGTAGGTGAGTGTTCCTCCTCGTCGCCGCCTCCAGGCTTCGAAGACCGGCAGGAATGCTGCGTTTGCGCGCATACCGCTCCTCGCAGAGCCTTGCGCGCCACGTCGCGAATGCGATACGTCGTTCCTGCCGTTTTACCGCCTCGAGCGCCTCTTCTGGCTCGCCACCACCGCTCTGGCGTAGGACGCGAATCGGTGATACACCCTCGCGTCCATGTCCGCCAGTATATCCAGAGGTGGAAAGCGAGCCAGATCGTCGCCGCCTCAAACGATACCGTCCGGTATCCTCGTACGACCCGTATGGCCATCCTCCTCTGGACGCTGTAGATCTTAGTCCTACAGCGTCGGATGGCAACCAACCTCTTCGCCAGATGGGCGCCCGTACAAGGCTACGGATCGTACGACCCCAGCGTAGAGGCGGCGGACTTCCTCACTTGGTCCCCCGAGATTGGGCAGCAGTCTGTGCATAGCACCCGCTACCCTCTCGATCCGGGGGACCAGGCGCTCGAAATGCTCTTCGAAGCCCCAGCGACTGTCCAGAGTGAGGCCTAGGTACTTCAAGTACCGCCCCACTCTGACTTCAGACTCACCTACTCGGACGCACGAGTCGGGTGGTTCCCTGCTGCGCGGCAGCTTGTGGAACCATAGCGCCTCGGTCTTGTGAGGCGCTACCTCCAGTCCCAACTCGTGGACTTTGGCGACGACGATTTCCGCCCCAAGCTCGGCGAGCTCCTTGGTCCTCTCGAAGGAGTCCCCGCTGGCGACCACCAACGTGTCGTCAGCATAACAGACGACATTAACGCCAGCGGGGAAACCTAACCTAACCTAACCTAACCTAACCTTTTTTTTTTTTTTTTTTTTCGTGGGGAAATGCCTACGCATACCCGCCCTCACGGGGACGAGAGCGGGTTATGTCGGACTCGCACCGACTAAAACCCCACGGTGTTCCTTCTGCCCACTTGGTGCTGTGCATACGGGGGCGCGTGAGCATTCTTCCGCGTGCACAGCTGTGGCGGCTTGCTGAACGCAGGCCCCGGCCGTTTGTAACCTTTTTATGAGAGCGCGCGGGAACACCGGGCGCGCTCTCACCTCACTGACTCATATTGAACTACGGACCTCCCCGGGCCAATAGCTCGAGTCGTATTCAGGGAAACAGACGCGCTTCCCCTGCGGCGGCTGTGGACTGGTCCCGTGAATCTGGGATGGTTCCTCCTCCATTGCCTCAACTGACCTTTGCGGCTGGCTGGCCGGGTGCTTAGGTGGCAGCGGGCGGACCGTTCTTTTTCCACTTTTAGACGTGGCCTTGCAGGCCTTGCCCCCCATTTTGTGTTCCGCCGGTTTGTTGGCTGCGACACACACAGCGCAACGCGGGTTGGCTGAACACTGAGCCGCTTTATGGCCAGGCTGGCCACAGCGAAAACAGAGTTCACCCCGGTCGACTGCGGCATCGCATTGAGCCCTCACGTGTCCGGTTTCAAAGCACCGGAAGCACCTCAGAGGTGAGGGCTCCACCAACTTCACCGCTGCTGCCACCCACGAGACCATTAGTCGACCATTGGCGGCTACCTTTTTGGCGGCCGCCACAGGACACCGGACCCAGGTCATCCCCACTCCTGCAGGATACCGTAAGATGTCGCTGCACTTGACGGCATCCCTGGGGCAGTCTCCGGCCTTTGCCACGGCCATCGCCACATCGTCCGCAGTGACCGAGTCGTCCAGACCGGACACCTTAACTTCTGCGGTCTTCGCCGGTCTGGATACCCGCACTCCTTTCCTTGCTGCTGTGAGTACCTCGCTCAATTTCCGGGCGAGGCTGTCCGCCTTTTCAGCACTGTCTGCGCCGGGGATCTCGAACATTCGAGCCCCCGTGGCGCACTTGCGGAAACGCAATTCCGTAATACCGAGGGCAGAGAGGTCAATTTTACCCTTTGCCTCGGTAATTACTTCCGCATACGTGACTCCGGCTGCCGCAGCCTCCGGCTCGAGAGTCACCACCACAGCAGACGTGCGAGGAGTGGCGATCTTGATCGCCCTCGATGCGGGTTTGCCGGGACCATTCATCACTTTCCCACTCTTATTTTTTGACCCCTTCTTGACCACCTTAGTCCATGGCACGTCCATAGACTGCGGCGCCGTTGGCAGGGGTCGAGGCACCGCTTGATTTTGGGCCTCCTTCTTGGACTCGTTGCGCTTTCCCTTTGGGTGTTTTGCACCTACGGAAGCCCCTGCGACAGCCGGTTTGCTGCTGGTCGCTTTCACCGGCGCTTTAGGGACAACAGGGACGGCGGTAGGCCGTGGGCCGGATGCGGTCCCCGGTGCGACATCCTCCCTCGTGTCCGCCGCCAGTGGAGGGCGGAGGCGCTTCTCTGGGAGGAGACGGTCTTCAAGCGTCGCAAATCTAGCGTTGATCATGGTCCCCACTTGACCAATGATCATTCGCACAAGCTCCTCCTTCCCTCTCCTGCGGCCTGTTGGCCGGGCTTGTCTATGCGCGACCGCACTTCCGCTACCTCCCTTCGCAACTCCGCGATTTCGCCTTGGAGGCGGATGTTACTCGCCTGCAGCCCCCTCGTTTCATCTGAGGTACAGCGAGCTTGCAGTATCTCAGTCACCTCGGTTATCGACTGCGCAGCCTCCTTGAGTGCCCGAACCCACGTGCCTTTAAGGTTTGAAGACCTAGTGGCAACCATGTTGATGAGGCCCACGCTGTCTTCGATCTTTTTACGCAGCTCCGAAGCCCCCTGGAAATCGCCGTCATTCGATGACGATTCCGACAGGGTTGACTTTCGGAGCTGTCGAGACGATAAGGCGATCTCAGCCTCCGCCTCCAATTCCGCCTCTGCTCTTTTAGCGGCCACCAACGCTAGCTTTGCCTGGGTTAGGCCCACGTATTGTCCTGTTGTTGGAGGTCTTCCTCGACCTCTCTTGGCAGATGTTTTTGCCTCTACGCCTAGGCCCATTTGGGCACCAACAGCATCGTCTATGGAAGGACGTTTCCTCCCCGTACTCCTTCTCTCATCGAGAGACTCCACGCTCTGCATAGAGTCACTCTCGTCATCACTATCTACTATTTGGATTGATTTTTTCATAGTTATTCCCACGAGTATTGGACGAAATAAACGGTCGATCCACGGGTTACGCCATGCCGGGACAAGACTATATACTGTGAGGGGCGTCCGGTACCCACAGGTTTTTAAGACTTCGCTGTCTGGTTTTTATAGAGTGATCCTTCTCGCGGGCCGGCCGGTTAAGGCAAGCCCTCCGCTCCGCTGCACTTCGACGTACCCCATAATCGTCAACTCTGGGGTCTTTGACGAAAGTACAGCGGGTTACGGCGCGCTGGGAGAGCCGACGTAACTCCCCAGTTTTGGACGGTTGAGTGCCCAGCGGCATTGTTAGTGCACACCGAGCCCGTCCCTCCACTATGAGCATTAGGCACTGGAAACGATATATCGTCACCAGTTCCTAATACCCACCATCATTTGTTGCCTTTCCCCCGGATACAGAAATCAAGGAGAAATGCAACCTCCCACAACGCTCGATGGTTCAGTGCCCGGCGGCAGTAAAAACGCACACCGAGCCCATCCCCCACACTGTGAGCATTAGGCACTGCCAACGACGTATCGCCACCAGTTCCCAATGCACACCTTCAATTTGTTGCCTTTCCCCCGGATACTTTGATCAAGGAGAAATGCAACCTCCACCCTCGCATTGGACACAGAGAACGACGTATCGTCACCAGTGTCCAATGCGCACCATCGTTCGGTTGCCTTTCCTCCGGATATGAAAATCAAAAGGAAATGCAACCCCCCTGCCACTCAGCTGTGCCCTCCGCTTATCAGAGGGACACGCAGAGCAGCTATCCCCCCCTGTCAGAACATTCGCCACTGGCAACAACGTATCATCACCAGTGCCCAGGGTGCACCGTCCCGGCGTTGCCTTTCCCACGGATACAATAGTATCAAAGGGAAATTCAACGACCAGGCACTCGAGGAGGTTTTCTGACGTGGCACCCCAACCTAACCTAACCTAACCTAACCTAACCTTTTTTTTTTTTACATGGGGAAATGCCTACGCATACCCACCCTGCGGGGGCAAGGGTGGGTTATGTCGGACTCGCACCGACTAAAACCCCATGGTGTTCCACCTTCGTCGCGTATGGCGGGGTTGCAGGAACGCTTTCGCACACCTCCGCGACCCCGCCTGCGCTGGCCGGCAAGCCGGCCCCTCCTTCGGGGGAGGACATCCCCTCTCCACCCCTCTCCTGCAAGGCGCGCCGGAACACGGACGCGCCTTCCATCGGCCTCCTCTGGCAGGTGGAAACGGACTCCCCGAGTCCGCCCCCCAGAGGCCATGGGGGCCAGGAAAACACTAAGCCAACCCAGCCCCCTGCGGTGGATCTGGTCTGCGGCTCCACCGCCGACCGATGTTCGGCCGCGGAGGACAGGGAGAGCGGCAACGAAACACCGACACTCCTCTTCCCCCGCGGCCCCACCACAGCCGCATCATGCGGTGCGACCCCCGCTTGAGTCGCGGAGGATAGGGAGAGCGGCAACGAAACACCGACACTCCTCTCCCTCCGCGACTCCGCCTCGGCTACTGAGGGCGGGGAGACGGCCTCGCTCCGCCACATCCGCCCCCAGCAGTCCACCGACACGCATCCAAGGTTAGCTCATAAAGAGCCCACCCGGAGCGGCCACCTCGGGCCGGCCTCAGAGCGCCTTAGGCCGGCCATTTGGGTTCCTCTTAGCTTCACCGTGGGTGACCAAGCCACGGTTACTAAGCCCCCCCGCTACGACAAAGCGAGAACCCTTCGGGGGGGAACCTAACCTAACCTAACCTAACCTTTTTTTTTTTTTACATGGGGAAATGCCTACGCATACCCACCTGCGGGGGCAAGGGTGGGTTATGTCGGACTCGCACCGACTAAAACCCCACGGTGTTCCATCTGCCCACTTAGTGCTGTGCATACGGGGCGCGTGAGCATTCTTCCGCGTGCACAGCTGTGGCGGCTTGCTAAACGCAGGCCCCGGCCATTTTTAACCTTTTTATGAGAGCGCGCGGGAACACCGGGCGCGCTCTCACCTCACTGACTCATGTTGACCTACGGACCTCCCCGGGCCCATAGCTCGAGTCGAATTCGGGGGGAAGTGGGTTATGCTTGCGCTTACGCTTTTCCCCCCGGCGGCGGCTGCGGACTAGTCCCGTGGTCACGGGACGGTTCCTCCTCCATCGCTTCAACCGTCCCTTGCGGCTGACTGGCCGGGTGCCTGGGTGGCAGCGGGCGGACCAACCTTTTCCCACTCTTGGGCGCGGCCTTGCAGGCCTTGTCCCCCATCTTGTGGTCCGCCGGTTTGCTGGCTGCGACACACACAGCGCAACGCGGGTTGGCGGAGCACTGTGCCGCTTTGTGGCCAGATTCACCACAGCGGAAGCACAGCTCCCCACGATCGACTGCGGCGACGCACTGAGCCCTCACATGTCCAGCTTCTAAGCAGCGGAAACACCTCACAGGTGAGGGCTCCACCAGCTTGACCACGGCTGCCACCCACGAGACCATGAGTCGCCCGCCGGCGGCCACCTTTTTGGCGGCAGCCACAGGGCACTTGACCCAGGCCATTCCGAGTCCTGTAGGGTATCGCAGAATGTCGCTGCACTTAACGGCCTCTTCAGTGCAGCCACCAGCCTTCGTCACGGCCGCTACCACGTCCTCCGCTGTAGCAGAGTCGTCCAGACCGGTCACCTTGACCTCCGCCGTCTTCGCCGGTCTGGATACCCGCACTCGCTTGCCCGCTGCTGCAAGCACCTCGCTTAATCTTTTGAGGGCGTCCGCCTTGTCGCCGCTGTCTGCGCCGGGGATTTCAAACATTCGAGCTCCCGTTGCGCAGACGCGGAATCCCATCTCGGTTATACCGAGGGAGGCGAGGTTGATCTTCGCCTTTGCCTCGGTAATAACGTCGGTATAGGTGACGCCTGCTGCCACTGCCTCCGGCTCCAGGGTCACCACCACGGCGGACGATCGCGGAGTGGCGATCGTGACTGCCCTCTTTGCGGGTTTTGCGGGACTCTTTACCACCGCCTTCCCAGTCTTCTTTTTGAGTCCCTTCTTCACCACCGTAGTCCACGGTTGCTCCGTTGACTTCGGTACCTGTGGTCGGGACTCAGCTTCCCTCGTTTGGCTCTCTTTCGCGGGCTCGCTCCGCTTTCCTTTGGGGCGTTTCGGGGCCACGGAACCCCCAGCGGCAGCTGGTGCGGCGCTAACTGCCTTGATAGGCAGCTTTGCAGCTGCAGGTGCCTGGGAAGGCGGGGGACCGGACAAAGGAACGGGTTCCGCTACCAGTCCTCTATCTGCCGCCAGTGGTGGGCGGAGGCGCTTTTCCGGCAGCAGGCGGTCCTCTAGTGCGGCGAATCTGGCGTTGATCATTGACCCACCTGGTCAATGATCGAACACCTGACTCCCTCTTATCCCAGCTCCCTCAGCTTGTTGGCTCGGCCGGTTTACCTGCATACGCAAGTAGGCCACCTCCTTCCCGCAGCTGCGACGCTTCGTCTAGGAGGCGAGTGTTTGCAGCCTGCAGGTTCCGCGTTTCATCAGAGGTACAGCGTCTCTGCAGAGTCCGAGTAACCTCTGTCACGGTCTCCGCTGCCTCCTTAAGCGCACGAACAAAGTTGCCCTTTAAGTTCTTGGACTTAGTGGCAACCAAGTTGATGACGCCGACGCTGTCCTCGATCCTCTTCTCCAGGTCCGCCGCTGCCTCGAAGTCGCCATCGTTTGATGACGACTCAGACAGGGTTGACTTGCCGGTGCGGAGCTGTCGAGTTGCCGCAACAATCTTCGCCTCCGCCTCCACCCTCAGTTCCGCTTCTCGTGCTGACACTAACGCCATTTTTGCCTGGGCAAGGCCTACATACTCCCCTGTTGTTGGGGGTCGCCCTCGGCCTCTCTTGGCAGATGTTCTTGCCGTACCCAGGCTGTTTCCACCGTCATGGCCCGTAAGCAGACCAGAGCCACATGATGCGTCCACAGAAGGACGTTTCCTCCGCCACTTCGTCTACCGTCTTCAAACGACTCTACGCTCAGCATAGAGTCACTGTCGTCATCGCTGTCTCGTTCAGTTTCAGTCCGTTGTGCATAATTAATTTTTTCCATTTTGATTCCCACGATAAAGGTCGATATAAACGGTCGATCCCCGGGTGACGCCTATTCCGGAGACAAGGCTGCATACTGTAGGGGTCGCCTGGGTACCCACAGGTTTTAAGACTTCGCTGTCTGGTTTTATAGAGTGATCCTTCTCGCGGGCCGGCCAATTAAGGCAAGCCCTCCGCTCCACTGCACCTCAACGTACCCCATGATCGTCAGCGCTGGGGTCTTTGAAGAGAGTACAGCGGGTTACGGCGCGCTGGTGGAGCCGACGTAACTCCCAGTTTTGGACGGTTGTGCCCGGAGGCAGTGTTAGTGCACACCGAGCCCGTCCTCCACTATGAGCATTAGGCACTGGAAACGATATATCGTCGCCAGTTGCTAATACCACCATCATTTGTTGCCTTTCCCCGGATACTTTGATCAAGGGAAATGCAACCTCCACCGCGCATTGGGCCCTGAGAACGACGTATCGTCAACAGTTCCCAATGCGCACCATCTTTCGGTTGCCTTTCCTCCAGTTTGGAAATCGCAGGAGTACAACCTACCACTCCGCAGTGCCCTCCGCTTATCAGAGGGACACGCAGAGCAGCTTTCCCCCCCTGTCAGAACATTCGCCACTGGCAACAACGCGTCGTCACCAGTGCCCAGGGTGCACCGTCCCGGCGTTGCCTTTCCCCCGGATACAATAGTATCAAAGGGAAATTCAACGACCAGGCACTCGAGGAGGTTTTCTGACGTGGCACCCCAACCTTTTTTTTTTTTTTACATGGGGAAATGCCTACGCATACCCACCCCTGCGGGGGCAAGGGTGGGTTATGTCGGACTCGCACCGACTAAAACCCCATGGTGTTCCTCCATCGTCGCGTATGGCGGGGTCACGGGAACGCTTTCGCACACATCCGCGACCCCGCCTGCGCCGGCCGACCAGGCGGCCCCTTCTCCGGGGGAGGACATCTCCCTCTCCACCCCTCCTGGCAGGGCGCGCCGGAACACGGACGCGCCCTCCAACTCGGCCTCCTCTGAAGGTGGGAAGCGGACTCCCCCGAGTCCGCCCCCCAGAGGCCATGGGGGCCAGGAAAGCCCCAGCCCCCTGCGGCGGATCTGGTGTTAGGCTCCGCCGCCGACCAATGTTCGGCCCGCGGCCCCACCACGGCCGCATCAGCGGTGCGACCCCCGCTTGAGTCGCGGAGGATAGGGAGATACACTACCCTCCTCCGCGACTCCGTCTCAGATGCGGAGGGTGGGGCGACGATGCGCGGTACCGGTGCTAACAATCCTCGCACCGCCACCCCATTCCCCGACTCCGCCTCGGCTGCGGATGGTGCGTAAGACGGCCTCACTCCGTCCATCCGCACCCCGCAGCCCACCGACACGCATCCAGGGCGGGCCCAGCTCCAGCCCGCCCGGGCGGCCTCCTCGGGCCGGCCTTAGAGCGCCTTAGGCCGGCCATTTGGGTTCCTCTTGGCTTCACCGTGGTTAACTCCACCACGGTTACTAAGCCCCGCTACGACAAAGCGGGAACCCTTCGGGGGAACCTAACCTAACCTAACCTTTTTTTTTTTTTTACATGGGAAATGCCTACGCATACCCACCCCTGCGGGGGCAAGGGTGGGTTATGTCGGACTTGCACCGACTAAAACCCCATGGTGTTCCACCTTCGTCGCGTATGGCGGGGTTACGGGAACGCTTTCGCACACATCCGCGACCCCGCCTGCGCCGGCCGACCAGGCGGCCCCTTCTCCGGGGAGGACATCCTCCTCTCCACCCCTCCTGGCAGGGCGCGCCGGAACACGGACGCGCCCTCCAGCTCGGCCTCCTCTGTAGGTGGAAGCGGACTCCCCGAGTCCGCCCCCAGAGGCCATGGGGGCCAGGAAAGCCCCAGCCCCTGCGGCGGATCTGGTGATAGGCTCCGCCGCCAGCCAATGTTCGGCCGCGGAGGACAGGGAGAGCGGCAGGATCAGCCACACTCCACTGAACCCGCGGCCCCACCACGGCCGCATCAGCGGTGCGACCCCCGCTTGAGTCGCGGAGGATAGGGAGATACACTACCCTCCCTCCGCGACTCCGCCTCGGCTGCGGATGGTGCGTAAGACGGCCTCACTCCGTCCATCCGCACCCCGCAGCCCACCGACACGCATCCAGGGCGGGCCCAGCTCCAGCCCGCCCGGGCAGCCTCCTCGGGCCGGCCTTAGAGCGCCTTAGGCCGGCCATTTGGGTTCCTCTTAGCTTCACCGTGGTTAACTCCACACCACGGTTACTAAGCCCCCCCGCTACGACAAAGCGGGAACCCTTCGGGGGGGAACCTAACCTAACCTAACCTTTTTTTTTTTTTACATGGGAAATGCCTACGCATACCCACCCCTGCGGGGGCAAGGGTGGGTTATGTCGGACTCGCACCGACTAAAACCCCATGGTGTTCCTCCATCGTCGCGTATGGCGGGGTCACGGGAACGCTTTCGCACACATCCGCGACCCCGCCTGCGCCGGCCGACCAGACGGCCCCTTCTCCGGGGGAGGACATCTCCCTCTCCACCCCTCCTGGCAGGGCGCGCCGGAACACGGACGCGCCCTCCAACTCGGCCTCCTCTGTAGGTGGGAAGCGGACTCCCCCGAGTCCGCCCCCCAGAGGCCATGGGGGCCAGGAAAGCCCCAGCCCCCTGCGGCGGATCTGGTGTTAGGCTCCGCCGCCAACCAATGTTCGGCCGCGGAGGACAGGGAGAGCGGCAGGATCAGCCACACTCCACTGAACCCGCGGCCCCACCACGGCCGCATCAGCGGTGCGACCCCGCTTGAGTCGCGGAGGATAGGGAGATACACTACCCTCCCTCCGCGACTCCGCCTCGGCTGCGGATGGTGCGTAAGACGGCCTCACTCCGTCCATCCGCACCCCGCAGCCCACCGACACGCATCCAGGGCGGGCCCAGCTCCAGCCCGCCCGGGCAGCCTCCTCGGGCCGGCCTTAGAGCGCCTTAGGCCGGCCATTTGGGTTCCTCTTAGCTTCACCGTGGTTAACTCCACACCACGGTTACTAAGCCCCCCCGCTACGACAAAGCGGGAACCCTTCGGGGGGGAACCTAACCTAACCTTTTTTTTTTTTTACATGGGGAAATGCCTACGCATACCCACCCCTGCGGGGGCAAGGGTGGGTTATGTCGGACTCGCACCGACTAAAACCCCATGGTGTTCCTCCATCGTCGCGTATGGCGGGGTCACGGGAACGCTTTCGCACACATCCGCGACCCCGCCTGCGCCGGCCGACCAGGCGGCCCCTTCTCCGGGGGAGGACATCTCCCTCTCCACCCCTCCTGGCAGGGCGCGCCGGAACACGGACGCGCCCTCCAACTCGGCCTCCTCTGTAGGTGGGAAGCGGACTCCCCCGAGTCCGCCCCCCAGAGGCCATGGGGGCCAGGAAAGCCCCAGCCCCCTGCGGCGGATCTGGTGTTAGGCTCCGCCGCGGACCAATGTTCGGCCGCGGAGGACAGGGAGAGCGGCAGGATCAACCGACACTCCACTGAACCCGCGGCCCCACCACGGCCGCATCAGCGGTGCGACCCCCGCTTGAGTCGCGGAGGATAGGGAGATACACTACCCTCCCTCCGCGACTCCGTCTCGGATGCGGAGGGTGGGGGCGACGATGCGCGGTACCGATGCTAACAGTCCTCGCACCGCCACCCCATTCCCCCGACTCCGCCTCGGCTGCGGATGGTGCGTAAGACGGCCTCACTCCGTCCATCCGCACCCCGCAGCCCACTGGACACGCATCCAGGGCGGGCCCAGCTCCAGCCCGCCCGGGCAGCCTCCTCGGGCCGGCCTTAGAGCGCCTTAGGCCGGCCATTTGGGTTCCTCTTAGCTTCACCGTGGTTAACTCCACACCACGGTTACTAAGCCCCCCCGCTACGACAAAGCGGGAACCCTTCGGGGGTCGGGGGAACCTAACCTAACCTAACCTAACCTTTTTTTTTTTTTTTTTTTTTTTTTTTACATGGGGAAATGCCTACGCATACCCACCCCTGCGGGGGCAAGGGTGGGTTATGTCGGACTCGCACCGACTAAAACCCCATGGTGTTCCTCCATCGTCGCGTATGGCGGGGTCACGGGAACGCTTTCGCACACATCCGCGACCCCGCCTGCGCCGGCCGACCAGGCGGCCCCTTCTCCGGGGGAGGACATCTCCCTCTCCACCCCTCCTGGCAGGGCGCGCCGGAACACGGACGCGCCCTCCAACTCGGCCTCCTCTGTAGGTGGGAAGCGGACTCCCCCGAGTCCGCCCCCCAGAGGCCATGGGGGCCAGGAAAACCCCAGCCCCTGCGGCGGATCTGGTGATAGGCTCCGCCGCCAGCCAATGTTCGGCCGCGGAGGACAGGGAGGCGGCAGGATCAGCCACACTCCACTGAACCCGCGGCCCCACCACGGCCGCATCAGCGGTGCGACCCCCGCTTGAGTCGCGGAGGATAGGGAGATACACTACCCTCCTCCGCGACTCCGCCTCGGCTGCGGATGGTGCGTAAGACGGCCTCACTCCGTCCATCCGCACCCCGCAGCCCACCGACACGCATCCAGGGCGGGCCCAGCTCCAGCCCGCCCGGGCAGCCTCCTCGGGCCGGCCTTAGAGCGCCTTAGGCCGGCCATTTGGGTTCCTCTTAGCTTCACCGTGGTTAACTCCACACCACGGTTACTAAGCCCCCCGCTACGACAAAGCGGGAACCCTTCGGGGAACCTTTTTTTTTTTTTACATGGGGAAATGCCTGCGCATACCCACCCCTGCGGGGGCAAGGGTGGGTTATGTCGGACTCGCACCGACTAAAACCCCATGGTGTTCCTCCATCGTCGCGTATGGCGGGGTCACGGGAACGCTTTCGCACACATCCGCGACCCCGCCTGCGCCGGCCGACCAGGCGGCCCCTTCTCCGGGGAGGACATCTCCCTCTCCACCCCTCCTGGCAGGGCGCGCCGGAACACGGACGCGCCCTCCAACTCGGCCTCCTCTGTAGGTGGGAAGCGGACTCCCCCGAGTCCGCCCCCCAGAGGCCATGGGGGCCAGGAAAGCCCCAGCCCCCTGCGGCGGATCTGGTGTTAGGCTCCGCCGCCGACCAATGTTCGGCCGCGGAGGACAGGGAGGCGGCAGGATCAACCACACTCCACTGAACCCGCGGCCCCACCACGGCCGCATCAGCGGTGCGACCCCCGCTTGAGTCGCGGAGGATAGGGAGATACACTACCCTTCCTCCGCGACTCCGTCTCGGATGCGGAGGGTGGGGGCGACGATGCGCGGTACCGATGCTAACAGTCCTCGCACCGCCACCCCATTCCCCCGACTCCGCCTCGGCTGCGGATGGTGCGTAAGACGGCCTCACTCCGTCCATCCGCACCCCGCAGCCCACCGACACGCATCCAGGGTGGGCCCAGCTCCAGCCCGCCCGGGCAGCCTCCTCGGGCCGGCCTTAGAGCGCCTTAGGCCGGCCATTTGGGTTCCTCTTGGCTTCACCGTGGTTAACTCCACACCACGGTTACTAAGCCCCCCGCTACGACAAAGCGGGAACCCTTCGGGGGTCGGGGGAACCTAACCTAACCTAACCTAACCTTTTTTTTTTTTTACATGGGGAAATGCCTGCGCATACCCACCCCTGCGGGGGCAAGGGTGGGTTATGTCGGACTCGCACCGACTAAAACCCCATGGTGTTCCTCCATCGTCGCGTATGGCGGGGTCACGGGAACGCTTTCGCACATCCGCGACCCGCCTGCGCCGGCCGACCAGGCGGCCCCTTCTCCGGGGGAGGACATCTCCCTCTCCACCCCTCCTGGCAGGGCGCGCCGGAACACGGACGCACCCTCCAACTCGGCCTCCTCTGTAGGTGGGAAGCGGACTCCCCCGAGTCCGCCCCCCAGAGGCCATGGGGGCCAGGACAGCCCCAGCCCCCTGCGGCGGATCTGGTGATAGGCTCCGCCGCCAACCAATGTTCGGCCGCGGAGGACAGGGAGAGCGGCAGGATCAACCACACTCCACTGAACCCGCGGCCCCACCACGGCCGCTTCAGCGGTGCGACCCCCGCTTGAGTCGCGGAGGATAGGGAGATACACTACCCTCCCTCCGCGACTCCGCCTCGGCTGCGGATGGTGCGTAAGACGGCCTCACTCCGTCCATCCGCACCCCGCAGCCCACCGACACGCATCCAGGGCGGGCCCAGCTCCAGCCCGCCCGGGCAGCCTCCTCGGGCCGGCCTTAGAGCGCCTTAGGCCGGCCATTTGGGTTCCTCTTAGCTTCACCGTGGTTAACTCCACACCACGGTTACTAAGCCCCCCCGCTACGACAAAGCGGGAACCCTTCGGGGGGGAACCTTTTTTTTTTTTTAGCGTGGGGAAATGCCTACGCATACCCGCCCTCGCGGGGGCAAGGGCGGGTTATGTCGGACTCGCACCGACTAAAACCCCACGGTGGTCGCCACCAACGCTCGCGAGAGGTCGCGGGATCTCCGTAAGGAACGCAACCGCAACCCCCCTGCGCTTCGCTGGGATAGCCCGTCCCGGGGGCGTGCGTGAAGATCGCACCCCCAGAACCCTCGCGGAACTATCACGACGACACGGTACCACGTCGTGCCGTCGTCCTCCCTCGGAGTCGCTATTGCCGGTCAGGCCCCACTCCGATCGTCAGCGACCCGTAGGGCCCCGTTTACGGTACGGGTCCACCGATAGGAGGGCCGTGACGAGGCGCGCGAGCGCCGCATCGGCCCCGTCTCCGAGCAGGATCGGTCCTCTCTCTATCCCGCTCGGCAGCCTCCTTTCGGACCATTACGGTCTCGCAGAAGGAGGCTACGGCCCTCCACGCCGGATCCCCGCTCAGCATCGCCGACACGACTGCTGGCAGGGACAGGTTCCGTCCGATGTGGCCGACCAAGACCCGCCGCTCGTCTTCCCACGCCGGGCAAGCCGCGAGCGTGTGCGATACGGAGTCTCGGTCGTTGCCGCCACAGTGGAAGCAATTCGCCGTCGCCTCGCGACCGATCTTACACAGGTAATCACCGAAGCATCCATGCCCGGTGATCACCTGCGTAAGTCTGTAGGTGAGTCTTCCTCCTCGTCGCTGCATCCAGGCTTCGAAGACCGGCAGGAATGCTTCGACGACGCGTTTGCGCGCATACTGCTCCTCACCGAGCCGTGCGCGCCACGTCGCGAACGCGATACGTCGTTCCTGCCGTTTCACCGCCTCGAGCGCCTCTTCTGGCTCGCCACCACCGCTCTGGCGTAGGACGCGAATTCGGTGATACACCCTCGCGTCCATGTCCGCCAGTATATCCAGAGGTGGAAAGCGAGCCAGGATTGTCGCCGCCTCAAACGATACCGTCCGGTATCCTCGTACGACCCGTATGGCCATCCTACGCTGGACGCTGTAGATCTTAGTCCTACAGCGTCGGATGGCCAACCTCTTCGCCCAGACGGGCGCCCCGTACAGGGCTACGGATCGTACGACCCCGGCATAGAGGCGGCGAACTTCCTCCCTCGGTCCCCCGAGATTGGGCAGCAGTCTGTGCATAGCACCCGCTACCCTCTCGATCCGGGGGACCAGGCGCTCGAAGTGCTCTTCGAAGCCCCAGCGACTGTCCAGAGTGAGGCCCAGGTACTTCATGTACCGCCCCACTCTGACTTCAGACCCACCTACTCGGACGCACGAGTCGGGTGGTTCCCTGCTCCGCGGCAGCTTGTGGAACCATAGCGCCTCGGTCTTGTGAGGCGCTACCTCCAGTCCCAACTCGTGGACTTTGGCGACGACGATTTCCGCCCCAAGCTCGGCGAGCTCCTTGGTCCTCTCGAAGGAGTCCCCGCTGGCGACCACCAACGTGTCGTCGACTCGACGCTCGACTCGCAGGACAGAGTCGTAGGCGAGATTCCACATTAACGGGCCCAACACCGACCCCTGTGGAACCCCACACTGCATCTCCCTCCGGATCCTCGTACCGTCTCGGTCCATGTACAAGATGTACCTGTCGCGCAAGTAGTCCGCGATCACGCCTTGCAGGTAGGGGGGAACACCATGGTGTACGAGTCCCCCCTAATCGCGTCCCAGGGCAGGGAGTTAAAGGCGTTGACGATGTCTAGACTTATCGCCAACGCCACGCCGCCCCGGGACACAGCCTGCTCCGACAGGGAGCGGACGCGCATAACTGCGTCGATGGTGGAACGCTCCCGTCGGAAACCGAACTGGTTATCGGCGAGATCGGGACCGACACGCGACAGATGCCCGTTGAGACGGGCGGCAAGAATTCTCGAATAACTTGCCGGCCTCGTCCAACAGGCATATGGGACGGTACGCAGAGGGAGAATCTGCGACTCTGTCTGCCTTCTTCAAGAGGACCAGTCGGGCCTCTTTCCCGAACCAGGAACGAGGAGTTACGGAGGCAGCTGGTGAACAGCTGCCTCAACCTGTTCCTAGGGTAGCCAGACTCAACACCAAGACCCGACCGGGAATTCCGTCGGGTCCTGGCGCGGTGTTCCGGCCTTTCAAGCGGCTCACGGCTCGGTCCAGCTCCTGCTCGGTCACCCCATCTCGTCTCTCCACTCCCACGAAGATTGGGGTGGATTGAGGACTTGACCGACCTCCGGAAAGAGCGAATTGATCACTCCTTCCAAAAGGGCCGGATCGAGAGTTTCCGTCACCGGGGCATCCAGGGACGGAGCTTACCTAGCACCATCCGATACGGACGCCCCACGGATCCTCGTTGAGTCCCTCAAGGAGCTGTTCCCAGGACCGAGACCTGGCGTTGCAGATGGCTACCTGCAACGCCTTCGTGGCCGCTCGATATGCCTCGTAGAGTCTGGCTATTTCCTCAATTGGAGCTCGCCTTCGCCTCCTTCGGGCTCTGGTGTACTGGCGGCGGCTCCGCAAGCAGATCGCTCGGAGCTCTGCAATCTCTGCCGACCACCAGTACACCGCCCGCGCTTGGGGCGACCGGTCCGGGGCATCGACGCGTCACAAATACGCGTCATCGTGTCCCGGAACCAGTTCGCTTCCACATCCGGATCGGACGGAACCTCTTCGGCGCTTTCTGGCCATATCGCGACGTTGGCGGCGGCCCCGAGCAAGTCTCGGTCTAGCCGCTTGAGACACCAACGGCGCGCGTGGCTGCCTTCTCGGCGGCTGGATACATCGTCGGGGCGGCGGATTGCAAGATCGAAAACAATATGGCGGTGGTCGGATAACGTGACCACCTCCTCTGCAACCCGCCAGCCCGAAAGCATGCGCATCGCAGCGGGAGTCGCCCATGTTAGGTCCACGACCGACTCCCCTGCCACCGAACGCTGCACGCGTGCTTACGGACCCCGATTTGCCAATCGCAGGTCAATCCAGCCGCCCATTCCATCACCGTCTCTCCTTCCGGACTGTCTCTGGGATTCCCCACGCCCTGGAGTGGGCGCTGAAGTCTCCCAGGACAATCAACGGACGAGGGAGGCACCTGCGAATGCAAAGTGCCACCTCGTCCAGGTACACCTCGTAGTCGGCGAGGACCTCGCGGGAGAGACGTAGCAGCCAACTATGGCCAGGGTGCCCCATTGCACTGCAACAAAGCCTGACCCCTTCCCAATAGGGAGCAGGGTGGAACACCCTCACCACCCCCAGTAGATCGCCACGGAACCCAGCTCATCGCCGAACCAGCGAGGATGGTCCGGCACGGCATAGGGCTCCGCCACCTGCCAGAGCAGCCCCCACTCCGCAACTGTCTGCATAAACAAATGCTGAGCATTGCGGCAGTGGTTTAGGTTGCTCTGAAGGACCTTTGAGGGTGTGAAGAGGTCTAGCCAACCTCCATTCCCGAGCTGGTGCTCGGGGTTGCTAGCAGGTGCCACTGGGACTGCTACGCTCGTGGAGGCAGGAGAAGATATCAGTCTCCTGCTCTTCTTTGACGGTGGGGCGCACCTCTTACTATTAAGGCGATGGTTCGAGGACGCCCCAGGTCCGAGCACACGGGGACACTTGAGTGCAGGCGCTCTGCACTCGTTGGCCCTGTGCCCGGTCTCTCCACATGCGTAGCAGCACGTACTCCGGTTCACCTGGTTGGGGCACTTACTTCCTACGTGCCCCCTCTCCAGGCACCGGAAGCAATGCATGGGTCTGGGATCCAATAACTGCACCCGCGCAGAACCCCAGCCCACGCAAACGCGCCCAGCGGCCACCAGTTTGCGTACCGTCGCATTCGGGCACCGCACCCAACATGTTCCCATACGCATTGGCGTTCGGTGGACCTCCCCGACCTTGATGTCGTCCACCGAACAACCCCCAGCCTCAGCCACCGCTGCCGCAACCTCACTAGGGCTGACAGCGTCGTCGAGGTCTCTCAGCCTAACGTCGCCCGATTTGATAGGGCGACCGATACGGACGTTTAGGTCTGAGAGAGCCTCGCGCATTTTCTCCGCTAACTGGTCCGCCTTCGGGCTGCAGTCGGGACCAGATATCTCCAGTAGAAGACCTCCAGTCACTGCCCGTTTTTGGCGGACCGTCTGGATTCCCAGGTCGGGGGGGAACCTAACCTAACCTTTTTTTTTTTTTTTTTAGCGTGGGGAAATGCCTACGCATACCCGCCCTCGCGGGGGCAAGGGCGGGTTATGTCGGACTCGCACCGACTAAAACCCCACGGTGGTCGCCACCAACGCTCGCGAGGGGTCGCGGGATCTCCGTTAGGAACGCAACCGCAACCCCCCTGCGCTTCGCTGGGATAGCCCGTCCCGGGGGCGTGCGTGAAGATCGCACCCCCAGAACCCTCACGGAACTATCACGACGACACGGTACCACGTCGTGCCGTCGTCCTCCTCGGGGTCGCTCATACTGGACGGTCGGAGCCCCCACTCCGATCGTCAGCGACCCGTAGGGCCCCGTTTACGGTAGGGGATCACCGATAGGAGGGCCGTGACGAGGCGCGCGAGCGCCGCGTCGGCCCCGTCTCCGAGCAGGATCGGTCCTCTCTCTGTCCCGCTCGGCAGCCTCCTTTCGGACCATTACGGTCTCGCAGAAGGAGGCTACGGCCCTCCACGCCGATTCCCGCGCAGCATCGCCGACACGACTGCTGGCAGGGACAGGTTCCGTCGATGTGACCGACCAAGACCCGCCGCTCGGCTTCCACGCCGGGCAAGCGGCGAGCGTGTGCGATGCAGAGTCTTGGTCGTTGCCGCCACAGTGGAAGCAATTCGCCGTCGCCTCGCGACCGATCCTACACAGGTAATCACCGAAGCAACCGTGCCCGGTGATCACCTGCGTAAGTCTGTAGGTGAGTCTTCCTCCTCGTCGCTGCATCCAGGCTTCGAAGACCGGCAGGAATGCTCCGACGACGCGTTTGCGCGCATTCTGCTCCTCGCGGAGCCTTGCGCGCCACGTCGCGAATGCGATACGTCGTTCCTGCCGTTTTACCGCCTCGAGCGCCTCTTCTGGCTCGCCACCACCGCTCTGGCGTAGGACGCGAATCCGGTGATACACCCTCGCGTCCATGTCCGCCAGTATATCCAGAGGTGGAAAGCGAGCCAGGATAGTCGCCGCCTCAAACGATACCGTGCGGTATCCTCATTACGACCCGTATGGCCATCCTCCTCTGGACGCTGTAGATTTTCGTCCTACAGCGTCGGATGGCCAGCCTCTTCGCCCAGATGGGCGCCCTGTACAAGGCTTCGGATCGTACGACCCCAGCGTAGAGGCGGCGGACTTCCTCACTCGGTCCCCCGAGATTGGGCAGCAGTCTGTGCATAGCACCCGCTACCCTCTCGATCCGGGGGACCAGGCGCTCGAAATGCTCTTCGAAACCCCAGCGACTGTCCAGAGTGAGGCCTAGGTACTTCATGTACCGCCCCACTCTGACTTCAGACTCACCTACTCGGACACACGAGTCGGGTGGTTCCCTGCTGCGCGGCAGCTTGTGGAACCATAGCGCCTCGGTCTTGTGAGGCGCTACCTCCAGTCCCAACTCGTGGACTTTGGCGACGACGATTTCCGCCCCAAGCTCGGCGAGCTCCTTGGTCCTCTCGAAGGAGTCCCCGCTGGCGACCACCAACGTGTCGTCAGCATAACAGACGACATATACGCCAGCGGGGAGCTCGACTCGCAGAACAGAGTCGTAGGCGAGATTCCACAGTAACGGGCCCAAAACCGACCCCTGTGGAACCCCACACTGGATCTCCTCCGGATCCTCGTACCGTCTCGGTCCATGTACAAGATGTACCTGTCGCGCAAGTAGTCCGCGATCACGCCTTGCAGGTAGGGGGGAACACCATGGTGTACGAGTCCCCCCCTAATCGCGTCCCAGGGCAGGGAGTTAAAGGCGTTGACGATGTCAAGACTTATCGCCAACGCCACTCCGCCCCGGGACACAGCCTGCTCCGACAGGAGCGGACGCGCAGGACCGCGTCGATGGTTGAACGCTCCCGTCGGAAACCGAACTGGTTTTCGGCGAGATCGGGACCGACACGCGACAGATGCCCGTTGAGACGGCCGGCAAGAATTCTCTCGAATAACTTGCCAGCCTCGTCCAACAGGCATATGGGACGGTACGCAGAGGAGAATCTGCGACTCTGTCTGCCTTCTTCAAGAGGACCATTCGGGCCTCCTTCCAGGCCCTAGGGAACGAGGAGTTACGGAGGCAGCTGGTGAACAGCTGCCTCAGCCTGTTCCCGAGGGTAGCCAGACTCAACACCCAGACCCGGCCGGGAATTCCGTCAGGTCCCGGCGCGGTGTTCCGGCCTCTCAAGCGGCCCACGGCTCGGTCCAGCTCCTGTGCGGTCACCCCCATCTCGTCTCTCCACTCGCACGAAAAATGGGGGTAGACTGAGGGACTTGACCGGCCCTCCGGAAAAAGCGAGCTAATCACTCTTCCCAAAAGGGCCGGATCGAGAGTTTCCGTCACCGGGGGCGTCCAAGGACGGAGCTTTCCTAGCACCATCCTGTACGGACGCCCCCACGGATCCTCGTTGAGTCCCTCCAGGAGCTCTCTCCAGGACCGAGACCTGGCGTTGCAGATAGCTGCCTGCAACGCCTTCGTGGCCGCTCGATACGCCTCGTAGAGTCTGGCTATCTCCTCACTCGGAGCTCGCCTTCGCCTCCTTCGGGCTCTGGTGTACTGGCGGCGGCTCCGCAAGCAGATCGCTCGCAGCTCCGCGATCTCTGCCGACCACCAGTACACCGCCCGCGCTTGGGGCGACCGGTCAGGGCATCGACGCGTCACAAATACGCGTCATCGTGTCCCGGAACCAGTTCGCTTCCACTTCCGGATCGGACGGAACCTCTTCGGCGCTTTCTGGCCATATTGCAACGTTGGCGGCGGCCCCGAGCAAGTCTCGGTCTAGCCGCTTGAGACACCAACGTCGCGTGTGACTGCCTTCTCGGCGGCTGGTGACAGCGTCGGGGCGGCGGATTGCAAGATCGAATAAAATATGGCGGTGGTCGGATAACGTGACCACCTCCTCTGCAACCCGCCAACCCGACAACATGCGCATCGCAGCGGGAGTCGCCCATGTCAGATCCACGACCGACTCCCCCTGCCACCGCACGCACGTGCTTACGGACCCCCGATTTGCCAATCGGAGGTCCAATCCAGCCGCCCATTCCATCACCGTCTCTCCCTTCGGACTGTCGCTGGGATTCCCCCACGCCCTGGAGTGGGCGTTGAAGTCTCCCAGGACAATCGACGGACGAGGGAGGCACCTGCGAACGCAGAGTGCCACCTCGTCCAGGTACACCTCGTAGTCGGCGAGGGACCTCGCGGGAGAGACGTAGCAGCCAACTATGGCCAGGGTGCCCCATTGCACTGCAACAAAGCCCTGACCCCTTCCCAATAGGGAGCAGGGTGGGACACCCTCTCCACCCCCCCAGTAGATCGCTACGGAACCCAGCTCATCGCCGAACCAGTGAGGGTGGTCCGGCACGGCATAGGGCTCCGCCACTACTGCCAGAGCAACCCGGCACTCCGCAATGGTCTGCATAAACAAATGCTGAGCATTGCGGCAGTGGTTCAGGTTGCTCTGAAGGACCTTGAGGGGTGCGAAGAGGCCTACGCGACCTCCATTCCCGAGTTGGTGCTCGGGGTTGCGGCTGGTGCCGCCGGAACTGCCACGCTTGTGGAGGCAGGAGGACTCTCCTTGTCCTTCCTACCTCTCTTCTGTGGTGGGGCGCACCTCTTACCAAGACGATGGTTAGAGGGCAGCCCCAGGTCCGAGCACAGTGGACATTTGAGAGCAGGAGCTCTGCACTCTCTGGCCCTGTGCCCGGTCTCCCCACAAGCGTAGCAACGCGTGCTCCGATTTACCTGGTTAGGGCACCTACTGCCCACGTGTCCCTTTTCCAGGCACCGGAAGCAGTGCATGGGCCTGGGTTCTAACTGCTCTACCCGAGCAGAACCCCAGCCCACGCTTACGCGTCCGGCGGTCACCAACTTGTGCACCGCTGCCGCGGGGCACCGCACCCAGCACGTGCCCATACGCATGGGTGTTCGGTGGACCTCTCCGACCTTCACGTCGTCCACCGAACACCCTCCAGCCTTTGCCACAGCCGCTGCGACCTCGCTCGGGCTGACGGCATCGTCGAGGTCCTTCACCCGAATGTCGCCCGACTTGACCGGGCGGCCAATTCGGACATCCAGCTCTGAAAGGACCTCACGCATTTTTGCCGCGAGACCGTCCGCCCTCGAACTGCCCTCGGGACCGCTGATCTCCAAGAGAAGACCACCGGTCACAGCCCGTTTTTGGCGAACAGTCTCAATGCCGATGTCCGCCAGCCTTATCTTCGACTTGGCTACCTCCATCACTTTTGCGTAAGTGGTGGAGGAGCCAGTCGGCAGCGTCACCGTCACGGCAGCTGTGGACGGTGTGCGTATGGGCTTCGCCGTTTTTTTGGCTTTTGCCTTGGTGGCCGCAGGGGCCGCTGCCTGTTGGGCCTTAGGCTTTTTGGCCTTCTTGGCCACCTGTGCCCACGATGTGCTTGCGGGCACGTCCTTTAGTGGCCCCGGTGTCACCACTGGAGGCAGCTCAGCCACCGGAGGGTGGGAGGGCTTCTTCTTCGTCCGCGAGTGCGACGGTGCCTCCTGCACCGGCTGCGGATTTAGTGGCACTACACTCGCGGAAGTTTGCCCCGGTCTCGCTTTCAGGGGAGGCCGGGTTGCCCTCTCCGGGAATACCCTTGCCTCGAAGGCAGCCAATCTTGCCTCTACGAGCGCTCCCAAGCGCTCCATCAGCCCTTCCTCTGCGTTCTTTGTCCTCGGAGCGCTAGGGGCCCGCTGAGGAGGAGGCATGGCTGCCTGATGTTCCCCTCGCATCCGGAGAGCGCCGAGCTCCTCCGAAAGCCTCCCCACCTTCGTCGAGAGCTCGGCCAATTGCGAGCGAAGCTCAGCATTCTCCCGCTCGAGCCTCTCGACGTTGGGGGGCTGGGCCACCCTCCGTGCCAGTTCCGATGTGGCCGCCTCCACAAATCGGGTCGCCATTCGTAGGCTGTGGACGAATGAGCCCTTGAGGTTGCCCGATTTGTCGGCAACCTTGTCCACCGCCAGCAAGGACGACCGGATGAAGGCATCCAGGTCCGTGGTCGACTTGGCCTCCATCTCCCGCTCCAGATCTGCGGGTTTTGGAAGGCCAGCCTTAGCCCTCGTCAGGCTTTGGGCCACCGTCGGATCCCAGATGCCATCCTCCTCGTCAGCGACCACCTCCGTGTCCGTGCCTGAGACTGCGACTGCCTGAAATTTGTCAGCCACGACAGTCGCAGGCTTGGCTCTCCTCTTCCTGCTTGTCCTTGCGGACACCTCCGAGGTTGCGGACCTGAGCGAGGCATCGGATCTTCCGCCGTCACTCTCACCGCCCAAACTCACAGGCGTACTTGGACGCGCAAAGCGTCCACGCCTGTCCCGTGCCGGGGCTACTGGTCCCGCAGACACCGATCTTCCCTCCTGGCTCTGGTCCCTAGATGTTGAGGGACCGTCGACTGCTATTACAGACTCAGCGCTTTTCGCTGAGTCTCCTTCTCTCTCTTGGTTTTTTGGTAATTCCATAATTATTCCCACGAGTTAGGACGAAATAAAATGTCGGTCTCCGGGTGACCTAACCTAACCTTTTTTTTTTTTTTTTTTTTACATGGGGAAATGCCTACGCATACCCACCCCTGCGGGGGCAAGGGTGGGTTATGTCGGACTCGCACCGACTAAAACCCCATGGTGTTCCACCTTCGTCGCGTATGGCGGGGCCACGGGAACGCTTTCGCACACCTCCGCGACCCCGCCTGCGCCGGCCGACCAGGCGGCCCCTTCTCCGGAGGAGGACATCCCCCTCTCCACCCCTCTCCTGCAAGGCGCGCCGGAACACGGACGCGCCTTCCAACTCGGCCTCCTCTGTGGGTGGGAAGCGGACTCCCCCGAGTCCGCCCCCCAGAGGCCATGGGGGCCAGGAAAGCCCAGCCCCCTGCGGTGGATCTGGTCTGCGGCTCCACCGCCGACCGATGTTCGGCCGCGGAGGACAGGGAGAGCGGCAACGAAACACCGACACTCCTCTTCCCCCGCGGCCCCACCACAGCCGCATCATGCGGTGCGACCCCCGCTTGAGTCGCGGAGGATAGGGAGAGCGGCAACGAAACACCGACACTCCTCTCCCTCCGCGACTCCGCCTCGGCTACTGAGGGCGGGAAAGACGGCCTCGCTCCGCCACATCCGCCCCCAGCAGTCCACCGACACGCATCCTAGGTTAGCTCGTAAAGAGCCCACCCGGAGCGGCCACCTCGGGCCGGCCTCAGAGCGCCTTAGGCCGGCCATTTGGGTTCCTCTTAGCTTCACCGTGGGTGACCAAGCCACGGTTACTAAGCCCCCCCGCTACGACAAAGCGAGAACCCTTCGGGGGTCCCTTTTTTTTTTTTTTACATGGGGAAATGCCTACGCATACCCACCCCTGCGGGGGCAAGGGTGGGTTATGTCGGACTCGCACCGACTAAAACCCCATGGTGTTCCTCCATCGTCGCGTATGGCGGGGTCACGGGAACGCTTTCGCACACATCCGCGACCCCGCCTGCGCCGGCCGACCAGGCGGCCCCTTCTCCGGGGGAGGACATCTCCCTCTCCACCCCTCCTGGCAGGGCGCGCCGGAACACGGACGCGCCCTCCAACTCGGCCTCCTCTGTAGGTGGGAAGCGGACTCCCCCGAGTCCGCCCCCCAGAGGCCATGGGGCCAGGAAAGCCCAGCCCCTGCGGCGGATCTGGTGTTAGGCTCCGCCGCCGACCAATGTTCGGCCGCGGAGGACAGGGAGAGCGGCAGGATCAACCACACTCCACTGAACCCGCGGCCCCACCACGGCCGCATCAGCGGTGCGACCCCCGCTTGAGTCGCGGAGGATAGGGAGATACACTACCCTCCCTCCGCGACTCCGTCTCGGATGCGGAGGGTGGGGGCGACGATGCGCGGTACCGGTGCTAACAGTCCCCGCACCGCCACCCCATTCCCCCGACTCCGCCTCGGCTGCGGATGGTGCGGAGGACGGCCTCGCTCCGTCCATCCACTCCCCGCAGCCCACCGACACGCATCCGGGGCGAGCTCAACTCTAACTCGCCCGGAGCGGCCTCCTCGGGCCGGCCTTTAAACGCCTTAGGCCGGCCATTTGGGTTCCTCTTAGCTTCACCGTGGTTAACTCCACACCACGGTTACTAAGCCCCCCCGCTACGACAAAGCGGGAACCCTTCGGGGGGGTCGGGGGGGTCCCTGGGGCAACCTAACCTTTTTTTTTCTTTTTTTTTTTACATGGGGAAATGCCTACGCATACCCACCCCTGCGGGGGCAAGGGTGGGTTATGTCGGACTCGCACCGACTAAAACCCCATGGTGTTCCACCTTCGTCGCGTATGGCGGGGCCACGGGAACGCTTTCGCACACCTCCGCGACCCCGCCTGCGCCGGCCGACCAGGCGGCCCCTTCTCCGGGGGAGGACATCTCCCTCTCCACCCTCTCAGGCAAGGCGCGCCGGAACACGGACGCGCCCTCCAACTCGGCCTCCTCTGTGGGTGGAAGCGGACTCCCCGAGTCCGCCCCCAGAGGCCATGGGGCCAGGAAAACCCCAGCCCCTGCGGCGGATCTGGTGATAGGCTCCGCCGCCAGCCAATGTTCGGCCGCGGAGGACAGGGAGAGCGGCAGGATCAACCACACTCCACTGAACCCGCGGCCCCACCACGGCCGCATCAGCGGTGCGACCCCGCTTGAGTCGCGGAGGATAGGGAGATACACTACCCTCCCTCCGCGACTCCGCCTCGGCTGCGGATGGTGCGTAAGGCGGCCTCACTCCGTCCATCCGCACCCCGCAGCCCACCGACACGCATCCAGGGCGGGCCCAGCTCCAGCCCGCCCGGAGCGGCCTCCTCGGGCCGGCCTTTAAACGCCTTAGGCCGGCCATTTGGGTTCCTCTTAGCTTCACCGTGGTTAACTCCACACCACGGTTACTAAGCCCCCCCGCTACGACAAAGCGGGAACCCTTCGGGGGGGAACCTAACCTAACCTAACCTAACCTAACCGCCAATATCTTCGTGGTATAACGCCTAGTGTATGTCAAGTTTGTGTTTTAAAGTAGTAATTGAGTAGTTTAATCATTCTAAAGTCTTCTTGCGCCGCTTTCAGGCCGTTTTTCTCGATTTCATCAGTTTTTAAGTTTTCTTAGTTACGTAATTATATTAGATTTATAAAGTTTTTATTTTTTCGTTAGTTTTCGTGTTGTTTTTGCTCCCGATCGGTAGGTCCCTGTCCACAACCGACGAATCAGCCGAAACCTGGAACAGAAACGCACAAAATTAGGAAAAAATCGCCCGCCCACCCTCCCAGTCTTCATTACTTAGGTAGATTTCTACCCAACCATTAAAATCATAAAAATATTAAATTCATATTTGACTGAAAAATGATCGGAATACGCACACCAACAAAAAAGGCCACCAAAGCCGCAAGCGAGGACCTTCCGAAGGCAACATCTGTGAGCGTCACAGAAGACTTACTCATGTCGAGTCCCCTAGAAGCAGAGGTCGCTTCCTCTACCAACACACCTGTGATCAGCGATGAAGTGACAACGCATGTGCTTCCTTCTAGTTCTAGAGGATCGTTGTCAAGGTCCGCTATTAGCGATGCGTCTCTGGACGGACAGAAGCAGTCGGGTAAGACTGGCACATTGGCGGTCCGCCAAAAACAGAAAATAGCGACGTCCCAGAATCCAAAAGAAAAGACCCGCAGACCATCAGCGGAGGCCACAGACGACACACAGAAGACCGAGGTCGCAAAATACGCGGATCGAATAAGCGAGGCTAGGGCCTGCCTCCACAAAGCCAAGCTGAATCTGAACAACTCTAGAAACCTGAGGACAGACATTAAGATGGAAGTCACTCAGGCTATAGAGAGGCTCTATCAGCTGGTCAAGGAGGCAGAGAGACAGGAGTCCAGAGACAGAGACAATAGATAAGGAGAAGAAGGCGATAGAACCGGAACAGGGTCACGAGACAAGAAAAGAAGAAGTAGAAAACACATTTTTAAGAAAGTTAGAGGAACATGGAAAACTTCTAGAAGAAAACAAAAAAGAAATGGAAAAACTAAAGGAGCAGTTAAAGAGGCAAGAAATTAGGGAAGATAAAGTATCCTACGCAAATGTTGCGGCCAGACCAAGGAGGACATCGCCACCAGAGAACATGGCCATGCACTCCGTGGCGATTACATCTACGGATGAAAGAGAAACAGGAGATCAGGTGATAGACAAAATAAGAAAGGCAATAAATGCTACAGAAGTAGGCCTTAGAATAGATAAAATAAGGAAAGCAAAGGACAGGAAAGTGATAGTGGGATGTAGCACGCAAGAAGAGGTGAACAGAGTGAAAGACAGAATAAAGAAAGCAGGTACTTTGAATGTTGATGACGTCAAAAATAAAGATCCATTGGTGATACTGAAGGACGTCATGCAGTATAACACCGACGAGGACGTAGTAAAAGCTATCAAGGCTCAGAACAAACATCTTTTTCAGGATGTCATCGGGGAAGACCTACGAATGGAGGTCAAGTACAGGAAAAAGACTAGGAACCAACTCACAGCACATATAGTGATGAAAGTCTCACCTCAACTGTGGAACCGCCTAACGGAGGCAGGGGTGGTACACGTGGATCTGCAGCGGATAAGAGTGGCCGATCAATCCCCGCTGATTCAATGCTCCAGATGTTTGGGGTATGGGCACAGCAAGAAATTATGCACTGAAACCGCAGATGTCTGTAGCCACTGCGGGGGCCCACACCTCAGAACGGAGTGCACCGCCTGGCTCTCCGGAGAAGTACCGAGCTGTCGGAATTGCACGAAGGCAAAGATAGAGAAAAGGACCACAACACATTTAGCATGGAGGTCCGGTGAGAAAGAGGTGGAGACCCTGGCTAGATCAACGGTAGCGTATTGCTAAGGGCGTTCAAGGGGTAGGTAGCACTCCAAACTCCAGTAACCACCGGTATCACGCGGTCCAGGCAAATCTTCAAAGGAGTGAACTCGCCACGGCCGAATTAATTATCGAGGCAGCCAGGCGGAAAATAACGTTCGCCATTGTCCAGGAACCCTATATCGGGCGGATCGGGGAGATGCGACACTACCAGGGCACAAGAATAGTACAATGTCACACCCGAACCACCGGAAAGGTGATCAAGGCTGCCATTGTACTGTTCGACGACACCATTGACGTCACTCAGTGCCCCGACCTCACAACTGAGAACATAGTTGTTGCCAAATTGAGAACAGGGGCCTGGGAGATAGGAGTGGTGTCGGTGTACCTGGAGGGTGATAAGCCCATTGATTCATACCTGGACTCTATTAAAGCGGCCGTGGAGGGTTTGGGGACTGGAAGCGTGATACTGGGTGGAGACGTGAACGCGTGGAATACGTGGTGGGGAAGCCGGGAAGTGGACAACAGGGGGTTAGAGATAGCGGCCACATTGGATGAACTGGAGCTCCATATACTCAACCGGGGGACTGAGCCCACCTTCGACACCATTAGAGGTGGGAAGAGATTCTCTAGCTGCGTCGATATAACAACCTGTTCGACGGACCTGCTCGGTAGAGTGGAGGACTGGAGGCTCTCTGGAGAGATATCTAGCTCGGATCACAAGGCAATCCTATTCAGTATAAATTTGGAAAAATCTGTAGGTGTAGACGTTAAAAGAACAACACGAAAGTACAATACAAAGAAGGCAAATTGGAGCGAGTTTTGTGAGAAACTCGCTCATTCTTGGAAGGACAGGAACATTACTAAAACAGAAGTAGAAACGATAAAAAACAAAGAAGAATTAGATAAAGTAATAGATAATTATGCAAAAACCATCGTAAAAACATGTGAAAATACAATGCCGAAATTAGAGAGTAGAAGACGAATAGGGTTGCCTTGGTGGACCAAAGAGCTGTCAAAACTCAAAAGGGAAGTCTCCAGGTTGAAGCGACGAATATCCTACGCTGCGCCGGTCCGTCGAGAGCTGGTCGTCGGACAGTATATCGATGCAAAAGAAAGATACCATCTGGAGATGAAGACGGCTCAGACTACTAGCTGGAAACAGTTCTGTGGTAGACAGAACCGAGAAACAATGTGGGATGGGGTATACAGGGTGATAGGTCGCACAACCGTTAGACAAGAAGATATCCCTCTTGTCAGGGATGGTAGAGCCTTGGGCGGTGAGGAATCAGCCAGAATCTTGGTAGAGACCTTTTACCCGGAGGATAAAGCCGAAGATGATGACTCGGAGCACAGGCAGGTCAGAGCAGTTGCTGGAATTGTAAATAAAAGATCTCATGACGAGTTCTGTGACCCACCCTTTACAATGGAGGAGCTGATGTGGGCCGCGAACAGCTTTAATCCGAAAAGGCTCCTGGCATGGACGGCCTCACAGCAGATATTTGCGTGGCGGCCATTACCCTGGACCCGGCACTGTTTCTAGCGCTCATCAACAAGTGTCTCAGCCTTGCACACTTCCCGGCTAGTTGGAAAGAGGCAGTGATAGTGGTGCTCAGGAAACAGGGGAAAGAAGACTACACGCACCCCAAATCATACAGGCCGATTGGGCTATTGCCTGTATTGGGGAAGATCATGAAAAAGGCAATCATCCGGCGGGTCAAGTGGTATACCGTACCTGGGATCAGTCCGAATCAGTATGGCTTCATGCCGCAGCGTAGCACCGAGGACTCCCTCTATGAAATGATACAGCTTGTGAGGAGACAATTAGTGAACAAAAAGCTGATTGTGCTTGTGTCACTTGACATAGAGGGAGCCTTCGACAGCGCGTGGTGGCCGGCCATACGATGCAGACTGGCGGAAACCGGGTGTCCAGCGAATCTGAGACGCCTTGTTGATAGCTATTTTGAGGATAGATCAGTGCGTCTCAGGTATGCTGGGGCGGAATGTGTCAGGCAGACAACAAAAGGGTGCGTACAAGGATCCATAGGGGTCCAATATTCTGGAACTTGTTGCTGGATCCATTGTTGAGGGAGCTGAGTGGCAGGGGAGACCACTGCCAAGCTTTGCAGATGATGTGGTCCTAATTTTCTCGGGGAACACGGCACTAGAAGTGCAGGAGCGGGCCAATGCTGCCCTCGAACATGTTCGGAAGTGGGAATCAAAACAAACTTAAATTTGCACCACATAAGACCCAAGCAATGCTGATCACAAACAAGTTAAAATACGATTCACCACTTCTCAGTATGGGAGGGGAACGCATTGAGCTGTCCCGCGACATAAAAATACTCGGCCTCACAGTTGACTGTGGATTAACATTCAATACACACGTCAAGAATGTGTGCCACAAGGTACAAAACTTCTATGGTCAGCTGGTGAGAGCTGCAAAGATACAGTGGGGTCTGAACCCTGAGATAATTAGGACCATCTACATGGCAGTTGTCGAACCAGTGGTGCTATATGCGGTGAGCGCATGGGCTCCGGCAACCAAGAAAGTGGGAGTGAAGAAACAGCTTGACATGGTGCAACGCGGCTTCGTGCAGAAGATTATAAAGGCCTACAAAACAGTCTCGCTAAATTCGGCCCTACTGCTCGCTGGGTTGCTTCCTCTGGATCTGAGGGTGAGGGAAGCAGCCTCCCTTTACGAAATAAAGAAAGGATACTCCCAGCGGGTAGTGGGAGATCGAGATTTGGAGATCAAAGCAGACTATGTGGAGATGCCACATCCCACAGATCAGGGGAGTCTGCAGTTCTTATGTCTGGATGACGGTGCACAGGTGGACCAGCTTGAAAGTACGGAAGTCAAAATATTCACTGACGGAAGCAGGATAGAGAATAACGTCGGCGCGGCTCTATCAATATGGAGAGACTCCGTGGAGACGAGCACCCGAAAGCTAAAGCTGGGACACTTCTGCACCGTCTACCAGGCGGAACTGTTGGCTCTGCTTGAAGCCACCAAATACGTGCTCCAAAATTCTGCACGGAGCTGCAGTATATACTGCGACTCCAGGTCTGCTCTCCAGACAGTAGTCCAGGACATCTCCCTTCATCCCCTTGCGGTGAGAGCCAGAGAAAACATCACCAAATCAAAAGCAAGGAAAAGTTTTAAGACTCTACTGGATTAAAGCCCACGCAGGATAGAAGGAAACGAGAGAGCAGACCAACTTGCAAAGAAGCTGCAGTGAAAATAAAAAGAAAGCCGGATTATGAAAGTTGTCCGATTTCTTTCGTCAAACGACAAATCCGAATGGAGTCGCTGGACGAATGGAATCGGCGATTTAAAGAAGGTGACACAGCATCTACGACCAAACAATTCTTTCCGGATGCCATCAACGCGTATCCCATAGTTCGAAAACTAGAATTGGACCCAACGGTAGTACACATAATGACAGGGCACGGCGGGTTCTCCGAGTACTTGCACAGGTTCAAATGCAAGGAGAGCCCTGCGTGCGCCTGTGGCGATGACAAGGTGGAAAGTGTAATCCACCTTATCACAGAATGTCCAATATACTGCAGGGAAAGAAATGATTTAGAAATACAGCTACAAGTAGAAATAACTAAAAACAATATACACGAAATTATAAGTTGTAAGGAATCTAGGAATAAGTTTATAAGTTACTGTAAATATATATATAGCAAAGAAAGTAATAAATAAGAATAAATAAATATGTACAATAAAATAGTCAGATTTACTATGTATGTTTTTAGTACTATGTTCATTTAAACACATACTACTATATGTATATGGCATTGTATGTTTAGTCTTTTATTATTATTATATTTTATTTTATATAGTTATACAATATACATATAAGTTATTATGAAAAAAAAAAAAAAAAAAAAAAAAAAAAAAAAAAAAATGCTAGATAATATAAGTTTAGAATATAACTGTAGAACTAAGGTAGATAAGACATAGATATATGAATGATAAGTACGTAGATATTAAGGTCAAATGGATATTTGTAATTTTAAATATAACACGCAATAATGAAGCAACGTATATTTTTTTTTAAAGTAAAATTAAGTACATAGATAATAATTGTAAAAAGCGCAATAAAGTCCCTGAGTTCACATGTCAGGGGAACAAACATGCAAGACTCCCAAAAATGGGGTCACTAATGGCAAAAAAACCTAACCTAACCTTTTTTTTTTTTTACATGGGGAAATGCCTACGCATACCCACCCCTGCGGGGCAAGGATGGGTTATGTCGGACTCGCACCGACTAAAACCCCATGGTGTTCCACCTTCGTCGCGTATGGCGGGCCACGGGAACGCTTTCGCACACCTCCGCGACCCCGCCTGCGCTGGCCGGCAAACCGGCCCCTTCTCCGGGGAGGATATCTCCTCTCCACCCTCTCAGGCAAGGCGCGCCGGAACACGGACGCGCCTTCCATCTCGGCCTCCTCTGTAGGTGGGAAACGGACTCCCCGAGTCTGCCCCCAGAGGCCATGGGGCCAGGAAAGCACTAAGCCAACCCAGCCCCTGCGGTGGATCTGGTCTGCGGCTCCACCGCCGACCGATGTTGGCCGCGGAGGACAGGGAGAGCGGCAACGAAACACCGACACTCCTCTTCCCCGCGGCCCCACCACGGCCGCATCAGCGGTGCGACCCCGCTTGAGTCGCGGAGGATAGGAGAGCGGCAACGTAACACCGACACTCCTCTCCCTCCGCGACTCCGCCTCGGCTACTGAGGGCGGGGAAGGCGGCCTCGCTCCGCCACTTTCACCCCCAGCAGTCCACCGACACGCTTCCGAGGTGAGCTCATTATGAGCCCTCCCGGAGCGGCCACCTCGGGCCGGCCATAGAGCGCCTTAGGCCGGCCATTTGGGTTCCTCTTAGCTTCACCGTGGTTAACTCCACACCACGGTTACTAAGCCCCCCCGCTACGACAAAGCGGGAACCCTTCGGGGGGGAACCTAACCTAACCTTTTTTTTTTTTTTTGTTATCGGGGAAATCTTCGAAGATACCCTGCCTCCTGGGGAGACAGGGTTATGTGGTATTTCTAACCACTAAAACCCCCGGTGGCCATCCTCAGTGCATTTAGAGGGGCTCCGGGATCTCCATAGGAACGCACCGGTGCCCCTCTGCACGGTGCCTGAGCACGTCCCTGGGGAGGAACACCTCCCCTAGCACCCTCGCGGTGCGGCAGCCTCGAGACCGCCGGTGCGGTCGCTGGTCCATGCCCGGGTGGTCAGAGCCCCACCCCGATCACCCGCGAACCCGAAGTCCCCTTTAGTCGCCTTGTACGACAGGCAGGGGTACCTTAGCCCTATTCTTATGCCCGGGACTAAAGGGCTGACGGGCCGGAGCGTACGTTGCCACCGCCCGGCGTCGCCGTCTCCGAGCGGGATCGGCCCTCTCCCGATCACGCTCGGCGGTCTCCTTCTGTACCATGACGGCTTCACAGAAGGAGACCAGCGCCTTCCATGCGCCTTTATCCGAGATCTTGCCCGATCCTCTGGACCAGGATCCGTCGCTCGGACTCCCACGCAGGGCACTCGGCGAGCGTGTGCTGTGCGGAATCCCGGTCCCCGCCACAGTGGTGGCATTGCGTTGTCGATTCGCGTCTAATCCTGTTCAGGTACTCACCGAAACACCCGTGCCCGGTGAGTACCTGCGTCAGTCGGTAGGTGACGTGCGCCTCTTCCCCCGCTCGCAGCCAGGCTTCGAAGCTCGGCAAGAGCGCGCTGACCGTGCGCTGGCGCGAGAAACGAGGCTCATGGAGCCTCTCGCGCCACACTCGTAGCGCCCGTCTACGCTCCTGCCTTCGCACCTCGCCCGCATCCAGGGGCTCGGCTTCCTCCTGGGGAAGACGAAGGCGGGCATACACCCGCGCATCCATCTCCGCCAAGATGTCCAACGGCGGAAACCGAGCTAGGACAGTGGCCGCCTCGAAAGATATCGTACGATATCCTCAAAAGTGATCTCTGATGGCCATCTTTCGCTGCAGGCTATTGAGCTTAGCTCTGCAGCGACGGACGCCCGTGAGTCGATGTGACCATACGGGCGCCCCATAGAGGGCCATCGATCGCACGACGCCCGCGTAGAGGCGGCGGACTCCTTCCCTGGGGCCCCCGAGATTGGGTAGCAGCCGGTGCATGGCACCCACTACCCTCTCGATCTTGGGGACCAGGCGGTCGAAGTGCTCCTCGAAGCCCCAGCGACCGTCCAGGATGAGACCGAGATATTTCATCACCGGTCCCACCCGGACTTGCACGTCACCAACGCGAACCGACAAGCTGGGTGGTTCCCTCTGGGGAGTTTGTGGAACCAAAGCGCCTCGGTCTTATGAGGCGCTATCCGAAGACCCAGCTCGTGGATTTTATCCACGACGCATGCCACCCAAGCTCAGCAAGCCGGATGGTGCTTTCGAAGCTGTCCCCGTCGGCCATTTGGAGTGTCATCTGCATAGCAGACGACACTAACACCGACGGGGAGATCAACCCGCAGGACCGCGTCGTACGCGAGGTTCCACAATTGCGGACCCAACACGGATCCTTGTGGAACCCCGCAGTTCACCTCCCTCAGGTGGACAGACGCGTCCCGACCACGTACCGGATGCACCTGTCGTGCAAGTACGCCCCAGCGATGCGCAGCAGGTAGGGAGGCACGCGATGGTATGCCAGAGCCTCCCTAATGGTTACCCAGGGCAGCGAATTAAAGGCATTGACTATGTCAACATTGACCGCCAATGCCACACCGCCCCGGGCAACTGCCTGCTGCGACTGCTCTCGGACGCGAAGGATCGCGTCCGCAGTCGATCGCGCCTGCCGAAAGCCGAATTGGCTGTCCGACAGGTCGGGGCCCACTTGACGCAGGTGCGTGTTGAGGCGGGCGGCAATTATCCTTTCGAACAATTTGCCCGCCTCATCCAGCAAACAAATGGGTCGGTACGCGGAGGGAGATTCAGCGATCCTGCCATCTTTCCTCAAGAGCACCATCCTTGCCTCTTTCCAGGCTGAGGGGAAGACACCGACACTTAGGCAGCTGTTGAACAGCTGTCTCAGTCTTCCCCCCAGCCCGGCAGCGGAAACGATCACCCAGGCCCGACCAGGAATTCCGTCGGGGCCTGGGGCCGTATTCCTTTCTCCGAGGCGCCTCACGGCTCGGTCCAACTCCTCGTTGGTCACCCCAACTCAACAGACCACGCGACATCGTCTGATCGCAATGTTGAGGTGCGGGGCTGCCCTGGACCCTAGGGAAGAGAGTGTCCACAACTCTTCCAACGAAAGTAGGGTCCAGGGTTTCCGTCAACGGAGGGACCCATGGTCGGAGCTTGCCTAGTACGATTTTGTACGGCCGCCCCCATGGGTCCCTGTTCAGCCCCTCGAGGAGTTCGCTCCAGGACCGAGACCTAGCGTCCTCGATTGCGAGTTGAGCGCTTTGTGGCGCCTCTATACAGCTCGTACGCTCTCGCCTTTCATCGGCAGTGGCTTGCCTTCTTCTGCGGGCTCTGGTGTACTGGCGTCGGGCCCGCAAACAGTCCCTGCGCAACTGTGCTATGGCTTCCGACCACCAGTACACCGCCCCGGGCAGGGGACCCGGTCCGAGGCATCGACACGTCACAGATTGACGTCATCGTAGCCCGGAACCAGGTCGCTTCACTTTCGGGATCGGGCAAGACCCTTGGGCTGGGTCCCCTGTCCAGGCCGCAACGATGGCTGCGGCTTCGAGCATATCTATGTCGAGCCGCTTGAGGGACCATCGTCGCGGAGGGCCGCTACTGCGTTGACGGCGGGTAGCACCGTCGGGAGAGCTGAGCGCCACATCGAGAACGATGTGGCGGTGGTCAGACAGAGTGACCACGTCTTCCGCCGCCTCTCCATCCGGTACGTGGCGGGGAGTCGCCCACGACAGGTCGACAATCGACTCCCTGCCACCGCACGCAGGTGCTAATGGACCCCGATTCAAAAGTCGGAGGTCGAGACCCGCCGCCCATTCTTGCACGGTTTCTCCTTTGCGTTGTCCCGGGTGCAACCCCACGATCTAGAGTGAGCGTTGAAATCACCCAGGACAAGCACAGGACGGGGAAGGCATGCACGGATGCAATCGCCCACCTGTCCAGGTACGCCTCGTAAGCGGCGAGGGTACTGCTGGGAGAAACGTAGCAGCCCAATACTACAAGGGGACCCCACTCGACGGCGACGAATCCCTGCCCTTGGAAATCAGGGTGCAGGAGGATCCTCCCTTCCGCCACCCCAGTAGATAGCAACGGAACCCTTAGTGTCACCGAACCAACGAGGATGGTCCGGGACTCGGTAGGGTTCCGCCGCTACTGCCAGAGCAACTGACCACTCCGCGAGGGTTTGCAGCAGCAGGTTTTGCGCCCCGCGGCAGTGGTTCAGGTTGCTTTGGAGGATCTTCACACTTCTATTGAAGGTGAAGCCTCCATAGCCTCTGGCGCACTCGGGGTGGCTTCAGGTAGGGGCCTGCATACATCCCTCCCCTTGGTCCTTCTTTGGTGCGCAGGCCTTAGTCCCCAGCCGATGGTTGGCTGGGCATGCGTCCGCGCACAGCGAGCTGCACAAGGCGGCCGCAGTGCACAGACTCTTAGCGGCCGTCCATCCCAGCCAACCTAACCTAACCTAACCTTTTTTTTTTTTTACATGGGGAAATGCCTACGCATACCCACTTTGCGGGGCAAGGGCAGGTTATGTCGGACTCGCACCGACTAAAACCCCATGGTGTTCCACCTTCGTCGCGTATGGCGGGGTTACGGGAACGCTTTCGCACACCTCCGCGACCCCGCCTGCGCTGGCCGGCAAGCCGGCCCCTCCTCCAGGGGAGGACATCCCTCTCCACCCCTCTTAGGCAAGGCGTGCCGGAACACGGACGCGCCTTCCAGCTCGGCCTCCTCTGTAGGTGGGAAGCGGACTCCCCGAGTCCGCCCCCAGAGGCCATGAGGCCAGGATAACCCCAGCCCCTGCGGCGGATCTGGTGATAGGCTCCGCCGCCAACCAATGTTCGGCCGCGGAGGACAGGAGAGCGGCAGGATCAACCACACTCCACTGAACCCGCGGCCCCACCACGGCCGCATCAGCGGTGCGACCCCGCTTGAGTCGCGGAGGATAGGAGATACACTACCCTCCCTCCGCGACTCCGTCTCAGATGCGGAGGGTGGGGGCGACGATGCGCGGTACCGGTGCTAACAGTCCCTCGCACCGCCACCCCATTCCCCGACTCCGCCTCGGCTGCGGATGGTGCGTAAGACGGCCTCACTCCGTCCATCCGCACCCCACCCAGCCACCGGCCGCATCAGGGCGGGCCAGCTCCAGCCCGACGGAGGGCCCTCGGGCAGGCGCCCAGAACGCCTTAGGCCGGCCATTTGGGTTCCTCTTAGCTTCACCGTGGTTAACTCCACACCACGGTTACTAAGCCCGCTACGACAAAGCGGGAACCCTTCGGGGAGATATCAACCTAACCTTTTTTTTTTTTTTTTTTTACATGGGGAAATGCCTACGCATACCCACCTGCGGGGCAAGGGTGGAGTTATGTCGGACTCGCACCGACTAAAACCCCATGGTGTTCCACCTTCGTCGCGTATGGCGGGGTTACGGGAACGCTTTCGCACACCTCCGCGACCCCGCCTGCGCTGGCCGGCAAACCGGCCCCTTCTCCGGGGAGGACATCCCTCTCCACCCTCTCAGGCAAGGCGCGCCGGAACACGGACGCGCCTTCCATCTCGGCCTCCTCTGTAGGTGGGAAGCGGACTCCCCGAGTCCGCCCCCAGAGGCCATGGGGGCCAGGAAGCACTAAGCCAGCCCAGCCCCTGCGGCGGATCTGGTGATAGGCTCCGCCGCCAACCAATGTTCGGCCGCGGAGGACAGGAGAGCGGCAGGATCAACCACACTCCACTGAACCCGCGGCCCCACCACGGCCGCATCAGCGGTGCGACCCCGCTTGAGTCGCGGAGGATAGGGAGGCAGCAGCGTGGCACCGGCGCTCCTCTCCTCCGCGACTCCGCCTCGGCTGCGGATGGTGCGTAAGACGGCCTCGCTCCGCCACTTTCACCCCAGCAGTCCACCGACACCTTGCACGCTTCCGAGGTGAGCTCATTATGAGCCCTCCCGGGCAGCCACCTCAGGCCGGCCATAGAGCGCCTTAGGCCGGCCATTTGGGTTCCTCTTAGCTTCACCGTGGTTAACTCCACACCACGGTTACTAAGCCCCCCGCTACGACAAAGCGGGAACCCTTCGGGGGAACCTAACCTAACCTTTTTTTTTTTTTTTTTTGTTATCGGGGAAATCTTCGAAAGATACCCTGCCTCCTGGGGAGACAGGGTTATGTGGTATTTCTAACCACTTGTAAAATTTTCATGTCTTCGTTTTTCGTGCTGATTTTGTAACCTAACCTAACCTAACCTAACCTAACCTAACCTAACCTAACCTAACCTAACCTAACCTAACCTAACCTAACCTAACCACCTATATCTTTGTGTATTAGAGTCTTAAGCATTCCAAATTGGTTTTGTTGTAGCATTTGTTCAGTGTAATCGTTAGACAGTCATCCTGCGCCGCATTTAGGCCATTTCTAGTCTAGTTGTAATCAGTTATTTTAGTTTCATAATTACGTAATTTTATTCCACTTGTAAAATTTTCATGTCTTCGTTTTTCGTGCTGATTTTGTAACCTAACCTAACCTAACCTAACCTAACCTAACCTAACCTAACCTAACCTAACCTAACCTAACCTAACCTAACCTAACCTAACCTAACCTAACCTAACCTAACCTAACCTAACCTAACCTAACCTAACCTAACCTAACCTAACCTAACCTAACCTAACCACCTATATCTTTGTGTATTAGAGTCTTAAGCATTCCAAATTGGTTTTGTTGTAGCATTTGTTCAGTGTAATCGTTAGACAGTCATCCTGCGCCGCATTTAGGCCATTTCTAGTCTAGTTGTAATCAGTTATTTTAGTTTCATAATTACGTAATTTTATTCCACTTGTAAAATTTTCATGTCTTCGTTTTTCGTGCTGATTTTGTAACCTAACCTAACCTAACCTAACCTAACCTAACCTAACCTAACCTAACCTAACCTAACCTAACCTAACCTAACCTAACCTAACCACCTATATCTTTGTGTATTAGAGTCTTAAGCATTCCAAATTGGTTTTGTTGTAGCATTTGTTCAGTGTAATCGTTAGACAGTCATCCTGCGCCGCATTTAGGCCATTTCTAGTCTAGTTGTAATCAGTTATTTTAGTTTCATAATTACGTAATTTTATTCCACTTGTAAAATTTTCATGTCTTCGTTTTTCGTGCTGATTTTGTAACCTAACCTAACTTAACCTAACCTAACCTAACCTAACCTAACCTAACCTAACCACCTATATCTTTGTGTATTAGAGTCTTAAGCATTCCAAATTGGTTTTGTTGTAGCATTTGTTCAGTGTAATCGTTAGACAGTCATCCTGCGCCGCATTTAGGCCATTTCTAGTCTAGTTGTAATCAGTTATTTTAGTTTCATAATTACGTAATTTTATTCCACTTGTAAAATTTTCATGTCTTCGTTTTTCGTGCTGATTTTGTAACCTAACCTAACCTAACCTAACCTAACCTAACCTAACCTAACCTAACCTAACCTAACCTAACCTAACCTAACCTAACCTAACCTTTTTTTTTTTTTTTTTTGTTATCGGGGAAATCTTCGAAGATACCCTGCCTCCTGGGGAGACAGGGTTATGTGGTATTTCTAACCACTAAACCCCCGGTGGCCATCCTCCAGTGCATTTTAGAGGGGCTCCGGGATCTCCGCCCGGAACGCACCGGTGCCCCTCTGCACTGATGAAGCACGTCCTGGGGAGGAAGCACCTCCCCTAGCACCCTCGCGGTGCTACGGCAACTCGAGACCACTCCGAGTTGCCGTCGCCTCAGGTCGCCGGGTGGTCCAGAGCCCCCACCCCGATCACCCGCGAACCCGAAGTCCCCTTTTAGTCGCCTTGTACGACAGGCAGGGGTACCTTAGCCCTATTCTTATGCCCGGGACTAAAGGGCTGACGGGCCGGAGCGTACGTTGCCACCGCCCCGGCGTCGCCGTCTCCGAGCGGGATCGGCCCTCTCCCGATCACGCTCGGCGGTCTCCTTCTGTACCATGAGCAGAAGCTGCAGAGGAGACCAGCTGCGCCTTTGCTCCGCCAGCGCAGCCGCTACTGCGACTGGCGGAGAGAGATCTTGCCCGATCCTCTGGACCAGGATCCGTCGCTCCGGACTCCCACGCAGGGCACTCGGCGAGCGTGTGCTGTGCGGAATCCAGTCCCGCCACAGTGGTGGCATTGCGTTGTCGATTCGCGTCCAATCCTGTTCAGGTACTCACCGAACACCCGTGCCCGGTGATCACCTGCGTAAGTCTGTAGGTGAGTCTTCCTCCTCGTCGCTGCATCCAGGCTTCGAAGCTCGGCAGAGCGCGCTGACCGATGCTGGCGCGAGAGCAGGCTCATGGAGCCTCTCGCGCCACACTCGTAGCGCCAGTACGCTCCTGCCTTCGCACCTCGCCCGCATCCAGGGGCTCGGCTTCCTCCTGGGGAAGACGAAGGCGAATACACCCGCGCATCCATCTCCGCCAAGATGTCCAACGGCGGAAACCGAGCTAGGACAGTGGCCGCCTCGAAAGATATCGTACGATATCCTCGTGCGATCCTGATGGCCATCTTTCGCTGCAGGCTATTGAGCTTAGCTCTGCAGCGACGGACGCCCGTGAGTCGATGTGACCATACGGGCGCCCCATAGAGGGCCATCGATCGCACGACGCCCGCGTAGAGGCGGCGGACTCCTTCCTGGGGCCCCAGTTGGGTAGCAGCCGGTGCATGGCACCCACTACCTCTCGATCCGGGGACCAGGCGCTCGAAGTGCTCTTCGAAGCCCCAGCGACCGTCAGGATGGAGACCGAGATATTTCATCACCGGTCCCACCCGGACTTGCACGTCACCAACGCGAACCGACAAGCTGGGTGGTTCCCTCCCTCTGGGGAGTTTGTGGAACCATAGCGCCTCGGTCTTATGAGGCGCTATCGAAGACCCAGCTCGTGGATTTTGTCCACGACGCATGCCACCCAAGCTCAGCAAGCCGGATGGTGCTTTCGAAGCTGTCCCCGTCGGCCAGTACCCAGGTGTCATCTGCATAGCAGACGACACTAACACCGACTGGGGAGATCACAGCCCTGGGACCGCGTCGTACGCGAGGTTCCACAATTGCGAGGACCCAACACGGATCCTTGTGGAACCCGCAGTTCACCTCCCTCAGGTGGACAGACGCGTCCGGCCCGTACCGGATGCACCTGTCGTGCAAGTACGCCCCAGCGATGCGCAGCGGTAGGGAGGCACGCGATGGTATGCCAGAGCCTCCCTAATGGTTACCCAGGGCAGCAGATTAAAGGCATTGACTATGTCAGCATTGACGCCGTGCCGCCCGGGCAACTGCACCTGCGACTGCTCTCGGACGCGAAGGATCGCGTCCGCAGTCGATCGCGCCTGCCGAAAGCCGAATTGGCTGTCCGACAGGTCGGGGCCCACTTGGCGGCGCAGGTGCGTGTTAGCGGGCGAGCGTTGCATCGCTCGAGACAGTACGCCTCATCCAGCAAAACAAATGGGTCGGTACGCGGAGGGAGATTCAGCGATCCTGCCATCTTTCCTCAAGAGCACCATCCTTGCCTCTTTCCAGGCTGAGGGGAAGACACCGACACTTGACGGCTGTTGAACAGCTGTCTCAGTCTTCCCCAGCCCGGCAGCGAGCGATCACCCAGGCCCGACCAGGAATTCCGTCGGGGCCTGGGGCTATTCCTTTCTCCGAGGCGCCTCACGGCTCGGTCCAACTCCTCGTTGGTCACCCCCAACTCAACAGACCACGCGACATCGTCTGATCGCAATGTTGAGGGTGCGGGGCTGCCCTGGACCCTAGGGAAGAGAGTGTCCACAACTCTTCCAACGAAAGTAGGGTCAGGGTTTCCCGTCAACGGAGGACCCATGGTCGGAGCTTGCCTAGTACGATTTTGTACGGCCGCCCCATGGGTCCCTGTTCAGCCCCTCGAGGAGTTCGCTCCAGGACCGAGACCTAGCGTCCTCGATTGCGAGTTGGAGCGCTTTTGTGGCGCCTCTGCCACAGCTCGTACGCTCTCGCCTTTTCATCGGCAGTGGCTTGCCTTCTTCTGCGGGCTCTGGTGTACTGGCGTCGGGCCCGCAAACAGTCCCTGCGCAACTGTGCTATGGCTTCCGACCACCAGTACACCGCCCGCGCTTGGGAAAACCGGTCAGGGCATCGACGCGTCACAAATACGCGTCATCGTGTCCCGGAACCAGTTCGCTTCCACTTCCGGATCGGACGGAACCTCTTCGGCGCTTTCTGGCCATATTGCAACGTTGGCAGCGGCCCCGAGCAAATCTCGGTCTAGCCGCGCGGAGACACCAACGTCGCGTGTGACTGCCTTCTCGGCGGCTGGTGTCAGCGTCGGGGCGGCGGATTGCAAGATCGAATAAAATATGGCGGTGGTCGGATAACGTGACCACCTCCTCTGCAACCCGCCAGCCCGACAACATGCGCATCGCAGCGGAGTCGCCCATGTAAGATCCACGACCGACTCCCCTGCCACCGCACGCAGGTGCTAATGGACCCCGATTCAAAGTCGGAGGTCGAGACCCGCCGCCCATTCTTGCACGGTTTCTCCTTTGCGTTGTCCGGGTGCAACCCACGATCTAGAGTGAGCGTTGACCCTAACCTAACCTAACCTAACCTAACCTAACCACCTATATCTTTGTGTATTAGAGTCTTAAGCATTCCAAATTGGTTTTGTTGTAGCATTTTGTTCAGTGTAATCGTTAGACAGTCATCCTGCGCCGCATTTAGGCCATTTCTAGTCTAGTTGTAATCAGTTATTTTTAGTTTCATAATTACGTAATTTTATTCCACTTGTAAAAATTTTCATGTCTTCGTTTTCGTGCTGATTTTGTAACCTAACCTAACCTAACCACCTATATCTTTGTGTATTAGAGTCTTAAGCATTCCAAATTGGTTTTGTTGTAGCATTTTGTTCAGTGTAATCGTTAGACAGTCATCCTGCGCCGCATTTAGGCCATTTCTAGTCTAGTTGTAATCAGTTATTTTTAGTTTCATAATTACGTAATTTTATTCCACTTGTAAAAATTTTCATGTCTTCGTTTTCGTGCTGATTTTGTAACCTAACCTAACCACCTATATCTTTGTGTATTAGAGTCTTAAGCATTCCAAATTGGTTTTGTTGTAGCATTTTGTTCAGTGTAATCGTTAGACAGTCATCCTGCGCCGCATTTAGGCCATTTCTAGTCTAGTTGTAATCAGTTATTGTTAGTTTCATAATTACGTAATTTTATTCCACTTGTAAAAATTTTCGTGCTGATTTTGTAACCTAACCTAACCTAACCTAACCTAACCTAACCTAACCTAACCTAACCTAACATAACCTAACCTAACCCTAACCACCTATATCTTTGTGTATTAGAGTCTTAAGCATTCCAAATTGGTTTTGTTGTAGCATTTTGTTCAGTGTAATCGTTAGACAGTCATCCTGCGCCGCATTTAGGCCATTTCTAGTCTAGTTGTAATCAGTTATTTTTAGTTTCATAATTACGTAATTTTATTCCACTTGTAAAAATTTTCATGTCTTCGTTTTCGTGCTGATTTTGTAACCTAACCTAACCTAACCACCTATATCTTTGTGTATTAGAGTCTTAAGCATTCCAAATTGGTTTTGTTGTAGCATTTTGTTCAGTGTAATCGTTAGACAGTCATCCTGCGCCGCATTTAGGCCATTTCTAGTCTAGTTGTAATCAGTTATTTTTAGTTTCATAATTACGTAATTTTATTCCACTTGTAAAAATTTTCATGTCTTCGTTTTCGTGCTGATTTTGTAACCTAACCTAACCTAACCTAACCACCTATATCTTTGTGTATTAGAGTCTTAAGCATTCCAAATTGGTTTTGTTGTAGCATTTTGTTCAGTGTAATCGTTAGACAGTCATCCTGCGCCGCATTTAGGCCATTTCTAGTCTAGTTGTAATCAGTTATTTTTAGTTTCATAATTACGTAATTTTATTCCACTTGTAAAAATTTTCATGTCTTCGTTTTCGTGCTGATTTTGTAACCTAACCTAACCTAACCACCTATATCTTTGTGTATTAGAGTCTTAAGCATTCCAAATTGGTTTTGTTGTAGCATTTTGTTCAGTGTAATCGTTAGACAGTCATCCTGCGCCGCATTTAGGCCATTTCTAGTCTAGTTGTAATCAGTTATTTTTAGTTTCATAATTACGTAATTTTATTCCACTTGTAAAAATTTTCATGTCTTCGTTTTCGTGCTGATTTTGTAACCTAACCTAACCTAACCTAACCTAACCTAACCTAACCTAACCACCTATATCTTTGTGTATTAGAGTCTTAAGCATTCCAAATTGGTTTTGTTGTAGCATTTTGTTCAGTGTAATCGTTAGACAGTCATCCTGCGCCGCATTTAGGCCATTTCTAGTCTAGTTGTAATCAGTTATTTTTAGTTTCATAATTACGTAATTTTATTCCACTTGTAAAAATTTTCATGTCTTCGTTTTCGTGCTGATTTTGTAACCTAACCTAACCTAACCTAACCTAACCACCTATATCTTTGTGTATTAGAGTCTTAAGCATTCCAAATTGGTTTTGTTGTAGCATTTTGTTCAGTGTAATCGTTAGACAGTCATCCTGCGCCGCATTTAGGCCATTTCTAGTCTAGTTGTAATCAGTTATTTTTAGTTTCATAATTACGTAATTTTATTCCACTTGTAAAAATTTTCATGTCTTCGTTTTTCGTGCTGATTTTGTAACCTAACCTAACCTAACCTAACCACCTATATCTTTGTGTATTAGAGTCTTAAGCATTCCAAATTGGTTTTGTTGTAGCATTTTGTTCAGTGTAATCGTTAGACAGTCATCCTGCGCCGCATTTAGGCCATTTCTAGTCTAGTTGTAATCAGTTATTTTTAGTTTCATAATTACGTAATTTTATTCCACTTGTAAAAATTTTCATGTCTTCGTTTTTCGTGCTGATTTTGTAACCTAACCTAACCTAACCTAACCTAACCTAACCTTTTTTTTTTTTTTTTTTTTTTTTTTTTTTTTTTTTTACATGGGGAAATGCCTACGCATACCCACCCCTGCGGGGGCAAGGGTGGGTTATGTCGGACTCGCACCGACTAAAACCCCATGGTGTTCCACCTTCGTCGCGTATGGCGGGGTTACGGGAACGCTTTCGCACACCTCCGCGACCCCGCCTGCGCTGGCCGGCAAGCCGGCCCCTCCTCCGGGGAGGACATCTCCCTCTCCACCCCTCCAGGCAGGGCGCGCCGGAACACGGACGCGCCCAGCTCGGCCTCCTCTGTAGGTGGGAAGCGGACTCCCCGAGTCCGCCCCCAGAGGCCATGAGGGCCAGGATAACCCCAGCCCCTGCGGCGGATCTGGTGTTAGGCTCCGCCGCCGACCAATGTTCGGCCGCGGAGGACAGGGAGAGCGGCAGGATCAGCCACTCCACTGAACCCGCGGCCCCACCACGGCCGCATCAGCGGTGCGACCCCGCTTGAGTCGCGGAGGATAGGAGATACACTACTCTCCCTCCGCGACTCCGTCTCAGATGCGGAGGGTGGGGGCGACGATGCGCGGTACCGGTGCTAACAGTCCCCGCACCGCCACCCCATTCCCCGACTCCGCCTCGGCTGCGGATGGTGCGTAAGACGGCCTCACTCCGTCCATCCGCACCCCGCAGCCCACCGACACGCATCCAGGGCGGGCCCAGCTCCAGCAGCCCCGCCCGGAGGAGGAGGCCCTCAGGCAGCCCAGAACGCCTTAGGCCGGCCATTTGGGTTCCTCTTAGCTTCACCGTGGTTAACTCCACACCACGGTTACTAAGCCCCGCTACACGACAAAGCGGGAACCCTTCGGGGGTTGTAACCTAACCTTTTTTTTTTTTTTTTTTACATGGGGAAATGCCTACGCATACCCACCCCTGCGGGGGCAAGGGTGGAGTTATGTCGGACTCGCACCGACTAAAACCCCATGGTGGTCGCCACCAACGCTCGCGAGGGGTCGCGGGATCTCCGTAAGGAACGCAACCGCAACCCCCTGCGCTTCGCTGGGATAGCCCGTCCGGGGCGTGCGTGAAGATCGCACCCCAGAACCCTCACGGAACTATCACGACGACACGGTACCACGTCGTGCCGTCGTCCTCCTCGGGGTCGCTCATACTGGACGGTCGGAGCCCCCACTCCGATCGTCAGCGACCCGTAGGGCCCCGTTTACGGTAGGGGATCACCGATAGGAGGGCCGTGACGAGGCGCGCGAGCGCCGCGTCGGCCCCGTCTCCGAGCAGGATCGGTCCTCTCTCTGTCCCGCTCGGCAGCCTCCTTTCGGACCATTACGGTCTCGCAGAAGGAGGCTACGGCCCTCCACGCCGATTCCCCGCGCAGCATCGCCGACACGACTGCTGGCGGGGACAGGTTCCGTCCGATGTGACCGACCAAGACCCGCCGCTCGGCTTCCCACGCCGGGCAAGCGGCGAGCGTGTGCGATGCGGAGTCTTGGTCGTTGCCGCCACAGTGGAAGCAATTCGCCGTCGCCTCGCGACCGATCTTACAGGTAATCACCGAAGCAACCGTGCCCGGTGATCACCTGCGTAAGTCTGTAGGTGAGTCTTCCTCCTCGTCGCTGCATCCAGGCTTCGAAGACCGGCAGGAATGCTCCGACGACGCGTTTGCGCGCATTCTGCTCCTCGCGGAGCCTTGCGCGCCACGTCGCGAATGCGATACGTCGTTCCTGCCGTTTTACCGCCTCGAGCGCCTCTTCTGGCTCGCCACCACCGCTCTGGCGTAGGACGCGAATCCGGTGATACACCCTCGCGTCCATGTCCGCCAGAATATCCAGGGTGGAAAGCGAGCCAGGATTAATCACCGCCTCGAACGATACCGTCCGGTATCCTCGTACGACCCGTATGGCCATCTACGCTGGACGCTGTAGATCTTAGTCCTACAGCGTCGGATGGCCAGCCTTCGCCCATACGGGCGCCCCATAGAGGGCTACGGATCGTACGACCCCGGCATAGAGGCGGCGAACTTCTCACTCGGTCCCCGAGATTGGGCAGCAGTCTGTGCATAGCACCCGCTACCCTCTCGATCCGGGGACCAGGCGCTCGAAGTGCTCTTCGAAGCCCAGCGACTGTCAGAGTGAGGCCTAGGTACTTCATGTACCGCCCCACTCTGACTTCAGACTCACCTACTCGGACGCACGAGTCGGGTGGTTCCCTGCTCCGCGGCAGTTTGTGGAACCATAGCGCCTCGGTCTTGTGAGGCGCTACCTCCAGTCCCAACTCGTGGACTTTGGCGACGACGATTTCCGCCCCAAGCTCGGCGAGCTCCTTGGTCCTCGAAGGAGTCCCCGCTGGCGACCACCAACGTGTCGTCAGCGTAACAGACGACATTAACGCCAGCGGGGAGCTCGACTCGCAGAACAGAGTCGTAGGCGAGATTCCACAGTAACGGGCCCAAAACCGACCCCTGTGGAACCCCACACTGGATCTCCTCCGGATCCTCGTACCGTCTCGGTCCATGTACAAGATGTACCTGTCGCGCAAGTAGTCCGCGATCACGCCTTGCAGGTAGGGGGAACACCATGGTGTACAAGTCCCCTTATCGCGTCCCCAGGGCGGGAATTAAAGGCGTTGACGATATCAATGTTTATCGCCAACGCCACGCCGCCAGGACACAGCCTGCTCCGACAGGGAGCGGACGCGCAGGACCGCGTCGATGGTGGAACGCTCCCGTCGGAAACCGAACTGGTTTCGGCGAGATCGGGACCGACACGCGACAGATGCCCGTTGAGACGGGCGGCAAGAATTCTCTCGAATAACTTGCCAGCCTCGTCCAACAGGCATATGGGACGGTACGCAGAGGGAGAATCTGCGACTCTGTCTGCCTTCTTCAAGAGGACCATTCGGGCCTCCTTCCGAGCCCGATGGGGAGCAAGGGCGTTACGGAGGCAGCTGGTGAACAGCTGCCTCAGCCTGTTCCCGAGGGTAGCCAGACTCAACACCCAGACCCGGCCGGGAATTCCGTCGGGTCCCGGCGCGGTGTTCCTGCCTCTCAAGCGGCCCACGGCTCGGTCCAGCTCCTGTGCGGTCACCCCCATTTCGTCACTCCAATGACACGAAGATTGGGGGTAGACTGAGGGACTTGACCGACCCTCCGGAAAGAGCGAGCTAATCACTCTTCCCAAGAGGGCCGGATCTAGAGTTTCCGTCACCGGGGGCGTCCAAGGACGGAGCTTTCCTAGCACCATCCTGTACGGACGCCCCACGGATCCTCGTTGAGTCCCTCAGGAGCTCTCTCCAGGACCGAGACCTGGCGTTGCAGACAGCTGCCTGCAACGCCTTCGTGGCCGCTCGATACGCCTCGTAGAGTCTGGCTATCTCCTCACTCGGAGCTCGCCTTCGCCTCCTTCGGGCTCTGGTGTACTGGCGGCGGCTCCGCAAGCAGATCGCTCGCAGCTCCGCGATCTCTGCCGACCACCAGTACACCGCCCGCGCTTGGGGCGACCGGTCAGGGCATCGACGCGTCACAAATACGCGTCATCGTGTCCCGGAACCAGTTCGCTTCCACTTCCGGATCGGACGGAACCTCTTCGGCGCTTTCTGGCCATATTGCAACGTTGGCGGCGGCCCCGAGCAAGTCTCGGTCTAGCCGCTTGAGACACCAACGTCGCGTGTGACTGCCTTCTCGGCGGCTGGTGACAGCGTCGGGGCGGCGGATTGCAAGATCGAATAAAATATGGCGGTGGTCGGATAACGTGACCACCTCCTCTGCAACCCGCCAGCCCGACAACATGCGCATCGCAGCGGGAGTCGCCCATGTAAGATCCACGACCGACTCCCCCTGCCACCGCACGCACGTGCTTACGGACCCCCGATTTGCCAATCGGAGGTCAATCCAGCCGCCCATTCCATCACCGTCTCTCCCTTCGGACTGTCGCTGGGATTCCCCCACGCCCTGGAGTGGGCGTTGAAGTCTCCCAGGACAATCGACGGACGAGGGAGGCACCTGCGAACGCAGAGTGCCACCTCGTCCAGGTACACCTCGTAGTCGGCGAGGGACCTCGCGGGAGAGACGTAGCAGCCAACTATGGCCAGGGTGCCCCATTGCCGAGCCCTGACCCCTTCCCAATAGGGAGCAGGGTGGGACACCCTCTCCACCCCCCCAGTAGATCGCTACGGAACCCAGCTCATCGCCGAACCAGTGAGGGTGGTCCGGCACGGCATAGGGCTCCGCCACTACTGCCAGAGCAACCCGGCACTCCGCAATGGTCTGCATAAACAAATGCTGAGCATTGCGGCAGTGGTTCAGGTTGCTCTGAAGGACCTTGAGGGGTGCGAAGAGGCCTACGCGACCTCCATCCCCGAGCTGGTGCCCGGGAGGTTGCGGCGGGTGCCGCTGGGACTGCTGCTGCGCTTGCGGGGGGCAGGAGGAGATGGTTTTCTCCCGCTCTTCTTTGATGGTGGGGCGCACCTCTTACCAAGACGATGGTTAGAGGGCAGCCCCAGGTCCGAGCACAGTGGACATTTGAGTGCAAGAGCTTTGCACTCTCTGGCCCTGTGCCCGGTTTCCCACAAGCGTAGCAGCGCGTGCTCCAGTTCGCCTGGTTAGGGCACCTGCTACCAACGTGCCTTCTCCAGGCACCGGAAGCAGTGCATGGGCCTGGGATCTAGGCTCTACCCCAGCAGATCCCCAGCCCACGCGTACGCGCCCAGCGGTCACCAATTTTCGCAGCGCCGCTGCGGGGCACCGCACCCAGCACGTGCCCATACGCATGGGTGTTCGGTGGACCTCTCCGACCTTCACGTCGTCCACTGAACACCCTCAGCCTCAGCCACCGCCGCCGCGACATCGCTCGGGCTGACGGCATCGTCGAGGTCCTTCACCCGAATGTCGCCCGACTTGACCGGGCGGCCAATTCGACGTCCATCTCGGAAAGGACCTCCCGCATTTTAGTCGCGAGACCATCCGCCCTCGAGCTGCAATCAGGACCGCTGATCTCCAATAGGAGACCACCGGTCACAGCCCGCTTTGGCGAACAGTCTCAATGCCGATGTCCGCCAGCCTTATCTTCGACTTGGCTACCTCCATCACTTTTGCGTAAGTGGTGGAGGAGCCAGTCGGCAGCGTCACCGTCACGGCAGCCGTGGACGGAGGCGTATGAGCTTCGCCTTTTGCTTTGGTTTTAGTGGCCGCAGGGGCCGCTGACTGCTGGGTCTTAGGATTTTTGTACTTTTTGGCCACCTGTGCCCACGACGTGGATGCCGGCACTTCCACCACCATCAGCGGCCTTGGTGTGGCCGGAGCAGCTCAGCTACTGGAGGGTGGGAGGGTTTCGCCTTCTTTTCCCCTTTGCCTGTAGGTGTTGTGTAGGCGACGGTTTTGTTTGCACCGGCTGTGGCGGCGGTTGCGAAGCACTCGCGGAAGGCCTCGACTGCACTCCTAATGGGGCCGAATTGCCCTCTCTGGGAAGATCTTCGCCTCGAAGGCAGCCAGCCTCGCCTCTATGAGAGACCCCAAGCGCTCCATGAGCCCATCGTCCACGCTCCCGGACTTCCGGAGCGCTAAGAGCTCGCTGAGTAGGAGGCATGGCTGCACGAGGTTCCCCACTCTTGCGGAGGCGCTGAGCTCCTCAGACAGCTTTCCCACCTTTGTTGAGCTCGGACGGCTGCGAGCGGGCTCAGCGTTCTCACGCTCCAGCCTCTCAACATTGGGGGCTGGGAGACCCTCCACTTCAGTTCCGCAGTGGCTGCCTCGACCATCCTGGCCGCCAACCGCAGGCTGTGCACAAATGTACCCTTAAGGTTGCCAGATTTATCGGCAACCTTGTCGACCGCCAGTAGATTGGCCCGGATGCAGGCATCCAAGTCCATGGTCGATTTGCCTTCCATCTCCCGACCCAAATCTGCGGGTTTTGGAAGGCTTTCCTTCGCACGCGTTTTGGCCTGCTACAGTAGGGTCCCAGATGCCTCCCTCTTCGTCAGCGACCAACTCCGTGTCCGTGCCTGAGACTGCGACTGCCTGGAATTTGTCGGCCACGACAGTCGCAGGCTTGGCTCTCCTCTTCCTACTTGTCCTTTACCCGGACACCTCCGGGTTGCGGATCTGAGTGAGGCATCGGATCTTCCGCCGTCACTCTCACCGCCCAAACTCACAGGCGTACTTGGGCGCGCAAAGCGTCCACGCCTGTCCGATGCCGGGACTACTTACTGGTCCCGCAGATGTTGCTCTTCCCTCCTGGCTCTGGTCCCTTGATGTTGAGGGACCTTCGACTGCTATTACAGACTCAGCGCTTTTCGCTAAGTCTCCTTCTCCCTCTAGGTTGTTTGAAAATTCCATAACAAATCCCACGAGTTAGGACGAAATAAAATGTCGATCTCCGGGTGACGCCTATTCCAGAGACAAGGCTACATACTGTAGGGGTCGCCTGGTACCCACAGGTTTTAAGACTTCGCTGTCTGGTTTTATAGAGTGATCCTTCTCGCGGGCCGGCCAATTAAGGCAAGCCCTCCGCTCCGCTGCACTTCGACGTACCCCATAATCGTCAACGCTGGGGTCCTTGAAGAGTACAGCGGGTTACGGCGCGCTGGGAAAGCCGACGTAACTCCCCAGTTTTGGACGGTTGAATGCCCGGCGGCAGTGTAAGTGCACACCGAGCCCGTCCCTCCACTATGAGCATTAGGCACTGGAAACGATATATCGTCACCAGTTCCCAATACCCACCATCATTTGTTGCCTTTCCCCGGATACTTTGATCAAAGAGAAGTACAGCCTCCACCCCCGCACATTAGGCACTGACAACGACGTATCGCCACCAGTTCCCAATACCCACCATCATTTGTTGCCTTTCCCCGGATACTTTGATCAAGGAGAAATGCAACCTCCACCCGCATTGGGCACTGAGGACGACGTATCGTCACCAGTTCCCAATACCCACCATCATTTGTTGCCTTTCCCCGGATACTTTGATCAAGGAGAAATGCAACCTCCACCCGCATTGGGCACTGAGGACGACGTATCGTCACCAGTTCCCAATACCCACCATCATTTGTTGCCTTTCCCCGGATACAGAAATCAAGGAGAAATGCAACCTCCCACAACGCTCGACGGTTGAGTGCCCGGTGGCAGTAAAAACGCACACCGAGCCCGTCCCTCCACTATGAGCATTAGGCACTGGAAACGATATATCGTCGCCAGTTCCCAATACCCACCATCATTTGTTGCCTTTCCCCCGGATACAGAAATCAAGGAGAAATGCAACCTCCCACAACGCTCGACGGTTGAGTGCCCGGTGGCAGTAAAACGCACACCGAGCCCGTCCCTCCACTATGAGCATTAGGCACTGGAAACGATATATCGTCGCCAGTTCCCAATACCCACCATCATTTGTTGCCTTTCCCCGGATACTTTGATCAAGGAGAAATGCAACCTCCACCCGCATTGGGCACTGAGGACGACGTATCGTCACCAGTTCCCAATACCCACCATCATTTGTTGCCTTTCCCCGGATACTTTGATCAAGGAGAAATGCAACCTCCCACAACGCTCGACGGTTGAGTGCCCGGTGGCAGTAAAACGCACACCGAGCCCGTCCCTCCACTATGAGCATTAGGCACTGGAAACGATATATCGTCACCAGTTCCCAATACCCACCATCATTTGTTGCCTTTCCCCGGATACAATAGTATCAAAGGGAAATTCAACGACCAGGCACTCGAGGGCACCACAGGCAGTGGCACCCCATATCAACCTAACCTTTTTTTTTTTTTTTTTACATGGGGAAATGCCTACGCATACCCACCCCTGCGGGGGCAAGGGTGGGTTATGTCGGACTCGCACCGACTAAAACCCCATGGTGTTCCACCTTCGTCGCGTATGGCGGGGCCACGGGAACGCTTTCGCACACCTCCGCGACCCCGCCTGCGCTGGCCGGCAAGCCGGCCCCTCCTTCGGGGGACATCCCCCTCTCCACCCCTCTCCTGTAAGGCGCGCCGGAACACGGACGCGCCTTCCCATCGGCTTACTCCTCTGTGGGGTGGGAAACGGACTCCCCGAGTCCGCCCCCAGAAGGCCATGGGAGCCAGGAAAGTCCCAGCCCCTGCGGCGGATCTGGTGTTAGGCTCCGCCGCCAGCCAATGTTCGGCCGCGGAGGACAGGAGAGCGGCAGGATCAGCACTCCACTGAACCCGCGGCCCCACCACGGCCGCATCAGCGGTGCGACCCCGCTTGAGTCGCGGATGGGGAGATACACTACCCTCCCTCCGCGACTCCGTCTCGATGCGGAGGGTGGGGGCGACGATGCGCGGTACCGGTGCTAGCAGTCCTCGCACCGCCACCCCATTCCCCGACTCCGCCTCGGCTGCGGATGGTGCGTAAGACGGCCTCTCCCGTCCATCCGCACCCCGCAGCCCACCGACCCTCGGGGCGGGCTGGCTCCAGCCCGCCCGGGCCTCCTCGGAGCCGGCCTTAGAGCGCCTTAGGCCGGCCATTTGGGTTCCTCTTAGCTTCACCGTGGTTAACTCCACACCACGGAAATCAAGAGGAAATGCAACCCCCTCCACTCCGCAGTGCCCTCCGCTTATCAGAGGGACACGCAGAGCAGCTATCCCCTGTCAGAACATTCGCCACTGGCAACAACGTATCATCACCAGTTCCCAATACCCACCATCATTTGTTGCCTTTCCTCCGGATACAATAGTATCAAAAGGAAATTCAACGACCAGGCACTCGAGGAGGTTTTCTGACGTGGCACCCCAACCTAACCTAACCTAACCTAACCTAACCTAACCTAACCTAACCTAACCTAACCTAACCTAACCTAACCTAACCTAACCTAACCTAACCTAACCTAACCTAACCTAACCTAACCTAACCTAACCTAACCTAACCTAACCTAACCTAACCTAACCTAACCTAACCTAACCTAACCTAACCTAACCTAACCTAACCTAACCTAACCTAACCTAACCTAACCTAACCTAACCTAACCTAACCTAACCTAACCTAACCTAACCTAACCTAACCTAACCTAACCTAACCTAACCTAACCTAACCTAACCTAACCTAACCTAACCTAACCTAACCTAACCTAACCTAACCTAACCTAACCTAACCTAACCTAACCTAACCTAACCTAACCTAACCTAACCTAACCTAACCTAACCTAACCTAACCTAACCTAACCTAACCTAACCTAACCTAACCTAACCTAACCTAACCTAACCTAACCTAACCTAACCTAACCTAACCTAACCTAACCTAACCTAACCTAACCTAACCTAACCTAACCTAACCTAACCTAACCTAACCTAACCTAACCTAACCTAACCTAACCTAACCTAACCTAACCTAACCTAACCTAACCTAACCTAACCTAACCTAACCTAACCTAACCTAACCTAACCTAACCTAACCTAACCTAACCTAACCTAACCTAACCTAACCTAACCTAACCTAACCTAACCTAACCTAACCTAACCTAACCTAACCTAACCTAACCTAACCTAACCTAACCTAACCTAACCTAACCTAACCTAACCTAACCTAACCTAACCTAACCTAACCTAACCTAACCTAACCTAACCTAACCTAACCTAACCTAACCTAACCTAACCTAACCTAACCTAACCTAACCTAACCTAACCTAACCTAACCTAACCTAACCTAACCTAACCTAACCTAACCTAACCTAACCTAACCTAACCTAACCTAACCTAACCTAACCTAACCTAACCTAACCTAACCTAACCTAACCTAACCTAACCTAACCTAACCTAACCTAACCTAACCTTTTTTTTTTTTTTTTTTTTTTTTTTTTTTTTTTTTACATGGGGAAATGCCTACGCATACCCACCCCTGCGGGGGCAAGGGTGGGTTATGTCGGACTCGCACCGACTAAAACCCCATGGTGTTCCACCTTCGTCGCGTATGGCGGGGCCACGGGAACGCTTTCGCACACCTCCGCGACCCCGCCTGCGCTGGCCGGCAAGCCGGCCCCTCCTTCGGGGAGGACATCCCCTCTCCATCCCTCTCGGGCAAGGCGCGCCGGAACACGGACGCGCCTTCCATCTCGGCCTCCTCTGTAGGTGGGAAGCGGACTCCCCGAGTCCGCCCCCAGAGGCCATGGGGCCAGGAAGGAGCACTAAGCAAACCCAGCCCCTGCGGCGGATCTGGTGATAGGCTCCGCCGCCAACCAATGTTCGGCCGCGGAGGACAGGAGAGCGGCAACGAAACACCGACACTCCTCTTCCCCGCGGCCCCACCACGGCCGCATCAGCGGTGCGACCCCGCTTGAGTCGCGGAGGATAGGAGATACACTACCCTCCCTCCGCGACTCCGTCTCGATGCGGAGGGTGGGGGCGACGATGCGCGGTACCGGTGCTAACAGTCCTCGCACCGCCACCCCATTCCCCCGACTCCGCCTCGGCTGCGGATGGTGCGTAAGACGGCCTCACTCCGTCCATCCGCACCCCGCAGCCCACCGACACGCATCCAGGGCGGGCCCAGCTCCAGCCCGCCCGGAGGGCCTCCTCGGGCCGGCCTTAGAACGCCTTAGGCCGGCCATTTGGGTTCCTCTTAGCTTCACCGTGGTTAACTCCACACCACGGTTACTAAGCCCCCCCGCTACGACAAAGCGGGAACCCTTCGGGGAGATATCAACCTAACCTTTTTTTTTTAGCGTGGGGAAATGCCTACGCATACCCACCTGCGGGGGCAAGGGTGGGTTATGTCGGACTCGCACCGACTAAAACCCCACGGTGGTCGCCACCAACGCTCGCGAGGGGTCGCGGGATCTCCGTTAGGAACGCAACCGCAACCCCCTGCGCTTCGCTGGGATAGCCCGTCGGGGGCGTGCGTGAAGATCGCACCCCAGAACCCTCACGGAACTATCACGACGACACGGTACCACGTCGTGCCGTCGTCCTCCTCGGGGTCGCTATTACTGGACGGTCGGAGCCCCACTCCGATCGTCAGCGACCCGTAGGGCCCCGTTTACGGTAGGGGATCACCGATAGGAGGGCCGTGACGAGGCGCGCGAGCGCCGCGTCGGCCCTGTCTCCGAGCAGGATCGGTCCTCTCTGTCCCGCTCGGCAGCCTCCTTTCGGACCATTACGGTCTCGCAGAAGGAGGCTACGGCCCTCCACGCCAATTCCCGCGCAGCATCGCCGACACGACTGCTGGCAGGGACAGGTTCCGTCCGATGTGACCGACCAAGACCCGCCGCTCGGCTTCCCACGCTGGGCAAGCGGCGAGCGTGTGCGATGCGGAGTCTTGGTCGTTGCCGCCACAGTGGAAGCAATTCGCCGTCGCCTCGCGACCGATCTTACAGGTAATCACCGAAGCAACCGTGCCCGGTGATCACCTGCGTAAGTCTGTAGGTGAGTCTTCCTCCTCGTCGCTGCATCCAGGCTTCGAAGACCGGCAGGAATGCCCCGACGACGCGTTTGCGCGCATTCTGCTCCTCGCGGAGCCTTGCGCGCCACGTCGCGAATGCGATACGTCGTTCCTGCCGTTTTACCGCCTCGAGCGCCTCTTCTGGCTCGCCACCACCGCTCTGGCGTAGGACGCGAATCCGGTGATACACCCTCGCGTCCATGTCCGCCAGAATATCCAGAGGCGGAAAGCGAGCCAGGATTGTCGCCGCCTCGAACGATACCGTCCGGTATCCTCGTACGACCCGTATGGCCATCCTACGCTGGACGCTGTAGATCTTAGTCCTACAGCGTCGGATGGCCAGCCTTCGCCCATACGGGCGCCCCATAGAGGGCTACGGATCGTACGACCCCGGCATAGAGGCGGCGAACTTCCTCCTCGGTCCCCGAGATTGGGCAGCAGTCTGTGCATAGCACCCGCTACCCTCTCGATCCGGGGACCAGGCGCTCGAAGTGCTCTTCGAAGCCCCAGCGACTGTCAGAGTGAGGCCTAGGTACTTCATGTACCGCCCCACTCTGACTTCAGACTCACCTACTCGGACGCACGAGTCGGGTGGTTCCCTGCTCCGCGGCAGTTTGTGGAACCATAGCGCCTCGGTCTTGTGAGGCGCTACCTCCAGTCCCAACTCGTGGACTTTGGCGACGACGATTTCCGCCCCAAGCTCGGCGAGCTCCTTGGTCCTCTCGAAGGAGTCCCCGCTGGCGACCACCAACGTGTCGTCAGCGTAACAGACGACATATACGCCAGCGGGGAGCTCGACTCGCAGAACAGAGTCGTAGGCGAGATTCCACAGTAACGGGCCCAAAACCGACCCCTGTGGAACCCCACACTGGATCTCCCTCCGGATCCTCGTACCGTCTCGGTCCACGTACAAGATGTACCTGTCGCGCAAGTAGTCCGCGATCACGCCTTGCAGGTAGGGGGGAACACCATGGTGTAAAAGTCCCCCCCTTATCGCGTCCCAGGGCAGGGAATTAAAGGCGTTGACGATATCTATGTTTATCGCCAACGCCACGCCACCCCGGGACACAGCCTGCTCCGACAGGGAGCGGACGCGCAGAACCGCGTCGATGGTGGAACGCTCCCGTCGGAAACCGAACTGGTTTTCGGCGAGATCGGGACCGACACGCGACAGATGCCCGTTGAGACGGGCGGCAAGAATTCTCTCGAATAACTTGCCAGCCTCGTCCAACAGGCATATGGGACGGTACGCAGAGGGAGAATCTGCGACTCTGTCTGCCTTCTTCAAGAGGACCATTCGGGCCTCCTTCCAGGCCCTAGGGAACGAGGCGTTACGGAGGCAGCTGGTGAACAGCTGCCTCAGCCTGTTCCCGAGGGTAGCCAGACTCAACACCCAGACCCGGCCGGGAATTCCGTCGGGTCCCGGCGCGGTGTTCCTGCCTCTCAAGCGGCCCACGGCTCGGTCCAGCTCCTGTGCGGTCACCCCCATTTCGTCACTCCAATGACACGAAGATTGGGGGTAGACTGAGGGACTTGACCGACCCTCCGGAAAGAGCGAGCTAATCACTCTTCCCAAGAGGGCCGGATCTAGAGTTTCCGTCACCGGGGGCGTCCAAGGACGGAGCTTTCCTAGCACCATCCTGTACGGACGCCCCCACGGATCCTCGTTGAGTCCCTCCAGGAGCTCTCTCCAGGACCGAGACCTGGCGTTGCAGACAGCTGCCTGCAACGCCTTCGTGGCCGCTCGATACGCCTCGTAGAGTCTGGCTATCTCCTCACTCGGAGCTCGCCTTCGCCTCCTTCGGGCTCTGGTGTACTGGCGGCGGCTCCGCAAGCAGATCGCTCGCAGCTCCGCGATCTCTGCCGACCACCAGTACACCGCCCCGCGCTTGGGGCGACCGGTCCGGGGCATCGACGCGTCACAAATACGCGTCATCGTGTCCCGGAACCAGTTCGCTTCCACTTCCGGATCGGACGGAACCTCTTCGGCGCTTTCTGGCCATATTGCAACGTTGGCGGCGGCCCCAAGCAAGTCTCGGTCTAGCCGCTTGAGACACCAACGTCGCGTGTGACTGCCTTCTCGGCGGCTGGTGACAGCGTCGGGGCGGCGGATTGCAAGATCGAATAAAATATGGCGGTGGTCGGATAACGTGACCACCTCCTCTGCAACCCGCCAGCCCGACAGCATGCGCATCGCAGCGGGAGTCGCCCATGTAAGATCCACGACCGACTCCCCCTGCCACCGCACGCACGTGCTTACGGACCCCCGATTTGCCAATCGGAGGTCCAATCCAGCCGCCCATTCCATCACCGTCTCTCCCTTCGGACTGTCGCTGGGATTACCCACGCCCTGGAATGGGCGTTGAAGTCTCCCAGGACAATCGACGGACGAGGGAGGCACCTGCGAACGCAGAGTGCCACCTCGTCCAGGTACACCTCGTAGTCGGCGAGGGACCTCGCGGGAGAGACGTAGCAGCCAACTATGGCCAGGGTGCCCCATTGCACTGCAACGAAGCCCTGACCCCTTCCCGATAGGGAGCAGGGTGGGACACCCTCTCCACCCCCCCAGTAGATCGCTACGGAACCCAGCTCATCGCCGAACCAGTGAGGGTGATCCGGCACGGCATAGGGCTCCGCCACTACTGCCAGAGCAACCCGGCACTCCGCAATGGTCTGCATAAACAAATGCTGAGCATTGCGGCAGTGGTTCAGGTTGCTCTGAAGGACCTTGAGGGGTGCGAAGAGGCCTACGCGACCTCCATCCCCGAGCTGGTGCCCAGGGTTGCGGCGGGTGCCGCTGGGACTGCTGCTGCGCTTGCGGGGGCAGGAGGAGATGGTTTTCTCCCGCTCTTCTTTGATGGTGGGGCGCACCTCTTACCAAGACGATGGTTAGAGGGCAGCCCCAGGTCCGAGCACAGTGGACATTTGAGTGCAAGAGCTTTGCACTCTCTGGCCCTGTGCCCGGTTTCCCCACAAGCGTAGCAGCGCGTGCTCCGGTTCGCCTGGTTAGGGCACCTGCTACCAACGTGCCCCTTCTCCAGGCACCGGAAGCAGTGCATGGGCCTGGGATCTAAGAGCTCTACCCCAGCAGACCCCCAGCCCACGCGTACGCGCCCAGCGGTCACCAATTTTCGCAGCGCTGCTGCGGGGCACCGCACCCAGCACGTGCCCATACGCATGGGTGTTCGGTGGACCTCTCCGACCTTCACGTCGTCCACTGAACACCCTCCAGCCTCAGCCACCGCCGCCGCGACATCGCTCGGGCTGACGGCATCGTCGAGGTCCTTCACCCGAATGTCGCCCGACTTGACCGGGCGGCCAATTCGGACGTCCATCTCGGAAAGGACCTCCCGCATTTTAGTCGCGAGACCATCCGCCCTCGAGCTGCAATCAGGACCGCTGATCTCCAATAGGAGACCACCGGTCACAGCCCGCTTTTTGGCGAACAGTCTCAATGCCGATGTCCGCCAGCCTTATCTTCGACTTGGCTACCTCCATCACTTTTGCGTAAGTGGTGGAGGAGCCAGTCGGCAGCGTCACCGTCACGGCAGCCGTGGACGGAGTGCGTATGAGCTTCGCCTTTTTTGCTTTGGTTTTAGTGGCCGCAGGGGCCGCTGACTGCTGGGTCTTAGGATTTTTGGCCTTTTTTGGCCACCTGTGCCCACGACGTGGATGCCGGCACTTCCACCACCATCAGCGGCCTTGGTGTGGCCACCGGAGGCAGCTCAGCTACTGGAGGGTGGGAGGGTTTCGCCTTCTTTTTCCCCTTTGCCTGTAGGTGTTGTGTAGGCGACGGTTTTGTTTGCACCGGCTGTGGCAGCGGTTGCGAAGCACTCGCGGAAGGCCTCGACTGCACTCCTAATGGGGGCCGAATTGCCCTCTCTGGGAAGATCTTCGCCTCGAAGGCAGCCAGCCTCGCCTCTATGAGAGACCCCAAGCGCTCCATGAGCCCATCGTCCACGCTCCCGGACTTCGGAGCGCTAGGAGCTCGCTGAGTAGGAGGCATGGCTGCACGAGGTTCCCACTCTTGCGGAGGGCGCTGAGCTCCTCAGACAGCTTTCCCACCTTTATTGAGAGCTCGGACAGCTGCGAGCGGAGCTCAGCGTTCTCACGCTCCAGCCTCTCAACATTGGGGCTGGGAGACCTCCGCGCCAGTTCCGCAGTGGCCGCCTCGACCATCCTGGCCGCCAACCGCAGGCTGTGCACAATGTACCCTTAAGGTTGCCAGATTTATCGGCAACCTTGTCGACTGCCAGTAGATTGGCCCGGATGCAGGCATCCAAGTCCATGGTCGATTTGCCTTCCATCTCCCGACCCAAATCTGCGGGTTTTGGAAGGCTTTCCTTCGCACGCGTTTTGGCCTGGGCTACAGTAGGGTCCCAGATGCCTCCCTCTTCGTCAGCGACCAACTCCGTGTCCGTGCCTGAGACTGCGACTGCCTGGAATTTGTCGGCCACGACAGTCGCAGGCTTGGCTCTCCTCTTCCTACTTGTCCTTGCGGACACCTCCGAGGTTGCGGATCTGAGTGAGGCATCGGATCTTCCGCCGTCACTCACCGCCCAAACTCACAGGCGTACTTGGGCGCGCAAAGCGTCCACGCCTGTCCCGTGCCGGGACTACTGGTCCCGCAGATGTTGCTCTTCCTCCTGGCTCTGGTCCCTTGATGTTGAGGGACCTTCGACTGCTATTACAGACTCAGCGCTTTTCGCTAAGTCTCCTTCTCCCTCTAGGTTGTTTGAAAATTCCATAACAAATCCCACGAGTTAGGACGAAATAAAATGTCGATCTCCGGGTGACGCCTATTCCAGAGACAAGGCTACATACTGTGGGGTCGCCTGGTACCCACAGGTTTTAAGACTTCGCTGTCTGGTTTTTATAGAGTGATCCTTCTCGCGGGCCGGCCAATTAAGGCAAGCCCTCCGCTCCGCTGCACTTCGACGTACCCCATAATCGTCAACGCTGGGGTCCTTGAAGAGAGTACAGCGGGTTACGGCGCGCTGGGAAAGCCGACGTAACTCCCCAGTTTTGACGGTTGAATGCCCGGCGGCAGTAAAACGCACACCGAGCCCGTCCTCCACTATGAGCATTGGGCACTGGAAACGATATATCGTCACCAGTTCCCAATACCCACCATCATTTGTTGCCTTTCCCCGGATACTTTGATCAAGGAGAAATGCAACCTCCCACAACGCTCGACGGTTGAGTGCCCGGCGGCAGTAAAACGCACACCGAGCCCGTCCTCCACTATGAGCATTAGGCACTGCCAACGACGTATCGCCACCAGTTCCCAATACCCACCATCATTTGTTGCCTTTCCCCGGATACTTTGATCAAGGAGAAATGCACCTTCCGCGCATTGGGCACTGAGGACGACGTATCGTCACCAGTTCCCAATACCCACCATCATTTGTTGCCTTTCCCCGGATACAGAAATCAAGGAGAAATGCAACCTCCACCCGCGCATTGGGCACTGAGGACGACGTATCGTCACCAGTTCCCAATACCCACCATCATTTGTTGCCTTTCCCCGGATACTTTGATCAAGGAGAAATGCAACCTCCCACAACGCTCGACGGTTGAGTGCCCGGCGGCAGTAAAACGCACACCGAGCCCGTCCTCCACTATGAGCATTAGGCACTGGAAACGATATATCGTCGCCAGTTCCCAATACCCACCATCATTTGTTGCCTTTCCCCGGATACAGAAATCAAGGAGAAATGCAACCTCCCACAACGCTCGACGGTTGAGTGCCCGGTGGCAGTAAAACGCACACCGAGCCCGTCCTCCACTATGAGCATTAGGCACTGCCAACGACGTATCGCCACCAGTTCCCAATACCCACCATCATTTGTTGCCTTTCCCCGGATACTTTGATCAAGGAGAAATGCAACCTCCACCCGCGCATTGGGCACTGAGGACGACGTATCGTCACCAGTTCCCAATACCCACCATCATTTGTTGCCTTTCCCCGGATACAGAAATCAAGGAGAAATGCAACCCCTGCCACTCCGCAGTGCCCTCCGCTTATCAGAGGGACACGCAGAGCAGCTATCTCCCCCTGTCAGAACATTCGCCACTGGCAACAACGTATCATCACCAGTGCCCAGGGTGCACCGTCCCGGCGTTGCCTTTCCCCCGGATACAATAGTATCAAAGGGAAATTCAACGACCAGGCACTCGAGGAGGTTTTCTGACGTGGCACCCCATATCAACCTAACCTTTTTTTTTTTTTTTTACATGGGGAAATGCCTACGCATACCCACCCCTGCGGGGGCAAGGGTGGGTTATGTCGGACTCGCACCGACTAAAACCCCATGGTGTTCCTCCATCGTCGCGTATGGCGGGGTCACGGGAACGCTTTCGCACACATCCGCGACCCCGCCTGCGCCGGCCGACCAGGCGGCCCCTTCTCCGGGGGAGGACATCTCCCTCTCCACCCCTCCTGGCAGGGCGCGCCGGAACACGGACGCGCCCTCCAACTCGGCCTCCTCTGTAGGTGGGAAGCGGACTCCCCCGAGTCCGCCCCCCAGAGGCCATGGGGGCCAGGAAAGCCCCAGCCCCCTGCGGCGGATCTGGTCTGCGGCTCCACCGCCGACCGATGTTCGGCCGCGGAGGACAGGGAGAGCGGCAGGATCAACCACACTCCACTGAACCCGCGGCCCCACCACGGCCGCATCAGCGGTGCGACCCCCGCTTGAGTCGCGGAGGATAGGAGAGCGGCAACGCAACACCGACACTCCTCTCCCTCCGCGACTCCGTCTCGGATGCGGAGGGTGGGGCGACGATGCGCGGTACCGGTGCTAACAGTCCTCGCACCGCCACCCCATTCCCCCGACTCCGCCTCGGCTGCGGATGGTGCGTAAGACGGCCTCACTCCGTCCATCCGCACCCCGCAGCCCACCGACACGCATCCAGGGCGGGCCCAGCTCCAGCCCGCCCGGAGCGGCCTCCTCGGGCCGGCCTTAGAACGCCTTAGGCCGGCCATTTGGGTTCCTCTTAGCTTCACCGTGGTTAACTCCACACCACGGTTACTAAGCCCCCCCGCTACGACAAAGCGGGAACCCTTCGGGGGGGATATCAACCTAACCTAACCTTTTTTTTTTTTTTTTTTTTACATGGGGAAATGCCTACGCATACCCACCCCTGCGGGGGCAAGGATGGGTTATGTCGGACTCGCACCGACTAAAACCCCATGGTGTTCCACCTTCGTCGCGTATGGCGGGGCCACGGGAACGCTTTCGCACACCTCCGCGACCCCGCCTGCGCTGGCCGGCAAGCTGGCCCCTCCTCCGGGGGGAGGACATCCCCCTCTCCATCCCTCTCAGGCAAGGCGCGCCGGAACACGGACGCGCCTTCCAACTCGGCCTCCTCTGTAGGTGGGAAGCGGACTCCCCCGAGTCCGCCCCCCAGAGGCCATGGGGGCCAGGAAAGCACTAAGCAAACCCAGCCCCCTGCGGTGGATCTGGTCTGCGGCTCCACCGCCGACCGATGTTCGGCCGCGGAGGACAGGGAGAGCGGCAACGAAACACCGACACTCCTCTTCCCCGCGGCCCCACCACAGCCGCATCATGCGGTGCGACCCCCGCTTGAGTCGCGGAGGATAGGGAGAGCGGCAACGCAACACCGACACTCCTCTCCCTCCGCGACTCCGCCTCGGCTACTGAGGGCGGGGAAGGCGGCCTCGCTCCGCCACTTCCACCCCCAGCAGTCCACCGACACGCATCCAGGGCGGGCTCCAGCTCCAGCCCGCCCGGAGCGGCCTCCTCGGGCCGGCCTTAGAACGCCTTAGGCCGGCCATTTGGGTTCCTCTTAGCTTCACCGTGGGTGACCAAGCCACGGTTACTAAGCCCCCCCGCTACGACAAAGCGAGAACCCTTCGGGGGGGAACCTAACCTAACCTAACCTAACCTAACCTAACCCCCTATATCTTTGTGTATTAGAGTCTTAAGCATTCCAAATTGGTTTTTTGTTGTAGCATTTGTTTAGAGTAATCGTTAGACAGTCATCCTGCGCCGCATTTAGGCCATTTCTAGTCTAGTTCTAATCAATTATTTTTAGTTTCATAATTACGTAATTTTATTCCATTTGTAAAAATTTTTCATTTCTTCGTTTTTCGTGCTCATTTTGTAACCTAACCTAACCTAACCTAACCCCCTATATCTTTGTGTATTAGAGTCTTAAGCATTCCAAATTGGTTTTTTGTTGTAGCATTTGTTTAGAGTAATCGTTAGACAGTCATCCTGCGCCGCATTTAAGCCATTTCTAGTCTAGTTCTAATCAATTATTTTTAGTTTCATAATTACGTAATTTTATTCCATTTGTAAAAATTTTTCATTTCTTCGTTTTTCGTGCTCATTTTGTAACCTAACCTAACCTAACCTAACCCCCTATATCTTTGTGTATTAGAGTCTTAAGCATTCCAAATTGGTTTTTTGTTGTAGCATTTGTTTAGAGTAATCGTTAGACAGTCATCCTGCGCCGCATTTAGGCCATTTCTAGTCTAGTTCTTAATCAATTATTTTTAGTTTCATAATTACCTAATTTTATTCCATTTGTAAAAATTTTTCATTTCTTCTGTTTTTCGTGCTCATTTTGTAACCTAACCTAACCTAACCTAACCTAACCTAACCCCCTATATCTTTGTGTATTAGAGTCTTAAGCATTCCAAATTGGTTTTTTGTTGTAGCATTTGTTTAGAGTAATCGTTAGACAGTCATCCTGCGCCGCATTTAGGCCATTTCTAGTCTAGTTCTAATCAATTATTTTTAGTTTCATAATTACCTAATTTTATTCCATTTGTAAAAATTTTTCATTTCTTCGTTTTTCGTGCTCATTTTGTAACCTAACCTAACCCCCTATATCTTTGTGTATTAGAGTCTTAAGCATTCCAAATTGGTTTTTTGTTGTAGCATTTGTTTAGAGTAATCGTTAGACAGTCATCCTGCGCCGCATTTAGGCCATTTCTAGTCTAGTTCTAATCAATTATTTTTAGTTTCATAATTACGTAATTTTATTCCATTTGTAAAAAAAAATTCATTTCTTCGTTTTTCGTGCTCATTTTGTAACCTAACCTAACCTAACCTAACCCCCTATATCTTTGTGTATTAGAGTCTTAAGCATTCCAAATTGGTTTTTTGTTGTAGCATTTGTTTAGAGTAATCGTTAGACAGTCATCCTGCGCCGCATTTAGGCCATTTCTAGTCTAGTTCTAATCAATTATTTTTAGTTTCATAATTACGTAATTTTATTCCATTTGTAAAAATTTTTCATTTCTTCGTTTTTCGTGCTCATTTTGTAACCTAACCTAACCTAACCCCCTATATCTTTGTGTATTAGAGTCTTAAGCATTCCAAATTGGTTTTTTGTTGTAGCATTTGTTTAGAGTAATCGTTAGACAGTCATCCTGCGCCGCATTTAGGCCATTTCTAGTCTAGTTCTAATCAATTATTTTTAGTTTCATAATTAGGTAATTTTCTTCTTCTTCTTCTTCTTCTTCTTCTTTATATGTTTCATTTTGTTCGAGCCCGTACCTCAAATGTCAAAAATACAACGCACCCCTCTACCCGCGCAGCGTCTCCTCACTCAGCTTTTGAAATTTCTCCGGTATACACGACGAGCCGTACGGTGTACGTCGATATGTAAATACTCCTATATGCGTGCTGATGGCGGTGCAGGGTTGCGAACTTTCGGAGAGGATGCACTGCTCAAGGATTCAAGGATCTGGAAAAAGCTTTCGATCGCGTGGATCACATCATACTCCGCCGAAAACTATTTGAGCCAAGCTCTAGATCTCTAAGATTAGAGATTAGATGGAATCATATCTGATGAAACGATCTCAGGCAGTAGTTGTAGATGGATTTCGTTCTGATTTTGTTGAAATAAAATCCGGAGTGACTCAAGGTTCTATTCTTGAGCCTCTTCTATATGTATGCTACTTATATGATGTGGGTAAGTGTTTTAAGACTGCTAAATTTCTGATGTATGCTGATGATACTAAAATATTTATGAAAATTAAAGATATAGAGATTGTCTTAAATTTCAGGAAGATCTCGAATGCCTTAACAATTATTATATAGAAAATCGTATAAATATTAACGCTAATAAATAAGAGAGTAACCGAATCAAACCGAGTTAAATATGATATATATAATTATCATTAAATGAATAAAATACTTTAATTGGGATTTAATTAATTGTGCAATAATAATTGTTATTCTATGGTACATGTATATTGTTATTCTGTGCAAAGTGCTCATTGTTTTAGGATTCGTTGTCACGAATTTAACTTCCGAGCGCCTTGCGCCCAGACACCTGGGATTTTTTTAAGTCATTGAAAGTTGATGTGCTACGAATGATAAAACCCAAAACTTTATAGGATTTAGATGTAATGTTGTTTATATGCTGGTCATAGATGAGTTTAGAATCTTGAGTAAATCCAAGATCACGAGCCTCATATACTCTGAGAATATGCACGTTCTTCAGCAAATAACCACGTTCTATGATGTTATTTTTTCTTGTAAAGGACATGAGAAAACATTTAGGTATGTTTAATTCCAACTTATTCCTGTTGCAATATGCTTCAAATCTTACTAGATCTGACTAAAGTAGTGTCGTATCTTCTGCGTTTCTTACAACTTTTAATATCTTCATGTCATCTGCATGCATTTTGGAATGCAGGAAACAATTATCAATGTCGTTGATTATGATAATAAAAAGCAGTGGTCCTAAGAGGGATCCTTGGAGCACACCTGAAGGAAGGGATAACCAAGAGGACATGAAGCCATTATGCACAATTGCTTGTGACCTATTCTCAATATAGAAGGCAAACCAACGTAGAAGGTCGCCGTGAATACCAGCTAATGCCAATTTCTGTAATAAACTTTTGTGATCAATTCTATCGAAACACTTGCTGTAATCTGTATAGATGCAGTCTACTTGGTGATGATCCATACCCTTAGTAATATAATTATGTGTAAGGACTAAGTTAGAAACAGTTGATCTTTTTTTGAGATGTTGTACGTTGCTTAAGATAGGAGAAACAAAAAAGTGAATGCTAGTATGTACTTTTGCGAATAGACAAAGCTTCGATATAGGACGATAATTATCAATTTTATCAGTTTCTTTTTTTAAGTACTGGTGAAATGTAAGCCTGTTTCCAAATATTAGGAACAACACCTTCCGGTATTGAGCGTCGGAATCAATTATGAAAAGGTACTCCGGATTTATTAACATCTAAAGTCTTAAGAAGTTTATTAATATCACTCTTTTCTATACAAATGGAATGTAGATTAATCGAATTTTGAATGTGTGTTTGATTATTGTTATATCAGAACAGGCAGGTAAGTTATTTAGATCCGGTGAAGAAAGAATTGAATAAAAATATTTGGAGAATAAATCAACTATTTCCTGAGTCAAGTATCATATTGGTTTCTGTTGGGATCTATTGAGCAACCTTGCTACGTTTGATATAGCTCCAGAATGACTTAGGATTGCTTACAACATTTTTTTTATAAGATTTACTATATTTATATTTTTTTTTTATAGTATATTCCATTTGCATAATATAATTTCCGTAGCATTTTTTTCCTACCTCCTTAGCTCTAGAGCGTAAGCATGGGAAAGATTCGTAGTCACTTAGGTTTCCATATGTTTTATAATTGAGATGATATTTATGTTTATTACGAAGAATTTTTATTAGAGGCCGACTAAACCACGGTGGATAGCGAGCAGATTTCATAACTTAAGTTGGTATGTAAAGGTCCCTGAGTTCATACAACTTCTTGTAAAAAGAATCTACTGCATGATCCAAATTATCACCGTGTAACATAGTCACCCAATCATGCCTGCATTTAATTCACATCTAATCTTGTCATATTTTCTCCTATAGTAATTAAACTGGGTTTGAGAATCTTTCTAACTTTTGCTGATGTCATAAGAATGGACAAAACTTTATGATGGGCATCCTCAGGAATGCGTGGGTGGCAAGCTATGACATGGGCTCTAGAACTACTAAGTATGAGACTAAGATATCATTATTAATATTGTTTCACAGTTGTATTGATATCGTCCTACGTATTGTATTGATATCGTCCTACGTATTGTATTGATGTCGTCCTACGTATTGTATTGATGTCATCCTACGTATTGTATTGATGTCGTCCTACGTAGTATATTGATGTCGTCCTACGTATTGTATTGATGTCGTCCTACGTATTGTATTGATGTCATCCTACGTATTGTATTGATGTCGTCCTACGTATTGTATTGATGTCGTCCTACTTATTGTATTGATGTCGTCCCACGTATTGTACTGATGTCGTCCTACGTATTATATTGATGTCGTTCTACGTATTGTATTGATGTCGTCCTACGTATTATATTGATGTCGTCCTACGTATTGTATTGATGTCGTCCTACGTATTGTACTGATGCCGCCCTACGTATTGTATAGATGTCGTCCTACGTATTGTAATGTGTTGATGAAAAAATGATAAAGTCTGACGTATCATTTGTAGCGGACAGTTCCGTACTATCTGATTTTTGCTTCCATTTAATATTCGGTAAGTTGAAATGACCAGTAACTATAAATTTATCATTAGGGCGAGATAACATAATGTTCGTAAGTTAGTCGCAAAAATTGTATCGTTGCGTTTCACATGAAGTGCCCTTGTTTTCTTTACATAAATATAACTGTTAACCAATGCATGCAATGTATGAATACGGCACTGGTTAACAGTAACAGTTACCAATAAATTTTCAGGAGAAGATAGCCAATCTTGACGTTTGATAGAATTAAATTCACATTTTATAGCTATAGGGACCCCACCACCTAATTGTGCCTCTGTCTCTGTCTGTCTGTTTGATAATAATTCCGACCTCACCTGCACACAATGTACCTATCGAAAAGCTCAGAACTAGATATACTAGCAATCAGCCAGGTCTCTGTCAGGCATACATCATAATTATTAATACAAATATTTCTATAAAATTCATTAGTTTTTGACCTTACACCTCTTACCTTTTGATATTAAACATTTAAAAACATTTTGAAATAACAATATAAACAACAATTAAAATAATCATCGAAAGTATAAACAATAATATTTAAACATTAACACAGATAGTTGAATAAAAATATACACGATTTCAAATTTAAAAATAATGTCCAACTGAATACAATACATAAATAGCCACGACATATCAACTTTAAGTTAATGCTTTTTAAGATCAAAGTTAAAGTTGCGTAATATTGATCCCGTATACCTGCAATGTCTTCCAATATTTGTTGTCATTATTTGTACGAACACAAACAATAGAGCATTACAATATCTACCAACCTTCCAGCCGTGCCTAGGCCTCTGTTCGAATAAATATATCCGATGTTATATGCGCCAAGTGGCGACTGATGAGAATACCGTCTTGCAGCAGCAACAGAATCCTCCTAACAAATCGATTGTTAAAACAGACTATTATTGGTTTCACACTGTTAGGATCTCGATTCGGAACTCTTGCGATGTAATTGATTTGGCTTCTTGAGAATGAGAAACCTACTTTGGATCCTATAGATGTCACGATATCATAAAGATTTTCTCTGACTTTCATAGGTACTCCTTTGATTTCAGCATTGTCAAGCATCCACTGGTCTCTGATCTGAATTTGTGCTTCCAGGGCTTCGATCTTCTGATTTAAAAAACAATATTCTCCTTCTGCTTTTCGATTACTGAGAATAAGAGTACAGTTTCTTGTACAGTGTTATGTGTTTGAGTATTTACTTTTTGTAGCTGTGCCAGATTTTCCTTAATCCAGCTTAATGTGCGCCACTATAGAATCAAAGGGATTAAGTTTTTCTGAAATTTCTTTAATCTCCTTCATTAACTGAACTAGAAGTATTTCTTGATCTCCTTCTGCTCATCCTAACGTCTTAACTTCCAGTGCCAGGGTTGGGGACTTGCCACGTATTTGGCCTTGTTGCATTTGGAGCAGATCCATGTCGATCTTCGATCTCCCAGTCTTCGATATCTGGCTTCACTGATACCAGCACAATGAAAATGAAGGGAGCCTTTACAAAGGCAGCAGTCAGCCCCATTGGCAACTTGCTCAATACATTTCGTACAGATTAGCATATGGCAAAACACTTGCGGTTTGAGAAGCCCTGACGAAAGAACACAGTATGCTCGTACACCGACTTCAGCTCAATGCAAAAGCAGCTTTATGTTCAACGCAATAAGATTGAAAGAACTTTAATATACTTATAAATTAAGCTATGTAATTATATAACTAAAGCGTGCACGTCTATGCCACTCAATGGACTGAATGCAACTGGCAACTTTATGTTTACTCGACTCATATAGGCACGAGGAGTTATTTCAGTATGTCCATATTAAGTGTTTACAAATGAGTTACAATTAACTTACACTACAATGAAATAACATATACACATATTTAGAACATTCCAATATTAAATCCCAACTATAGTAGATACACATTGCGGCTGGTTACTAGCGCCGACATGAGCCTGATACTGGCATATCATACACGACATAGACATCATGGTTGTTAAGAACAACACCAGGTGGCGCGCGCGTCGCGGGATTTCAGCAACTGTCATCTTGACAGTTGTCACTTACCTTTGTTTCGCGTACGCACCGCTCCCTTGTAATCTATCAATAAAAAAAATATACTTACCATTCAGAACCAAGTCAATCTGTTTGATATGAATTCCCAATAAAATTTGGCGACCGTGAAGATAATTACGTGCAATAATACGTAATCCGAAACTGCAATTGAAAAGGACGGAGTCCAATGCGAGGCAGCGCGTCACGAATCTTCCACCACCACGTGTTGCAACGACGGATTTGGAGAACTAGACGTGAAATCAAGGGTGCAGCAGTTCTGGCTAGCTTCTAACGAAGGAGGTTTGCCCGTTCCTATTCTGATTTCTATCCCAATCTCGTGTAGCTTGCTGTTTGTAAAAATAAAGTGTTTCTGTTAAAGCTGACGCCATTTGAATTCGAGACCGAAATTCCTTTGTGCTTTGATTATTGGTTATAAGTGGATTTAATACATTCCAGTGTTAAACATAACTCACAGTTTTGCTGGTTGTCACACATTGCCAAATTAACAAAATTACTAAAATTACAAACCTAAAAAAAAAAAATTCTTTCGCAGTTCCAGTGTGAGTGTGCATGGCACAGGTGCATCATCTGCTGGGAGACAGTGGTTACATAATCGAGTCAACAGGGTGCCGTGCAGCACCTGGCGTCTATTGTTCTCATCTGGCATTCAGAGGTTTGCTCCGAGAGGTATTTACGCTTATTCTATTATAATGAGATTTAATTACTCATTGCAATGACTGACCCGGAGAGTAAGGATATAGTAAAGTTACAAGGGAGAAAGAGTTCGATGAAGGGCAGGTTAACTACTTTTGTGAATTATGTGGCTAAGATAAAGCAAACAGATAAATTGAATAGGTGTCAAGTGAATGAATTAAAACACGGTTATGTAATATTGAGAGCATGTTATGTCACATGAAGAGGAAAAGGAGTCCACTGAAAATCGTTTTCACAAGATCATAGCTGAAGCTGAAGAATTAATTGAAATACATGATCGACGTTGTGAATCAGATTCTTCTGTTGCTAATACTAAAAATGTAACATTACCTAAACTAACTCTGCCGACCTTTAATGGTAATGAATAAGAACCGCGGAGGTGTAAGTCGGGACACTTACACCTCTCTGATTCATAACAACGATACCAATACCAATACCTTAAGGGTTCACTGTCTGGAGCAGCAGCATCTGTAATTAAGTTGTTAGAACTTACTTCTAATAATTAAGAGGTAGCTGGCAATTAATATGTGATCGGTTTGATAATAAGCGCCAGTTAGTGTACACTCACCTTAAATCATTATTTGATTGAATCAACAGATTATTGGGACACCATAATAGTTTTAATTTTTTCATCCAAGTTGGACAGTGCTTGTTTTTGTGCTCTTCCCATTTGGTATTAGTAGAATATCAAATGGGAAGAGCACAAAAACAACTTGAGTGAAAAAACTGTGTAAGAAGATTTTTATATTTCTTTAAGGAAAAGAGCGGATTTTCTTGAGTTGACCATGGCAAGTAGTAGCGACAAAGGTGAAAAACAAGTACAGGCGGCACAACCGCAATATAAACGGGCGGATGAGCTACGAAAAAGCTTTGTCGGTGCTAGTTGTGAAGGGTAAGCTGAAAATAAGAAGTGTATGATTTGCAATGGTGAACGTTTGATTTATTATTGAGAATTTTTTTAGCAATTACTCCCGCAGACAGGCACGATTTAATATCAAAGAATTGAGGGTGCCTTTTGTTTAGCCGATCCCGACTATAATTGTCCCGCCAAAAGGAGCAGATTTATTCTGGGATGTTATGTCTTCGGAGAGAATTCAATTCGGGCAGGGCAAACCCATATTGCAAAACTCAATGTTAGGCTGGCTTGTAGCAGGACCAGTCATGTTTAATAATGATAAAAATAATCAAGAGTAAATAAGGTGTAATTTCAGTCAAGAGATTAGAAAGCAACTGGAAAGATTTTGGGAGTTGGAAGAAGTACCTGTCAAGCCAATCCTGTCACACGAAGAGGAAGCCTGTGAGCAGCGCTTCGTGCAACACACCCGTCGTAATGAAGATGACCGTTTTAGTGTCACCCTGCCTTTGAAAATGGACCCAGGTGTATTGGGTAATTCGTATTATTTAGCAAAGAGTAGATTTCTATCATTTGAGGCGTTTTCAAGGGCAGCCAGGTGTAAAATCACAATACACTGATTTTTTATATGAATACCAGGCCCTGGGTCATTTTTCATTGGTAGATAAACCTAAAAATGCAATATATTTACGTCACCATCGTGTTCCGAAGGAACAGAGTGAAATTACTAAATGTAGAGCAGTGTTTGATGCCTTCGCTAAAACAAGTTCGGGTATATCTCTCAATGACTTGTGTTCAGATACGACAAATAAATGCCGGAAGACCCCCAGTCCATGTTGCTAATTACGAAGAGGATATTGGGGATGTCCTGCACGTTTTGGTGACAATGTTAAGCGATGGCTCATTAGCCATTTCTCAAGCGTACCCTACGCAACGAAGGGACCCATTCCGTGGCCTGCGAGGAGTCCGGACTTAACGCCGGTTGATTTCTATGTGAAATCCCTAGTTTACGACGTCTCGCCTGTTTATATGCAGAATAATTTGACTACTTCAGTAGTTAAGTCAAGAAGAAGAATGCGACTTTGCGTACGCAATAGGGAAGTCTCTTCGAGCAAGAACTTAATTCTAACTAAATAATATACAGTGGTGGTCATATAATTAGAAACATTTGTTATGAATAAAGAAAGTATAACTTCAACGTACAAATGTTTGTAAAAAATATACACATTCAATAATTAATAATCATGCAATAATATAGCCACTCAAATATATAACTCATTAAATGCATAAAATATAAAACATATCTTACTTTTAATTACAAAATGAGTCTTACACATTTAGGAGTTTATTTTCTGTTACTGGCCGCTTGGACGCCTAATTAGAAACATTTTAAAAAAGCATCAAGGAACGAGCTATGTTCCTTTTTTGAAATTGGAGAATAACATTTCTTTCTTGGCTTTTTCTATTATTTTGGCGGCAATTCTAAATTTAATCTGAATTTTATTTTTTTCAAACTGGGCAAAAATAAAAGTTGTGACGCGTCAACTCGGCAAATAATTGTTAATTTACATACAGTTTGTGTACAGAAGAATAGCTAAGCATTTAAATTGTTCTGTTAAGAAAGTTTTTAATGCAATTGATCATTATAAAACACATGGAACTGTTGAAAATGTTCTTAGAAAGGCTCGGCCAAGAAAAACCTCTTCCAGAGAAGATACGCTAATCGTTCATGTTGCTAAAAAGGACCCAAATAAAGCGTCCAACCAGATTAAAAATGAAGATTTTTCGCCTGATGACTCGAGAAACATCTCGTCAAGACTGATACGCCGAAGATTAGTGGAAGCTAAATTGTTTGGAAGAATCTCTCGAAAGGTACCGCTTCTGAGAATGGAAAAAAGTGTTGTTTTCAGATGAAACAAAAATAAATATGGTAAATTCCGATGGAAAGCGCTATGTTAGACGTCCTGTAAATAATGCTTTTAATTATAAATACACAAGGAGTATAGTCAAACATGGTGGCGGTAACATTAAAGTTTGGGGGTGTTTTTCCGGATGTGGAGTTGGACCCGTTCAGAAGATTAAAGGTACAATGGATCAATGGCAATACAATAATATCTTAGAGCACACAACGATTCCCTTCTCGAACGATCATTTGCCTGTAACCTGGATCTTTCAGGATGACAATGACCCGACACGACCAATAGCGTCAAATGTTTCCTGAGCGAACAGCGTATATCCGTTTTAGGCTGGTCAACAGATCCCGGATTTAAACCCGATAGAAAATCTCTGGTATATAGTTAAAAAGAAAGTCTCAAACAAACGTAACACCAGTCAAAACGAACTATATGAAGCATTTGTTGAAGTTTCAATTCCCCTAGAAAAATGTATGAAATTGGTTGAATCAATGCCACGCCGTTGCAGTGCTGTTATTGAAAATAAGGGATACGCCACTAAATATTAATTATAACTATTGGTAGGCTGTGGATAGTAGCTATTTCCTAAATAACAATACTAAATACTAATACTTTAAAAATATTGTTTTATATACTTGTTATTTCTAATTGGTTGACCATTATTGTTCATACCTTAAAACTGATTCAAATGTTTGTCCGTAATGTAATATTGAAACTGCACTTGTGTAATGGGATTTATATTGTTTTTCTAATAAATGATAAATCGTTGAACATATTGTTGTCCTGTTTATTGTTTAATTTCAAAATAAAAACGATTGCGGTGAAGTATCTTACATAATGTCAAGGACCGTTGCTAGTGTTTCCAATTATACGACCACCACAGTATATATATATTTATATACAAATTTAAACTAATTGTTTTTAATTGATTTGATGGAAGTTTTAATGAACGTCCTTAAGTTTAGTTAGAATACGAATTTCCGTCTGCTTCCTTTGTGATCATTTTTTTTTTTCAGTTTCTTTGAAATAAGTTCCTGCTTGTTATGCATTTTTGGAGAGCTAAAACAACGGTTGTTTTTAAAATAATCTGCAAGCCAAGGTTCATGAGGTATTTGTTTGTTTTAGTAATATTGAAATAATATCGTTTATCATCTGGCATTTTTAAATTTGGACAGATAAATAACCACAGTTTAATGGTTTTTATAAATCAAAAATGAGATTTAAATTGATACTCTTTTTTAATACATTTTTGATGTAGCATTTTAGACTTATTTTGAAAAAAGCTAAAAAACATGACAACTCAAAAATGGTTCACTTTGGCATAATGCACATGGGGTTGAAATTATCGCAAATAGTCACCCCTATCACTTCCTAACGGGAATACTTCGAATTAACAATAACCCTGTATGATATATATATATATATATATATAATGTTTCTTTCTATTATTGTCGGTGAATAAAACCATGTGTTGCTCTGTAATCAAAGAAACGACATTTAACGTTTATTATTCACAATCTCAATCTTTTCTTCAATATTTTTAACACTTGAACACAATAATAAATTACATTATATCTTTCAAACCTCTCAGACAATGACAGCCCGCTTTACCAACGTAGTAGATTGAATCCCTTATACCGCCATCTGTCGACCGAGCCCGACTCCACACTTCTTTACCCACGGAGTGAGTCACGGCTAAATTCAAATTAAAGAAATGTTCTATAATAACTATTTCTTTATATATATACATTCACAAATTATAATATAATTTGTGAACAAAATTACTTTATGTATAGTTTCCAATTGTTCGGAGTAATATATAAATAAATAATAAATAGTGCAACGTTGCAACTATAAACTACCTGCAACACGAACGAGCAAATATTAAACTTTCACAGTATACCACATACCAGTAGAGAACAATAGATTTGTAAGTATTTTTTTTGTATTTTGGGCTGATGGCCGCTGTTAGCCCGAGGGCTTTTACAGTTTCGGTTGAGAGGTGACCCAGCGCTGATGGCGCTCAGTCGAGACCTCTATTAGTGGGTAACCAGCACAACCACAACAAAAGGGCTCCCAAGAGGGAGCCTCAGCTTGGACCGTTACCCTGGTCCGCGAGAGCGTCTGTCTCGAGGGTGCCCGAGAGGGCGGAACCTCGGCTCGGTCAGTTGCTTCCGACTAATACTTATCTACATTAATATCTCTATTATTATTGGCTATCTGTACCAGCACTTCGGAATTCGTGGGCGCAGAAGAAGAAGTGGCGCAAGAAACTCCAGCGACACTTCTATCTGTATGAGCTGGAGGGAGCCGGCCTGCGACCTGGCGATGTCGCGAATGTGAGTATATAGTGTTTCCTTAATTTGGAAACACTTCCTTTGCTGATTCAGCTAATATGGGAATCCTTGGCGTTGACATATCCAGTGACTTTCAGTTCCGCGGTCACTTGGAGGGCGAGGCCAAATATTAAGCACGCCCAGTTTTTTCGAGGCCATCAAAAAAAACTGGGCGTGACAAGGCGGAGCAAGACAGTATCTCATGTCGGCCCACGGTGTACAAATTTACAAAGCGCAAGCGCAGTGTCGGCCACACATGGAACACTAATGTCATATCTGGGCCGGGGCACCCCAGTACCGGCTTCTTCTGTTTGGCCGCATTCAACGGAGAGCGGCTCGAGTCATCGATGACCAGATACTTTCCGATCGGCTTGATTCACTGGCGTTGCGAGGAGATGTTGCATCTCTTTGCATTTTTCCCGAGTTTACCATTGGGATTCATTCTAAACGCTGAATTTAAAAATCCTACATCACGATCGAGTTCAAAATTTTATCCTCATCATCTCGATGGTTGGCAAACCGCCGCTGTGCGCTTCACGCGAAACTTCCTGGCACGCACAACTACTGTGTGGGATCAGCTGTCGCCAGCGGTGGCACCGAACCGATCCGACTTAGATACCTTCAAGAAAAGAGCCTACACCTTCCTGAAATGCCGGCAACGCATTTGCGACTCCTGTGGTGTTACGGATGTTCATGGGTGACGGTGTTCACTCACATCAGGTGGGCTGCATGTGCTCGATTGCCGCCTATACTATAAAAAAAAGGAGCAATCGCCGTCATTATATTCAACTCTGTATTTTGATTCCTTTTCTTGTGGGGGTAGGGAGGCAACACAGACGATATTCGTCGTAGTGTCTGCGAACACTGACAGTAGGCTGCTGTCATCATTAGCGGGCGATCTGATGGGCCGCTGCTGCCAGGAGGGAGCGGCAGACCTGTCCGGCCAATGTTCTTGTAACCGGTGGTATCCGGAATCTGAGTGCGTCACGTGCAATTTGTTTAAGAAACACTCCCAACACTATACTATGCGACGTGTTGTGCAGTTGAAGTCGTGCGGCAATAACGACTTGCGCGGTTTTGATGAAGGATATTGATATTGTCATGAGTTTATGCAGCGCGGGAGCACGGGGCGCCGTCCTGCCGCTCTTCACCAACGCATCACGTCCAGGATCCCCGAGTCCGTACATGGCTACTAAGAGTAGGTCTATGCGTTCGTCACTACTAGTGTTTAATAGCAGCTGTAGTCACTATGTCTCGTGTATAAAGTATACCAGGGTAATGTACATTATATAATAAAGTATACCGGGGTAATGTACATTATATAATAAAGTATACCGGGGTAATGTACATTATATAATAAAGTATACCGGGGTAATGTACATTATATAATAAAGTATACCATGTTTAATAAAAATTCACATGTCCTCATTCTTTATTCATCACATTCAACTAAATTATTTGTCATCCAACTGAGTAATCTTGCATAATTTATGGAATATATCATTAAGTTTTCCGAAGTCAATTACCATTCGGTATTTAATTGCACCAGAAGCATCTAGCATCTTAGGAACAAGGTGGTATGGTGAACTCCAAGGAGAAAATGATTGTTGTCAGACAAGTCTTTATTTCTAGTACTAATGCAATGCTTAACCTGATTTCCCAACGAGTATTTTTTTTTATTGCAATTTCTAGTTTTGGTGGTCAGAGACTTTTACAATAATAATAATAATAAACATTTATTTCAAGTATCATAAGACTCATATATTGTTAGTAATCACACTCTTAATATCTAGGCTTAGTAATAATTACATATGATTAAAACTATTGTTTGTATGTTTTTCGCGAGGTACAGTACCTAACGGAGTGCTTAAGGCACCGTATAGCACTTTCTGTAGACAGCCCTGGCCGAAACCCAAACTGGTTATCGTGTATATGCAGATGTTTAACTAACTTAGCATTGAGCACTCCATCTAAAACTTTTGCGACAATCGTCGCCAGAGAAATCGGTCTCTAATTATTTCTTTCTGATAAATTGCTGGTTTTATTTTTAACCACAGGCACGACTATAGTTCTCATAAGATCTGCAGGGAGATATGAATGACTAATGCATAATGAGTCTAACATGCTTAGAAACCTTGAAATATGAAATCCAGCATGCAGATGCTCAATGCTAAGCCCATCATGTCCAGGAGATTTACCTCTTGTTATAGATTTTATGGTGTTGGCCTCATCCTTGGCTGTTAAACATGTTTTTACCCTCCCATTAGGGTGATCAGCATCTAAACCGCGATGTCACATGAACAGATTTAGTCAAGAAACTGTCTCTAACATGTCAGCAATCTTTATTATCGCTAATTCCATTAACACTAACAGAGTGACCAGGTCTTGAGTTTAATATTTGCGTATTTTTCCAAAAAGAACGAAAATCATTTTGAGTATGATGATAAGCCAGTCGATCCATTTTAATATGATCTTGGTGGTCTTGACACCATTTCAGTCTAGATTTAAATACTTTTCTAGTTTTGAACATTTCATCATAAATACTTCCCGATGAAGGCTTGTTATATATGATAACCACAGTTGAAACTTCAACCTGGCCTCCCTGTGAGCTTCCTTGAAATAGTTATTCTAGCCTGCCACGGGTTTTTTAAATGTCGGCGTACTTCTTCTTATTATTGCAGCGTCACTAAGAGAAACTACAACCTCATGATATAGTTTATCAATTCTTTTCGTAATCGTGACAATAATAACTTGAGCATGCTATGCATTCTGTGGGAAAATTTATCTCTTAATTTTTTATTACATTTATTATAATATAAGTTCACCTGTTCATTATTTCTATCCCACAACACTTTGTTACATACATTATTTTCACTGTTTAATTTTGGGATTAAAAATTTTAATTTACACTCCATAATAAGGGGTAAATGGTCTGACCACAACACATCATATTTTACATATATTCTAGATACAGTAGTCTTCACAGATTGGGTTATTACGCAGTGGTCTAGCCATCTCCGGGACCCATGTGAGTCACTTATGAACGTGTGAGTATTCGACAATATACCCAACATATCGACATCTATACAAAACCAACTTTGTTCTTTACAAAAGTTAAAAGTTCACATAGGATGAGCGTTAAAGTCACCCATTATGTAAACTGATTCTATCCCAGACTCATGTACAATAGCACTGACATTGCCGAGGCAGTCAGGGAATTCCGCTAGATTGTCCCTACAGGCCGTCGGCATATAAACATTTATTACTAGTATAGGCCGAGTATCACGAGTTGTTTTTTTGATAGCGCATACACGCGAGTTTTGTGCATGGCAGTTCCAAAACGTTTTCGAACAAACTTTTCTTCCACAAAATGGCGACGCCACCATAAGGTCTTCCTCGCAGCATTCCTATTGAAGTGTCCATAGCGGAGGTCCCTGTGTAGCTAGTTATTGTCAACACTGCTTAAATAAGAAATATCCTCTGGTAACAGCCACGTCTCCCGTAGTGCAATTATATCAGAAAACAAACATAACTCTCTGATCCCTTCTACGGAACGTTTAACATTTTTACAATTACCATGCCGTCTTTATGAAACACTTTGTCTGGTCTATATTTCATATGCACAAAACGTCTAAATATTATTCCAGCAGGCCAGAAATACGGGCGGCTTGTTGTGGTATGAAACATTTAAACGCTTTGTAACAGTTTCGTTTGTTTTTATTTTAATATGATTTATTATATCACATTCTATTGTGTCATTATGAATATTTGAAATAAACATGGGTATCATTCCAACAGCCGCTTTAAATATTCCCTCGGTGTCTTTCGCTACACCCGTTTTACCCGCAAAGCGATATTTTGTTTTAAAATTAAGCTTCTGTACTAGTTGCCAATCGTTTTCATTTGTTTTCTTTTTAATTTTAATTTAATTTTGCGGGTATGCAGTAGAACTTTCGGTCATCGGTTGTTTACTAACTTCGTTACTCAGCTGGTCGACACCCGACGCGCTGAGTACAGTCAGTGCAAGCGTATGAGTCATCGGTGTTTCTTTATCGTTTTGTACCGCACTATTTTTTTTGTTCCTAGTTTGCGATTGTTTTGTAAAGGTGCTACTGTCACTTAATCCGAAATTATATTTCGGTACTTAGGAGGATTGTTATTTTTACCGTAAGTAGGCGAGTGCTCTCTACTTTTATCGGATACTCGCTCAATAGGATCAAGACAATGTGGTAGCCCTATAGGTCCACTGTCCATATTCAACGCAGTTCGCTGTGCGTTGATTTTACCAAGGGGGGTAGTCGGTATAGATGCATATTTTAAATTATTTATTTAATTCAATTTTAAGTTGGTCTAACTGTATGTTTGTAGCATTGTAGTCTTTAAGTAAATTAGTACAGTCTAGATGATCGAAAGTTATGGGTGGCAACTTTTCTAATTGTTTGGCTACAAATACCGGTATTATTTCGGGGTCCGTTGATTTCAATAGGCTGATGATCATCCACATCACGGTTCTCCTTCCCTTTTCTCTTCCGTTGTATTTTACGTTTATCAGCAGGCAGAGCACTACAAAGCAACGATTACGAATTTTCAATTTCCTGCCTCGTAAACGATGATGTACATATTTCCACTAGTGTCTCTTTGTCCACTGCAGAAATCTTATTCTGTATATATGCTAACAGTTCGTCAATGACGATATTACATACATTACACTTCACAATGTCGGACATTACGACGTACGCCTATACTCACATCACCGATTAATGCAGACTGGAGACTAGACTTAGACTCAATCCTTTTCATCTTTATTTTCTTAATTATGTATACAGGGTATTAGAAGACTGCTTCCGAAAACGAAGACAGCAGATAGTACTAATGACATATTTGATGATGGGACGGAAAAAAAATCGATCCCGATTAGTCGTATTTTTAAAACGTTTTATTAGCATTATTTACGCCTCATCATGTTAGTACAGCTAAATGAAACGATAGTTTTATAAAAAGACCAAAAATACTAAACATAATAATCAATCCCACCAAAACAAACTGCTCCTTTTGCGGTAAGCCGCGGCCGCCGTTGACGGCACTTTGATCATTCCCGCGGTATCAGCGCCGCGCCCGGGTCCTCCGATCGATCCTTGGACACACCCGTTATTCGTGTCTTTTGAGAACTCCTCCCCTGCATACCTCACGGGCACTCTACCATTTTGGAGGTAGCTGTAGATTACCCTTCTGATGTTGATAGGGCAATTCTCCTCTGTCTGTCGTGCTTTGATCGCCGGCTACCAGGCACTATCGAAGGCCCCCTCTATGTCCAGCGACACCGTTGCAACGAGTTTCGTCTGATCTCTCTTACTCCGGACATGATGCACTAGATCATAGAGGGAGTCCTCGGTGCTCGTCCGGGGCATAAAGCCGTACAGACGCGGACTCATCTTGGGCTTTTCCGGTTTTGGTGAACTTCCGCGATGCCAGCTTGCTTTCCTGTGGGAGCATCCTGTTAAGCTTTGGCTTAGGTCCCGCAGGCTGGCTGCTCGGTTTCGAAGCTGTTAGTGTCTTCGCCTGCGAGCCTGTGTTTCTGGATTCCTCCTCTCCTATGCTCCGCCGTACTTGTGAGGTTTCGGTCATTACCGTCTCCTTCAGAGTCGGGCCCGCTTCCTCACACTGATCCGGGGACTTTTGTGTGCTACTTCCATACGTGGTCGAAGGCTTTTTGGTCGGTGTACGAATTCCAAGCATTTTGAATTTTTTTCCAGGTCCTATTATATATACATAATATATATTATGTAACTATGAAACTTAAAGACGATTAAAATTAGCAAAATGGCCGCAAGCACTTTGTAATGACTAAAGTACTGAAATACTATTTACAAAAGACAAATTTAACATTCACTAGGCGTAATACCACGAACTTAGCCAGTCAGCCATCTTTGGGGTATTTGATCAAAATAGAATGTCTTAATATTCCTCACATATTTTCTTAACTCTCGTTCCTCGACGTTCATACGGTCGTCTTAATTTGTTTAGATGGTCAGATTGCATTCGATCAGTCTGCATGTGTCATCTATGTTATGTGCGCGGCATTATAAAATCATGAAACATTAAACTGCCTCTAATTCGCTGGCCAGCATATTAAAAATAATTATTTATTAAAAAAACGATTTAGGTCTTAACTATTGCTTAATACAAGTCCTTCTCGTCTTCTTTTTAATAATAAGGAGTTTCACTAAAATGAATAATATTAATTAAAGTATAATTAATGAAAAAAACAATTAGCTACTGTTCCAACATTAGGTAATATTTCCCAAGGAGTCGCTTAAATGAAAATTCTCTAGTATATGCATGTATATTTGTGGGTAGAGCATTCCAAAGTCTGAAAGTAAAATAATTATATATAAATCCAGTAAAACTAACCAAAAAGCGGAGACGGCGTTTACGGTAGTCACCCAGATATAGTAATTTGCATTTCAAATATCCAGGGGCTCGTACAAGATAGTCTATAGGATACCAACACCCCAATGGTCTGGGACCAACTCCCCCGATGGTCTGGGATAGGTAAGAGGAAGCCAGATAAACCGAGAGCGATATGAGGTATAAGGTCATACTTACGTAAACCAAAAAAGGATCGTATACAATTATTGGGAAGGCGATCCAACTTGTGTAGAAATAATCCACTAAAGGTAAAATTAAAGTTTGTATAAGCAAAGTTTTTATTTTTACAGGCAGCAAGTTCTTAAAGCGATACATGTAACGCAGAGAGCCAAGCGATGTGCTGGCTCGGCGGTGGGGACGCCAGCGTCTCCACAGTGAATAGTCAGAGGTCGTTGACCCGAGGCAACGAGCAGGGATTCTTGGGCACAAATTTGCAAAACCTCGGCCTAAAGATGATACGGGATTGAATTCGAAAACTAATAATATTTAAAATAGAAGAGAGAGAATTCCGCCTCGGGGGTCACCAGCCGGAAGTGCAACGACCCGTGCGAACTGCTCGCCGACGTCCAGTTATAAGAAGGGAACCATCCTCGTGCCGAAGATGAGAATCCTTGGTTGCAGGATATAGTAAAAAGTTATCAATCATTTGTGGCAGTCGACTTGGGTTGCAATGATTTGCCGGAGGAGACGCCGACACATCGGTGCTGCTGCTGCTTCAATATGGTTGAGTTCGGGCGACGCGTCCACGCACTCCACAGCCGGTGTACGCGGAGAGGGAGAGTGCTATAAATGCATATTGCTGTCGCCTAGCCACCCTAGAGACGCCGGTGGCTCCTTACTTAGCGATGACCACGGAGGCTCCTTCATGGCGGGGCTGTTTTATATATTATTGACATAACTGATTGTCTCGGCAGGTCTCACTGCTGAGAGTTGGATGGTTTGTTGTAAGAGAACATCTTATCCGACGGCTTTATACTAAAAACCGTCCGATGGTAGAATCATAATATGAACAAGACTATACTCTTATTCGGTTGGTGGAGCACACACGAGGTTGTAGCTGGCGGGAGACCAGGCAGGCCAGGCCCCATACTGGTGGAACGACTGCAGTGCAGAGGTCTGGCTGGCGGCGACGCGTACGGAGGGGTTTGTTAGTCCAGTACTCATGACGTGCCTAAACAGTTATGATGTAGATTCGATGCAGCTGGGTTTTGTCCACAAGACATTTGCAAGCATGGACCTGGTCTTCCTGGTCTCCGGTCACGAGGACGAGGAGCTTTACCGCACCTTTTCGAAAGCAGCCCCCGCACGATTACATGCAGAGTTGAAGAAAGGTCAGTCCTGGCGCCGCCACCCTGTGGTGGTGTACTGCAGTTCCAGTGAAACGAGGGAAATTAATAATGCACATAGCCATTTGGTTTATTAAAAAAATATTATTACACTTTTTATTTGTTACAATTACCATATCCAAACAAAATAATACCTTATAACTAGACCAAACATAGACTACACTGAAATAAATTATCTTCAACTAATTGTGTCAATACAATAAATACAAAGACATGTCGCGGTGAACCGCCGCCTCAGGTCCCAGGGGTTCCCGCGTCGGGCGCGCCGCGTGGCCACCCGAGCGCAGCAAATATAAAATGTATAATCAATATTCTTTACTCTTTATTCAACCGCAAAAAACATACGGCAGTTATATTTATATATGTGGTTGGATGCGCGGGCGCACGCTCCTTGCTCGTTATATTTATATATGTGGTTGGAAGCGCGGGCACACGCTCCTTGCTCGTTATATTTATATATGTGGTTGGATGCGCGGGCGCACGCTCCTTGCTCGTTATATTTATATATGTGGTTGGATGCGCGGGCGCACGCTCCTTGCTCGTTATATTTATATATGTGGTTGGATGCGCGGGCGCACGCTCCTTGCTCGTTATATTTATATATGTGGTTGGATGCGCGGGCGCACTATCATACTCGTTATATTTATATATATGTGGTTGGATGCGCGGGCGCACTATCCTTACTCGTTATATTTATATATGTGGTTGGATGCGCGGGCGCACGCTCCTTACTCGTTATATTTATATATGTGGTTGGATGCGCGGGCGCACGCTCCTTACTCGTTATATTTATATGGTTGGATGCGCGGGCGCACGCTCCTTACTCGTTATATTTATATGTGGTTGGATGCGCGGGCGCACTATCCTTACTCGTTATATTTATATATGTGGTTGGATGCGCGGGCGCACGCTCCTTGCTCGTTATATTTATATATGTGGTTGGATGCGCGGGCGCACGCTCCTTGCTCGTTATATTTATATATGTGGTTGGATGCGCGGGCGCACTATCATACTCGTTATATTTATATATGTGGTTGGATGCGCGTGCGCACGCTCCTTGCTCGTTATATTTATATATGTGGTTGGATGCGCGGGCGCACGCTCCTTGCTCGTTATATTTATATATGTGGTTGGATGCGCGGGCGCACGCTCCTTGCTCGTTATATTTATATATGTGGTTGGATGCGCGGGCGCACTATCCTTGCTCGTTATATTTATATATGTGGTTGGATGCGCGGGCGCACGCTCCTTGCTCGTTATATTTATATATGTGGTTGGAAGCGCGGGCGCACGCTCCTTGCTCGTTATATTTATATATGTGGTTGGAAGCGCGGGCACACGCTCCTTGCTCGGTATATTCTAAGGAAGCATTGGTAGCAATGTTTCTACTTTATTTGTTAGAAAAGTGCAGACGGCACAACCGTCTCGTTCTACGTGAGAACACATTAACCAATTTATTTAATCATTTGTTATCCCTTACATTTTTTGTTAACCAAAAACTGCAAAATATATTTATTAGACTTAACTCTCGTACAAACTTGAAGCGGTACCAGTTTTGACGCGTAGTAGGTAGGCTGCTGCAGACCGGCCGGCGGCGGGAGCACCGAACTCCTGCCTCCTAGCGCTACGTGCGGCCCCGGCCTGCCCCGCCCCTTCAGGTCTCCCCCGCAGTATTCGAGCAAAATGAAGTTGATAGGGTTTTCTATCGACTCTGTTACGTAGTATACTTAAGTAGAGTATACTCGTATGTATTACAATAGAAACTTAATCTTAAATTATAAAATAAGATTGTGCAATATTTACACAAAGTGGTAGAGTCGAGGGAGCCGGGGCGGAGGAGCGGGAGGGGCGCCGCGTGGAATGTTCCGTATCGTATGACAAGCGAGGAGGCGGGTCCGTAACAATAACAAATGGTACTGCAACCCCCGCGGTAGCCAGGAGCGCGGCTGCACTGCAGCAGCTTGCGAACAATACACACAACGTCTATCGCAGGACACGAGACGCACGCGCGCACGCTCACGTCGCCGCGGCGGACAGCGGCGCGCCGTCGCCCTGCCGTCGCCGGCGCCGGCGTGGACGTCGTCGCCGGCGGGGCGCGGGCTAGTGCTGCTGCTGCTGCTGTAGATTGGACAGGTGATCGGCGATGGCGCGCGCGGCGTCGCCCACTAGGATAGAGCGGTGCGTGCCGGGCAGCTGGTGCGTGGCCAGCGGGCCGGAGCACACGTTCGCCAGCCCGTAGTCCTCGCCGAGCGTGACGTAGTTATCTCGCGCCGTGAAAAGCGTGACGGGGGCGCGCAGGCGGCGCGCCGGGCGGTAGGTGTCAGCGGCCACCAGCTTGCGGTAGAAAGAGGCAGCGGCGGCAGCCAGGGCGGCGGGCGCGTGCGGCGTGCACCCGTGCAGCAGCGCCGTGGTGTGTGCCACGCGCGCCTCCCAGTCGGCCAGCGCCGCCAGCTCCGCCGACAGCTATGCCAAAGCTCTAAATTAGCCTCACAAATTCACTTTTCTGATAATTGTTCATGTTACTTTGCTCAAGGTAACATGAACAATATGATGACCGACAGGCTGGTGATGACCGACAGACTGGTGATGACCGACATTCAGTGCCTTATGTTCATATAACAGTAGAATTTTTGAATTTCTGATAAGGACGCAAACAGAAGTTTCTGGGTTTACCGACAAATCTACACAAGCTGCATAGCTATGATGCCAATTGAAAGCGATTTCATTACAACTGAAAAGGAGAAGAGAAGGAATTGTGGGCACCTTGTTGGCGTCGACCTCCTTGAAGAGCTGCGCGAAGTAAGAGAGCGCGTCGGCTTCGTCGGTGGCGGTGGAGCGCGCGACGCGCTTGGCCTTGCCGCGCGTCGTGTGCGTGGCCACGTACGCCGGCGAGCCGTCCAGCAGCACCAGGCGCACGGCGCACCCCGCCTGCAACCGCAACCGCACACCTCGTCACTGTGGCTACTTTTTCTATAACTAGTTAATCATGCATTTCCGTTGTGTTGTCTCATCTTACTTTTATTTCAACGATCTCACCCGAATGGATGAGATAGTTTGTTCACTCACCACTCACTTTAATAGAAGAGAAACAGAAATAGAAGGATGTCTTGTTGAACCTTGCACCAGGTTACACACACCTGTCCTGTAGGGTTGGGGCCTTCCGTGTTATCTAAAACTACATAAGCGGAAAATAAAATTTATCCATACTAGAGAATATTATATACAATTGGAGAAAAGGCAGAAGTAATGACAAGATTATGTGATCAATAATTATTGAAGAGTTATTGTATGTGTGTGTTCATATTTGTGTGCGTAGTAGTGGAACGGTGACTAAGAGATTTCTGCAGATGCTGTAGTGCCTGTGGGCTAGAGACGTTTAGCCCAAACAAACTACTTGAGTGGCGCTAGTAGATCTTCGGTCTTCTGATATTCTAATTGTAACAACCATGTCGGCACCATATTTTACAAATTTCAAATTTTTTATGCACAATATTGTATAAATGGGTTGCTAAAAACATTGAAAGTGGTGTCAGAAGAAGAAGGTGCTAAATCGGATAATAGGGGAAATATTTTGAGCTCTTCTTGTTTTATATAACTCTGGGGCAAATTCAATGCATCTATGACGTCTAAGGATACAGTTTAAGATGAAGAGGTTTACATAGTGAAAGTAATTGGCAGTGAGTGTAGAGCTGCTGCGACGGCCAGCGGAAAGGTTTCAACATCATTACTGTAAGTTCGGATCTATGGGCGCTCACTAATGCAATAATAATCATTTTAGGACCTCCTCCCCAGACTGACTTACAATAGGTAAGCAATAATTTGAGGAGGTTAGCGTCTGCGATGTGTCCAAGTCTCTTATACACCCATACTAGTTTGCGTACACGAGCGGTAACTATATTAATATGGTGATGGCAGTTTAAATTGGTATGCCCGTTAACCCCTAAGTAATTCAATATTTAAACTTTTTCAATAGAGGGGGACACGAACAAAGAGAGTTATAACAGAGATTTAATGCAAAGGAACCGTTTTAGTTTTTAATTATTTCGAATAGAGAATGGAAGAAGCTTGGTCTTTTGCAAGTTTATTTTTAAAAAAATCTCTCTAAGCCATCGAATTACTTAACTAAATTCAGTTTCTGCAGTTCGAAATACCTCATCCCAAGTCTCTCCATAGAACACGAGAGCTGTGTTATCACCAAAAGCAAACACTTTACCGTTCTTTAGTTTTAGTTTGCACAGCTCATTAATGTAAATCAAGAAAAGGTCTGGGCCCAGAACACTACCCTGTGGGACGCTATACGTAATTAGGCAGAACTATAAAATTACCAATTTAACCTCTTTGTCGTCTATCACTCAGGTAGCCTGACAAAAGGTCTAATACCTTGCCACGGCCTCTAATTTGTACTAGTTTACTTATCAATCTAGGGATTGATACAGTATCAAATGCTTTCGCAAGGTCTAGGAAAATTATACATGACAACATAGTCACTTAGTTGAATAACCGGGTCCTCAGTTGATCTCCCGTTTCTAAATCCAAAATTTCCAAAATTCCAAAATCCGGGATTCAGATAAAAGGTTATTGATTTCTAGAAAACTCATAATACGTTTATTAATGATTTTTTCGAAAATGTTTGATATGGTTGGTAGTACCGATATCGGACGACACTTGCTTGTTGCTTCTATAACTTTGTGGTTAGGGTGAAATATGGAGCATTAGTTACTAAGCTAAGTAACTTTGTAAGGGATGGAATAATATGACTGGACATCTTAAGTAAATTTGGCGGAATATGTATATAAGGAGCGGGACCTATGTACATAAGGAGCGGGACCTATGTACATAAGAAGCGGGACCTATGTACATAAAGCAACAATTGCTATTTTGTACCGCATTTTCATTAGTAAACAATTGGCGCCGAGGAGTTCCGCTTCGTCAACAGAATACTTTAGTCCTTACACACACTACTACACCGTCAGTTGGTTAGTGCATTGTTTGCTAAAGTGAACATTGTCATTTTGTAATTGGGGCGGCATTTTAGAGTGGATATCCAGGTTTCGGTTAGTATTAAGAGGTCGCACTCAAATCCTAGGCTGGAAGCAAGTACAACAACAAAGTGTCAACACGGACCTGCTCGAGCTGCAGCGCCATCTCGAAGGCAACGGTGGCGCCGAAGGAGTAGCCGAGCAGCGTGTAGGGCGGCGCGGGCTGCGCGGCGCGCACATGCGCCACGTAGAACGCGGCCAGCGCGCACATGTCGGACAACGGCGCCGCGGCCGCGCACTGCAGCCCGCGCACCGGCGCGCGCACGTCGCGGGCCACGCCCGCCAGGCACGCCACCACGCCCTCGATCGGGTGCACCTGCGACACCGCCCAGATTGTACTCAGCACTCGTCTACCCACACCCGCGCCGGACCCCATGCGCACACCACGTGCCTCATAGGCGCACGATGCGCGTATCAACTAATGTGTTAACACACAATCAACTCCAATCTGCAGCCAACACCTTAGGGAAATGGTTTCGGAAATGGAGGATCGAGGTTAACCCCACCAAAAGTGCAGCCATTTACTTCTCTCGGCGCAACAAAACGCCGCATCTCCAAACTATAGAGTTATTTGATCGTCCAATCCCCTGGGAAAAGACAGTCAAATACTTAGGCGTCACATTAGATGAAAGACTCACCTTCGGTCCGCATGTCAACCGCGTACGGAATCGAGCAGCGTTCGTCCTAGGTCGTTTGCACCCGTTACTTAATAAAAATAGCAAAATGTCCCTGCGTAATAAAATTACACTATACAAAGCGTGCATCCGACCCATAATGACATACGCAAGCCCCGTCTTTGCGCATGCCTCCCCGCGTCACATTCACCGACTTCAGGTAATACAAAATCGTTTCATGCGCAAGGCCACCGGTGCGCCGTGGTTCTTGCGTAACGAAAATCTACACATAGATCTTGAGCTGCCGACCATAGCTCAGTACCTGAAGCAGGCTTCTCGCCGATATTTCGACTCTGCCGTCACACACCGAAACCCTTTGATTGTAAGTGCCGCCACTTACAATCCCATCGCGAATCACAGACATACCCGCGTCCGTAGGAGACCGAGGCACGCCCTCGACGACCCTGACGACGCAACCACCAGGGCCCAAGCCCTTCATAAAACACAACACACAAACATTGCACCCTCATATCGCCCCCGCCGACGGCGGGGCGTCGCAAACAAAGTTATTCGCGATACCGCCATGTCACTGGCCGGTTCTCTCCAGTCCATACAGATAGAAGCGTTGCTGGAGTTTCTTGCGCCACTTCTTCTCCAGCGCCCACGCATTCTGGAAGTGGTGGTTAATAATAATAGTGATATTAATTAAGATAATCCTCTGTCAGAAGCAACTGACCGAGCCGAGGTTCGGCCCTCTTGGGCACCCTCGAGTCAGACGCTCTCGCGGAAACAGGGTAATCGGTCTGAATATTCCTATCGGGAGCCCTTGCGCTGGTTACCCATATATAGAGGTCTCGACTGAGAGCCATAAGCGCTCGGTCACCTCTCAACCCGGTGAGACTGTAAAAGCCCTGGGGCTAACAGCGGCCATCAGCCCGAAAAAAAAAAAAACACAATCAACGGATAATAAGTGAAAGGCTCACCATGAAGACAGGTTTGATGTCGGAGTCGTCGTCCGCCGCACTGGGCAACCTGACGAGGACCTGTTTGGGCACCAGCTCGGCCAGCGCCGCGAACTGCCCGAGGTCGTCACCAGACTGCGCCTCGTTGGCGGGCTCGGCCGCAGCTTCGGCCGGGGAGTCCGGCTCAGCCTTGCCGCCCGCCAGGTCCTTCAGCTTGGCGAACGTCAGCGCACGAATCTCTTGCACGCTGAGCACTACGTCGTAGCCCCGCTCGAGGGTTTGCTTTATTTCAGCACCCATCAGTGAGTCCATACCCAGTTCCGCTAGGTTGGCGGTTTCTGACACTTTGCTAGAATCCTTGATACCTGGTGGTAATTTATCTCGTTAAGTTCGATGTTTAACATATAGTTATATAATTGTTTTATGTAGAGCGAGTGCGTGTGTGCTGTACTGACCCAGTATATTGGCGACCGCGTGCACCAGGTCGTGCTTGGGCGCGGCGGGCGCGCGGCTCTTGTCCGCCAGCACCATGCTGGCGGCGACGGCGTGCGGGCGCGCCAGCAGCGTGCCGAGCGCCGCCATGCAGGAGGCGACGCGCTGCGGCACCGTGCCGCCCACCACGCTCTCGTCGCCGCCCATCGTCTCCACAATAAGACCCACCTCGCCTGCTCAACCAAATGTTTGTTTGGGTACTGACTGTAAGGAATGAATGTAAATGCAGAAATGTAATGTAAATAGGCGCGGCATACCGATGGCGCCCCACTGCACGGCGAGGCCAGGCAGCCCGTCGGCCTGGCGCTGCTCCACGACACGCTCCATGGCCGAGTTGGCCAGCCCGTAATTGCTCTGGCCCGGGTTGCCGCGCCCACACGACACCGATGAAAACACTACAAAGTACTCCAGCTCGGGACACAGCTCGCGCGTGGCTGCGTCCAGCGCCTTAGTGCCTGGAAAGTAAACAGTTAGCAGTTTAGTATGGTTGACGTCACTTGGTTCGCTTTATTTATTCATATACAATTACATTAACGTAAGTAATACTGGTTACATAAAACTTCTGAAAGTGTTTACAGTTGGCATGCATGCAACTTACCGTCGATCTTGGGGCGCGCGACGGCGCGGAAGTCGTCCGGCGTCTGGTTCTCGAGGAAGGCGTCGCGCAACACGGCGGCCAGGTGGAACAGCCCCCCAACGGGCGCCTGCGCGGCCGCGTCCCGCAGCAGCGCGCGCGCGCCGGCCGCGCTCGTGGCGTCCGCCGTGCTGAGCGTCACCCGCACGCCGCGCGAGCGCCATCTGTCGTCGTAAATAACAATCACAAAGGAGCCTCGAGGCCTAAGGCTTCCATGACATATCACAATGCTAGATGTAAGAAATGAATAGATTTCACATTAACTAGACCGATGGCCGCTCGACCTTGAGACAGCCTCCACCAGAAGAACTACTTCAAAAGTATGATTTAATTATTTTTTAAAACGTAGGGACATTTTAATCTAAAATATAAATAATTAATTGTTAGGACGTCGGTGACTCGCGTCTGTGAGCTGGTAGAAGGCCGTACCGTCGGATGCACCAGGCCTGGTAGCCGGTGCGCGCGCCGCTGCGCGAGTTGAACAGCAACCGCGTGGCGCCGCGCACAACCAGCCACTCCGCCAGCTCCAGCCCGAACCCGCCCAGCCCACCTGCACAACACACGCCACATCAGCACCCTTACATCACCGGAGCCTTAAGATAACTAATAGTCACATGGAACTCGATCCCAATTCCAAGTTTAGTTCAGCACACGATGCGGCGGCAGTGAAACCACCGAACCACAAAACCGCTGCGGCCCACGTGTCACTGGCGGGGCCACACTTCCACTGAAGGCTTCTTTAACAACTAATGCGTGTTGTATACAAACAAACAATAAGACACACTACATGAAGACATGACTACATGACGACATGACTACATGACTACATGAAGACATGACTACATGACGACATGACTACATGACGACATGACTACATGACTACATGAAGACATGACTACATGACGACATGACTACATGACTACATGACGACATGACTAATTACGAATCATGATACACACGGCGCCACTGTGCAGTTGCAGTGGCAGTTGCTGTCGACCGGGCGCGGCAGTGGGTGGCCGCCGGTGTCCAGCAGTGGACCATCACAAGTGGGAAGCTGATTGTCATCTTATATGAACCATTTTCTCTCTTCTCATGTTCTTTTCTTTTTCATCTTTGTAGAAAAAAGTCATTAATCAGATGTGTTTGACCGTAAGCTGGTCGCTAGAGCGTTGGGAGGGAGGTGGCGGGTGGCGGGCGGGAGGCAGCGGGTGGCGGGGGGAGGCAGCGGGTGACGGGAGGGAGGCAGCTGGGGGGTGGAGGGCACTGACCCACTAGCACGTAGCTCCTGTCGGGGTGGAAGTAAGTGCGCGGCGCGGCGGACACCAGCTTGGGGCCGGGCGCGAGCTCGTCGCGCACCCGCAGCAACACCTTGCCGACGTGTTTGCCCGTAGCCATGTACCTGACCATCGTTAAAATAAGACAGAAAAAATTATCTTTATTTCTAAGAAAACTAACTAAAAAAATGTATAAAATATATAAATGTATAAAATGTATTATGCTCGTTGTCACGAATCTGCCTATAAACCAACAGCGCTGCTTTCCGCTGCGCCCATTGGTGACGTCACGGCACAATCTGCAGCACTCGAATAAAGAAACCCAATAGGACATAATACACTTCATGTTTAACTTACAATTTTTATTATTTATATTTTCCCCACATATCTACAATTTAATTTATATAACATTTCATGTAGAGTGGGCACGTGTTACGAGACGGAATGCTCGCCGACGGACTCGCCACGTTACTGTGGAGACCGACAGACGCAAACCCTTTCATTAATGAATCATTTATTATTTGTTTTGCAAAAAGATATTTGGTGCGCGAAGTGCAGCGTGGACATGGACAATCACAGAAGACACCTAAAATCCGTCCGGTTTCATTTACACCATCATAGGCCTGGAGTAGTTGCAGACCTGTGACTATTAAAAAAAATTTAGAGTGCGCCGTGAGTTTGGTCCGCTACGCACCTGAAGGCCTGCTCCAACTGCTGGTCGGAGAAGACGGTGCTGGGGAGCGGGCGCACGGCGCCGCTAGCGATCCCGTCCGATACGCAGCGCACGACGGCGGCGCGCTCGGGGCACTCGCTGCGCGCATCGAACAGCGCGTCCAGTAGAATGCCGTGGAACGTCGTGTTCTTCAGGAATATCGCCATGCCCTGCCACAGGACGACAAGCTTCAGTTTGACCTCCTTGAGGCAGCAGGTTCGCTTCTCGCACCGTTCAGTATATGGTATGTCTTTACTCGAGTTCGTACCAAAAATTTCGGGCGACGGTCAAAACGAATTCGCTAAAAATAATGTACATATTTGACTGCGCCGCCAAGCGAGAGTTAGGCGACATCATTGGTGACACCATCACATATTTCATCTGATAACTTCCTATGCAAAACGGCAATACCCATGTGGTTTTGGTGATGGAATTAATCAAGCGATGGTCTTGCGGCGAAAATTACTTGTCAAGTGTTATGTTGTGTGTACAAGGCAAGTGAACACGTTAGGTAAGCACGGCACTCACCAGGGGAGTGTTATTAGAGAGATCGAGTTTTCCGATCTCGAGGAAGCGTCCTCCGTTCGCCAAGCACCGCACGGACGCCAGCAGCTTGTCTGCAGCCAACGAGTTCAGCACAAGATCCACACCGCGGCCCTGCGTGCGGCGCAGCACCAGCTGCTCGAAGGTAGTGTCGCGCGAGTTGCCGATGTTGTCGTCGGTCAGGTCAGGAAAGCGGTCGCGCAGGAATGCTCGCTTGTCAGCCGTACCCACGGTGGTGAACACGGTGCAGCCGGCGTGCAGCGCGATGGCGATGGCGGCCTGCCCCACGCCGCCCGTGCCGGCATGCACCAGCACGCTCTCCCCGCGCCGCATGCGGCCGCGCACGCTAAGCGCGTAGTACGCAGTGGCGTAGGCCACGGGCACCGTGGCCGCTTCTTCCAGCGTCCACTTGCTGGGTACCTCCCATAGGAAGCCCTCGTCCGCGAGCACCGTGGTGGCCAGCCCGCGAGCTGCTACCATGCCCATCACGCGCTTGCCGTCCGGGGATCGGCCGCTGAACTCCAAGCCCAGGATACATTCCTGTGTTGATTTATTAGTTATAGCATAAGATTAAAAAATTGCAGGAGATATTTGTCTATCTCCTTGTGGTGGAATGGACACTGTCGGAAGTCGTAGTGCAGGAAGTGACGTGGCGAAGACGCACCTGTCCCGCGAGGTCACCGGGTAGCGCGTCGGGCGGCAGCTTGCCGGTGGCCAGCATGATGTCGCGGAAGTTGAGCGGCGCGAAGTGCACGGCGCACAGGCAGCGCCCGGCAGCCGGCGCGCGGCTGAAACGCAGCGGACTCTCCACCCAGCGCAGCGAGGCCAGGTCCCCGCGCGTCACCGTGTTCACGTACGCGTGCTCCACCTGCAGCACGCCACACGCATCATCCCCATTAACGCTCTGTGCAACCACTATACATACACTGCAGGCCAAAAGTTTAAGACCACCTTAATTAAAGTAAAACTCCAATAAAATATTAAATATTATATAACCTGTTTAATCATCTAATAGAACATTGATTGACAAACAATATACTTTAAAAGCGTAAAGAAATATTAACAGTCCATGCAAAAAAGCCTATAGTTAGCTAAACTGATTTTTCATCAAAAAATCCTCCTTTACATTTTATAACTTTTTTCACAAGTCACGGCATACGGGCAATCAATTTGTTAATGGTGTCTTGTGATATATTGTTCCAAATTTCGCCTAAAGCATTTCTTCTCGCGAGGATGGTCCACGATTACGGACGTCCCTATCAAGCTCTTCACACAAAAGTTCAATGGGATTGAGATCCAGGCTCTGAGGAGGGCAAACCATGTTTTTAACACCCCTTGTGCCTCTTTCTCTTCTAAATATCTCCTCTACATAATTTTGAGCTATATTTTGGATCATTATCATGTTGATAAATGAATCCATCTCCAATTAATCGCAACCCGAAAGAAACGGCATTTATTTCTAAAATGTTTTTGTGCTGTTCCTTTTACAAAATTCCTTAAATTTTGTCATCTCTGTCACCATTTTACTGCAGTCAATGATAAACGTATAACTCGGGTTTTGTTTACTTCAACGCGGATTTTTGATGCTGTTTAGCGTCTATTTCGCTTGCTGGTAACAACAATGAAATTATCTTCACTAGACGTGGTAGCTCTCGGGCTTCCCCAGCGTGGACGATCTTGAAAACCGTCTGTCTCCCTGTATCGAGTTATTGTGGCATGAACACAAGTCTTCGATAACTTCAGTGTGAAGTATTATCTACCAGCTGGCTCTAGCGCAGCGATTGTCGGTGTTTGAAAGCAATATATGTTTATTGTCCAATAACTTGAAAGTAAACAAAAGAATGACTTCTTTAAATATTCGATACTAACAATAGAATATGCAGATGTGCATTTCTTTTATCTATCCTATGGGATTTTATTACAATTGATGGATAATTATGTTGTTTATGTGCGGTGTTAAACTTGTGGCCGGCAGTGAGAGCCCCGACCGGTGATATCATAAATTTACTAGGAAACATCGCCATTGTGCAAGAATTGCGATCGCTGGCCTCCCAGGGCCGCGCACTGGCAACGAGGTCGTCGAGCACGACCTGGTGCTGGTGCGAACTGGACATGACCGTCGTGTTACAAATGTGATTTATTTAGATGATGAGGACAAAACATTCACTCGTTTATAAAAAACAAAATAGGCGGCGGATCGCAGCCTGCTACGAACGGTCGCTTGGGCGTGTCTTCACACATAAACTTGTACGTTGTTAGTAAAAATAAAGCAGTGACCTGTAGCTGAAGGTCATTGGAGTCGGGCAGCAGTAGGTGTCGGTAGGAGCCCCAGACGCCGCCGCGCAGCACGTTGACGGCCAGGTCCCGCTGCAGCTGCGCGGCGTAGGCCGGCGCGTCGGGAGAGAATGGCTCGCTCGCGTCCGGCAGGTAGAACACGCGCAGGGCCCGGCCGCCGGGCTCGGCGCGCAGGCAAGTGCCCAGGCCAAGCACGCCGCTGGAGGCCGCGCGCGACCATGCGTACACTCGCATGTCCTCGCTCTCTGCGCGTTTCAAGGCTTCCCTCAGAGTTTCTACCCAGCTGTAAGAGGAGTCTTCGCCGACCTCGACCACCACGCTCACGGCCGGCAGGACAGGCTTGTTGCGCAGCAGAATGTATTCACAATTGGCGGCGCGTTGTCGGGCGACAAGCATTAATCCTGCATTTTGTATGGCATCCTTTCCAGTGCGATCGTCCAGCACGCCATGGGGCTCCTCGAGCAGCAGCATCCCGGTGGGCGCCAAGGCGGCCGCCAGCAAGCGCAGCACGGTCTCGCCGTGCCGGCTCACCGCGTCCGCCGCAAGCACCACATGGCAGTCGGCGTCCGGCGGCGCGCTGCGCGGATCCTTGTTGCTTACCTGCAACATATCATACATTTCGTAAACACATTTTGTCCGCTGGTCTGTATCCGCTAATCTCCAAGAAGGCCGGTTAATCCACTGCGATAAACCGGGCCCAGGCTGTTGACCCATTTAAGAATTAAATTTATTTGTAGCGATTAATTATATAAGCTATCGACGCAGCGACTCGCACATGACGGTGGTGACGTGGAACACGAGTTCGGTCCTGACGGTCCCGCTGCTCAGCCGTTGTTCTGGTGCTCTAAGAGTCCCCGATAACATATACCAATTCAATTGTATTCCTCCCCATGTACCACCTGGCACCAACGCGTGCTTGTGGTTGCTAAGTTGTTAGTAGAGCCAATGAGTCCACTGCTCACCTTAACAGCTAACTTCTGCATGGCAGCCGTGTAGGTGGCAGCACTGGCGCCGGCGGCCAGGGTGGCCTCCACGCGGACTTGCGGCTCGGAGTCCAGCAGCTGCAGGGCCATGGGCAGCAGTAAAGCTTCGGGCGGACGGTCCAGCGCCGCCTCGCACGCCCGTAGACGCAGGGCGCCCGCGTTCTCCCCCACGAGTTGCAAGGCCACCGTCATGGCCTCGCGCTTGGAACGGGCCGTGTCCTGCGAACCCTTGTCGGCCTTGTCGTAGGGCACGAGCACATACTGTTCCAGCTTGGGCGGCGGCTGCGCGTTGGCGCGGCGCGGCGCCAGGCTCGTCTTAACGCCGCGGAACTCCACGCCACCCGCTGCGATAACGTCGATGTCGCGCAACATCCTCACTGGCAACGCTTCCCCGCCCGCCGCGGCCACGGCCGCCAGTTGCGCCGCGGGATCAATGAGGGCGCGCTGCAGGCGCGTGGGGAGGTACAGTTCACGCGTGTCAACTCCTATGATGCCGAACTGTAGCATGGTGTCCATGAAGGAGATCCAGTTGTCGTCCCAGGCGAGCGTGCCGGCCGTGCCGTGCGGGTCGGAGGTGCGGATGCCGCGGAAGACGCCACTGTAGTTATACCCGCGCAGGCGCAGCTCCTTGTAGACGTCGTCGGTGAGAAGCGGCAGCTGGTCGGGCGCGCCACCGCCGTCGCTGCGCGGGGGCAGGGCAAGCCGCTCGGCGGCGGGCTCCTGGGCCAGGCGCACGTGTCCGGTGACCACGACGCCGCCACCCTCGCACACGTCGAACTCACCGGTGCCGTCCAGCACGTTGACCAGGAAGCGCAAGGGCGCGTCGCGGGACACGATGGTGGCTCGCCTGAACTGAACGTTTTCCATAATGATGGGAGTTTCCTCTAATTTCCGGTTATGTATTTTAGCCATGGTTTTCCACACGAGCGTCTGCAACAAATAAAATAAAAAAATATTTAATAAATAATTCAAACAAAATTGCGTTTTGCGATTGTTTATGGTTCGAAATTCAATTTTTTGTTTTTTTTTGTTGTTGTTAGATTGGCGTTGTGTTTTCTAATTTTGCACGGAGTTTGAGCTGCATCTGTTATTTAGATGAATTACAGTCCTTTTTTTACGAGTATTTCTTTCAATTAAGTTTTTGTGTCTAATGTTACATTCGTAATGTAATTTATGACGTTCTCTAAAGATAAAATATTCTTTCTTTCTTCAACTGACCTTCCATGCTCGTTAGCTATACACGACCATCGCTTCTGTTGCACACCACAAGTCAACTGACCTACCATGCTCGTTAGCTATACACGACCATCGCTTCTGTTGCACACCACAAGTCAACTGACCTACCATGCTCGTTAGCTATACACGACCATCGCTTCTGTTGCACACCACAAGTCAACTGACCTACCATGCTCGTTAGCTATACACGACCATCGCTTCTGTTGCACACCACAAGTCAACTGACCTACCATGCTCGTTAGCTATACACGACCATCGCTTCTGTTGCACACCACAAGTCAACTGACCTACCATGCTCGTTAGCTATACACGACCATCGCTTCTGTTGCACCACAAGTCAACTGACCTACCATGCCTGTTAGCTATACACGACCATCGCTTCTGTTGCACACCACAAGTCAACTGACCTACCATGCTCGTTAGCTATACACGACCATCGCTTCTGTTGCACACCACAAGTCAACTGACCTACCATGCTCGTTAGCTATACACGACCATCGCTTCTGTTGCACACCACAAGTCAACTGACCTACCATGCTCGTTACCTATACACGACCATCGCTTCTGTTGCACACCACAAGTCAACTGACCTACCATGCTCGTTACCTATACACGACCATCGCTTCTGTTGCACGTGAATGCGATCGGTCTGCTCAGTGAACATTGTACCTTGCATCAACAAACCCTCCATCTTTTATATTACAACTTAAGCACGTTTCTGTGAATGCAACTATACTGTAATTACTCTGCAGCGTGCAATCATTGATCAAATTAGTTTTTGTTCTCATTCTAAATGAATTTGGATGAATATCTGATTACTAAAATTTCGTGTATTGTTGATGTTTTCCGGTACTTTCTGGACAGAGTAGTATGTAAGTACATCAACACATTTAAAAGTAAATATAATTTTAAATAAAATATAAACATCCGGTAGCTTTAGAGTTCGTCTCTGTCGCACGTCTGGTGATGTCGTGATGATGCATGCGATGAGACGACCTGGCGGCGGGACTCACCAGATACCCGGTGGCGGGGAAGAGCACGCGCCCGTCGATATTGTGTCCGGAGATGAACTGATCGTCAGCGCGCGACAGGTCGTACTCGACGACGTTCTCGCCGGACCGCGACGCCGCGCCGAAGTGCGCCACGCTCCACTCGGTGGAGTGGTCCCAGAGCACGTGCGAAGCCAGGCGTGGGGTTCCACGCGGCGCGGGCCAGCCCACGGGCGGGTACAGCGCGCCGGGCTGCGGCTGCGCACCGGCGCAGTAGGCACGCCCAGCGGCCGCCAGCAGGTGCGCGGCCAGGTCGGGCGCGTCGCGGCGCAGCACGGGCACGTGCGCGGCCAGCGGAAGCGCGCGCCGCAGCACGGCCTGCAGCAGCGCGTGCGGCGCCACCTCCAGCAGCAACGCGCGCTCCGGCACCTCGCGCAGCGCCTCCGCGAAGCGCACCGGCGACAGCAGGTTGTTCACGTGGTACGCGGCGTCGCTCAGCCGCGCTGCGGACACACGGACGCTCATCACCGAGTCCTCCGACCGGGTGCCGGCACGGGTCCACCGAGCGCACGACACAAGGTCTTCGGTTGACACGCGCCAGCTTGGGATCGTTACCATCCTTCTGAACTTGCGGAATTGACAAAACTTATGGCCTCGTAGTGAAGTTCCAAATAAAAGCAAAACTTACCGATATCAGAGTCCCACTGGTCCTTCGGCAGCGACGAGGAGAGCCAGCGCGGCGAGCGCGGCTTGGGGTCGGTGATGACGCGCTCCAGGCTGCGGCGCAGCAGCGGCGCGGCGGTGGCTATGTACCTGCTGTGGAACGCCACGCCCGAGCTGTTCACGCGGCGTGCGAACACGCCCTCCGCGGACAGCTGCGCCACGAACTTCTCGATCGACCCCACCGGTCCCGAGACCTGCACAAAAACTTGCCTTACTGCCGGTCACCGAGCACGTGTCACCGGACAGCTGGCCGCCACGTGTCAGGATATGACGTCACCGCTTTGGATTAATACTGAGAGATCTTGAGATAAGCAGAGAAATGTTGAATAATTATAGTATTCTTATACATAATGAATGCAACACGTGTCCTGTTTATATTTTAAAGACGCATATTTGGGGCAGCTAAATATTCATGTGCGTGTCGTGTGCGTGATTGCGGGCGTGTCCGTGCGTACCGTGACGCTGTCGGACGCGTTGTGGCAGGCAGGGGCGATGTCGGGCGGGCAGCGGGCGGCGGTGGCTTCCCAGCTGAGCCCCACGGCTGCCATGGCGCCGGGCGGCAGCTTCGCGTCAACAATGCTACGTCCTCGCCAGTAGGCCGCCAGCACCGCTTGCTCCGCTGTGAGAGTCTCATCGGCGTAGGCGCAACCTGTAACACGCGTCGTCACACTGATTCCACACAGTCAATGAGCAGAGCGCGACGCCCAGCACACGGACCGCTCCGCTCACCGACGGCTGCGTCTGTATTAAAAACAAACTAACCGATCTCGCCAACGGAGTGTCCGACGATGCCATCGGGTCGCAGGCCCAGATCCCGCAGTACGTCGACGAGAGCGACCTGCACGGCGGCGATGGACACGAAGGAGGCGACCACGTCGTCGAACGCGGAGTCCGGCGCATCCGTCAGTACGTGCACCAGGTCCACGGCGTGCGGGCGCAGCGCGGCGCTGCAGCGCGCCACGCTGCGTCCGAAGGCCGGTAGCCGCATAAGCGTCCGCGCCATGCCCGCCCACTGCGACCCCATCCCGGAGAACACGAACCACAGCGGCCGCGCCTCGCCGCTCTCCAGCTCCTGGACCGCGAGTACAGACATACGCATCAGCACCGAGCAATAACCGATATCATCAGGAAGATTGCGTGGCAGAATCAACTCACCGGCGGATGGGCTACATCGCCCGCCGTACGCCGATGTCATGGTTTTAATTTGGACGAATTCAAAAGCAATAATAGTAGAAAAAAGAGTCGGGCACCTGGATGTCCTCGACCGTCTGCTGAGGGTCGTCGACGACGAGCCGATACCCGCGGAAGGAGTGTCCCGGGATGGGCTGCGCGTGCACCGCGTCCAGCAGCGCGTGCAGGTGCTCGTGGTGCGGGTGCGCGGCGCCCAGCTGCAGCAGGCGGCGCGCGGCCTCCTCCGTGCGACCCGAAGCCAGCAGCAGGCGAGGCAGGGCGCGCGGAGCGGCGGCAGCGGGCGGCTCGCGCCCGCGGTGCGACTCCAGGATTACGTGCGCATTGGCGCCGCCGAAGCCGAACGAGTTGACCGCCACGAGCCCGCCGTTCCAGGGCGTGTTCTTGTCCACCACCTGGGGACAGACAACAAATAATTTCCCCTGCTTGTAATATTTTTATTTTTATATTTTTATATAAAACGATGCGGAAATGATCGAGTTAACATTTCCCCCTACGGTGTCGTCAATGTTACACCTAACATAACTACACTCTTCAGGGATATTATGTCAACCGAAACTTTTCATTATTTATTTTTATTTCTAATAAAATATTTAAATCAATTGTGCAAATTTTAATTCGGTTTAAGTATATTTGAAGCAGCATTAGAATAAATTGAACAAAGGTCAACAAAGGTAAAATGGGCCAACTAATTAAAGAAAGATACACTCACTAAGAAAAAGTAAATATATTACTTTTAAAATGAAGTTTATTGTAATAATTTTTTTGTAGACGCATCGGCATTGAGAGATTAATTTGTTGCAAGTGATATTGGAATTTGCTGCCATGTTTCTCTAGAAGACAAGGAAGTTGAACATTAGTGATACGTTTTGAGTCGTCATTTTGTTCACAAACTTTCTACAGCTTCATGTCGGGGCAGTGCGAGAGCGATGCCGACGGGCTCCGCAGAAAGTCTTTAACCATTGTTGCTGTTTTGGATCATTGTTTTGTTGGAAAGTCACAATTTATCCATACTGCCAGCAATTTGCTTAGCAAGTTTGAACTGGTTGAGGTAGAGTCCAACGTTCACAAACAGAACGTTTGGTTTGGTCGAGAGCAGGTGCCGTGCTGCTGTTGAGGTGGTGACGTAACCGAGGGTGTCGCTTGGTGCTGGTGACATGTAACCGTTACCTTTATTCTGCCGTCGCTCAGCGCTGGGATGTCAGGATTTGGAGTTTTGTAATGCAAGTTTGCCGGGATGACACCTTCCTCCATTGCCACCACCATCTTCGCGATGGAGCAGAGCCCGGAAGCCGGCTCCGAGTGACCCATATTGGACTTGACGGAACCCAGCAGTAGGGGACCTTTGCGGTCTTTGCAGAAGAATTCAGCGATAGCGTTCACCTCTTGCGGGTCCCCAACCTTGAGCGAGAGATAATGAAAAGTGAGAAAACAAAAACAAAAACTAACTAGCATGCATGGTATGGTGGACACAGTCACCAGCCGACTACAATACACAAATGTTTCTAAATATCCTGCAATGTTAATTCAGGAGAGGTAAACTATGTGGACTCGCTGGCTGCCCACAGAGCTTTAAGTGCCGGCGCGCCACTCGACGGCCAAGTTACATTTAAAAACAATATTTAGATCAGCGGGGATGGCGGGGAGGTTACCTTGGTGCCGGTGCCGTGCGCCTCCACGTAGACGACGTCCTGCGGCCGCAGGCACGCCTCGGCGAACGTCTCCTCGGCGAGGCGTCGCTGCACGTCGCCTGAGGGGAAGGTGATGCCCTGCACCTTGGCACCGTCAGTGTTCATGCGCGCGCCGCGCACGCTGGCGTACAGCCGCCGCGCGGCACCGCGCCGTTGCAACAGCACCACCACGGCCGCCTCAGAGCGCACGTAGCCGCGCCCGTCGGCGTCGAACGCCGCGCAGCGCCCCTCCGGCGACAGCATGCTGAGGCGGTGGAAGTTGAGCGAGTTGGCGGGCTTCAGGCACAGGTTGGTGCCGGCCACCACGGCCGCGTCGCACTGTCCCGCGCGCATGGCGGCCACCGCCTGCGTCAGCGCGAACATGGAGCTGGAGCACGCCGTGTCTACCGCGTACGAGGGGCCCTTCAGATCGAACGTGTACGAGATGCGGTTGGGGAACATGGCGCGGCAGCAGCCGGTGAGCGCGTAGCCATTGATCTTGTCGGGGTCGGCCGTCCACATCTCCTCGGTCTCGGAGTTGGAGACGCCCACGTAGACGCCGGTGCGCGAGCCGCGCAGCTCGGCGGGGTTGAGGCCGGCGTCCACGATGGCCTCGTGCGTGAGCTCCAGCAGCAGGCGCAGCTGCGGGTCCATGAGGTGCGCCTGCTTGGCGTGAACCCCGAAGAACGTCGCGTCGAAGTGCGACAGGTCCTTAAGCTTGCCATTGCGCTCCGGCAGCCCGTGGAGTCCTGGAACATCACAAGCTGTGCTCGTAATCTTCCTTCTATTGCAAAATAATAACGGACTTTGGTCTCATGGAACAGACGGAGGAGGCAGAGGATAGGTCGACTGCGGAAACACGATCGCAACGTGGGTGAGCTGCGAATAGCTCCGTGTGGACACACGCCCTGCCTGCCGCGCGGCGCGAAACCAAATCGAATCTATCTAACGAACGCCTCGCGCCGCTCGTGCCTAATAAAATAGATACGCACAGCCACAGCCATCTTATTGATGTGTAAACCGAGTTAAGCCACGTTCATCTCGTATCTAAGGATGTACTGAATCTTTAACTTTATTTTAAATTGCAAATCGACAAGTTAGTCTCCATCAGTTAGACAGCAAGCGTCGCCCCCTGAGCACTGAAGTGGACCTCGCTGCCAGGTGAGCGGCGCCTCGTGCCCGCCTCTAGCGATAAGCGCGGCTTTACGAGCTCGTGCGGCGGCAGTAAAGCGGCGCGCACGCAGCCCGCGCCTCGCGAGCGCATCACGGCGACGTCACTGACGGCCGGCTGCGCGGGAGACCAGAACATTGCAGTCGACATGGGGCGCGGTGACGTCACACCGGGAAGGCCACTCGTGTTAATCGCGCCGCCGCAACGGTATCAAGGCGGCGGTTTGCCCCGCGGCGTTTACCTGTTTGTTTGTCTGTTTGAGAGCAATTAAAACGTCTTGTTTACGCGCTGACTCACCTATATATTACGTATTAATTAAACTTTATTGTGTGAGCCTAACGAGGAAACAACAGCCATCGGGGTCCCATGACACATTGTGCCCGATGTCTCAGGAAAAACTAATTAAATTATTATGAAACGATATAAATCATGAGAGAACAAAGCATACACCATATGTCTATAAAAATCAGTACACACTGGATACACACAAATAAAACACATACTTGTAACAATACGAACAAGAAACAGAAAGCGGAGGAGGGATTCCCCAACTCCCGCAAGCTTCACGTGCCACCAGCTAAACTGTGCTCGTTGCTCAACCTTAACACAATTACAAATGTATATATATTTTTATATAATAGCGAAGCCTATACCCTGTATCAGACGAATACACCAGCCATGTGACTCCCCTGCGGGCCAGGGGGCCGCTCCGCGCCTAGCGGCCTCAGCGCGGGCGTCTCTCTCTGGAAGCGAACGTGGTTTGTCCGCGCACTGCCAAGTGAGTAGCGAGAAGGCGCCGCTTGTTTACACGAAGTAACGGAACAGCTTGCCCACCAATTGAACGGGTAATTTTCAGCTCACGACACTCAAGTGTTCAGGAAAATACATCTTGAGAGGAGTCCCGTGGATATATTGCGTGTGCGTCACCACAGCCCGTGTGGCGCCATCCTCATGGTGCATGATGCTGCACAGGATGCAATCACAAAGTGATTCGATTATGTATAAATCTGTGGTAATGGCTATCTATTCGCTGATCATCCTCGTGACTCTTGGGGCCGGCCTGCCCGTTATTAAACTTTAACTTATTTAACATTACTAAAACGGAAGAGTTTAGTCTATTTCGTGACCAATGAAATAGTTGTAACGAACCAAACTGTCGAGAAGGGAACAATCTGTCGGTGTCGGGCCGCAGAACTCCCTGCTGCAAGTTGTTACGTGACACTCGATGTTGTTGCGTTATACTTAAATGACCTTCTGTCGGTGTCGGGCCGCAGAACTCCCTGCTGCAAGTTGTTACGTGACACTCGATGTTGTTGCGTTATACTTAAATGACCTTCTGTCGGTGTCAGACGCAGAACTCCCTGCTGCAAGTTGTTACGTGACACTTGATGTTGTTGCGTTGTACTTAATGACCTTCTGTCGGTGTCGGGCCGCAGAACTCCTGCTACAAGTTGTTACGTGACACTCGATGTTGTTGCGTTGTACTTAAATGACCTTTTGTCGGTGTCGGGCCGCAGAACTCCCTGCTGCAAGTTGTTACGTGACACTCGATGTTGTTGCGTTATACTTAAATGACCTTCTGTCGGTGTCGGGCCGCAGAACTCCCTGCTGCAAGTTGTTACGTGACACTCGATGTTGTTGCGTTATACTTAAATGACCTTCTGTCGGTGTCGGGCCGCAGAACTCCTGCTACAAGTTGTTACGTGACACTCGATGTTGTTGCGTTATGCTTAAATGACCTTCTGTCGGTGTCAGACGCAGAACTCCCTGCTGCAAGTTGTTACGTGACACTCGATGTTGTTGCGTTATGCCAAATGACCTTCTGTCGGTGTCGGGCCGCAGAACTCCCTGCTGCAAGTTGTTACGTGACACTCGATATTTGTTGCGTTATGCCAAATGACCTTCTGTCGGTGTCGGGCCGCAGAACTCCTGCTGCAAGTTGTTACGTGACACTCGATGTTGTTGCGTTATACTTAAATGACCTTCTGTCGGTGTCGGGCCGCAGAACTCCCTGCTGCAAGTTGTTACGTGACACTCGATGTTGTTGCGTTGTACTTAAATGACCTTCTGTCGGTGTCGGGCCGCAGAACTCCTGCTGCAAGTTGTTACGTGACACTCGATGTTGTTGCGTTATACTTAAATGACCTTCTGTCGGTGTCGGGCCGCAGAACTCCTGCTGCAAGTTGTTACGTGACACCTGATGTTGTTGCGTTATACTTAAATGACCTTCTGTCGGTGTCAGACGCAGAACTCCTGCTGCAAGCTGTTACGTGACACTCGATGTTGTTGCGTTATACTTAAATGACCTTCTGTCGGTGTCGGGCCGCAGAACTCCCTGCTGCAAGTTGTTACGTGACACTCGATGTTGTTGCGTTATACTTAAATGACCTTCTGTCGGTGTCGGGCCGCAGAACTCCCTGCTGCAAGTTGTTACGTGACACTCGATGTTGTTGCGTTATGCCAAATGACCTTCTGTCGGTGTCGGGCCGCAGAACTCCCTGCTGCAAGCTGTTACGTGACACTCGATGTTGTTGCGTTATACTTAAATGACTTTCTGTCGGTGTCCGGCTGCAGAACTCCCTGCTGCAAGTTGTTACGTGACACTCGATGTTGTTGCGTTGTACTTAAATGACCTTCTGTCGGTGTCGGCCCGTAGAACTCCCTACTGCAAGTTGTTACGTGACACCCGATGTTGTTGCGTTGTACTTAAATGACCTTCTGTCAGTGTCGGGCCGCAGAACTCCCTGCTGCAAGTTGTTACGTGACACCCGATGTTCTTGCGTTGTACTTAAATGACCTTCTGTCGGTGTCGGGCCGCAGAACTCCCTGCTGCAAGTTGTTACGTGACACTCGATGTTGTTGCGTTGTACTTAAATGACCTTCTGTCGGTGTCAACCCGCAGAACTCCCTGCTGCAAGTTGTTACGTGAAACTCGATGTTGTTGCGTTGTACTTAAATGACCTTCTATCGGTGTCGGGCCGCAGAACTCCCTGCTGCAAGTTGTTACGTGACACTCGATGTTGTTGCGTTATAATTTAAATGACCTTTTGTCGGTGTCGGGCCGCAGAACTCCCTGCTGCAAGCTGTTACGTGACACTTCCGATGTTGTTGCGTTATACTTAAATGACCTTCTGTCGGTGTCGGGCCGCAGAACTCCCTGCTGCAAGTTGTTACGAGACACTCGATGTTGTTGCATTGTACTTAAATGACCTTTTGTCGGTGTCGGGCCGCAGAACTCCTGCTGCAAGCTGTTACGTGACACTGATGTTGTTGCGTTATAATTTAAATGACCTTCTGTCGGTGTCGGCCGCAGAACTCCCTGCCGCAAGTTGTTACGTGAAACTCGATGTTGTTGCGTTATACTTAAATGACCTTTTGTCGGTGTCGGGCCGCAGAACTCCCTGCTGCGTTGTTACGTGACACCTGATGTTGTTGCGTTATAATTTAAATGACCTTTTGTCGGTGTCGGGCCGCAGAACTCCCTGCTGCAAGTTGTTACGTGACACTAGATGTTGTTGCGTTGTACTTAAATGACCTTCTGTCGGTGTCGGGCCGCAGAACTCCCTGCTGCAAGTTGTTACGTGACACTCGATGTTGTTGCGTTGTACTTAAATGACCTTTTGTCGGTGTCGGGCCGCAGAACTCCCTGCTGCAAGTTGTTACGTGACACTCGATGTTGTTGCGTTATACTTAAATGACCTTTTGTCGGTGTCGGGCCGCAGAACTCCCTGCTGCAAGTTGTTACGAGACACTCGATGTTGTTGCATTGTACTTAAATGACCTTCTATCGGTGTCGGGCCGCAGAACTCCCTGCTGCAAGTTGTTACGTGACACTCGATGTTGTTGCATTGTACTTAAATGACCTTCTGTCGGTGTCGGGCCGCAGAAATCCCTACTGCAAGTTGTTACATGACACTCGATGTTGTTGCGTTGTACTTAAATGACCTTCTGTCGTTCGCGTGTAATTAACTCGACAGTAACACTACTTGACTAAGTTTTACTGTGAGTCGTCTTCTACGTGCTAGGACTACGCTTCAGCTAGCTGCTAGCGGCAGCATGCAAGGCTCGCTCCAGCCGCCAGCGCACTCGTGGACAACGACGCGACCAGGCGACCGGCTGGCAGCCCCGTGCTGCCGCCTGAACCCGGGGCTCTGCGGCACCAATCTTCGGAACCTGCGTCGAACACGCACCGCTCGCTTGCCACCGGTCATGGCCAACTGCGCGCGCAGTCCCTCGAGAGGAGGCTCCATTCCACAAGTTCTCGGGATATGTTTTGTTTTATTTATTTGGAAGACACGCAGGTTCCAACGCCATGCTGTGCTTCTCCGCCGACATCGCAGTACCTCATTGCCTATGATTACAATTCGAGAATCAAACTCGATTTGCTCGCAGTCTTGTAATATTTACTTCAAGGTCGTAACAGACGGCAGCAGCGACGTCGGCGGAGCCCCCTGCGGTCCCATGCCGCATGTGCTGCTGGTGCAGGGCGCCCTCATCGCGAATTAATGAAGCTCATTAATAAACGACAACGTGTATAGAGGGCGGGGCGTCGGGTGGGTCGGCCACCTCGCCGCCGCGCGACGGCGCTCGGCCTGTTAAGCTGACCATCGACTTCACAGACTCTTGATAACATGTACAGCGGGCGAGAAAATTGACAGATTTGTGTAATTTTATTCTATTGCCGATCTATTCCGTTCCTATTAAAGATTAAATATGCATGCGATGTTAACAAACAAACTCGATCAACTAATACAACAATGCAATATCAACGTATTATTGTGATTAAACCTCTGCTTTAACTAAAAGGAGGATAACAAATTGCGTCCACCGCGACGACCTCTTTACGACGGCAAGTGTCAGCGGCTCCACGAGTGTCAGCGGCTCCACGAGTGACCACAGATCCACGAGTATGACACATATAAGATATCTTAAAAAAAATTCAAGTTTTCTTTAATGGTAGGTGCTCGGGTACCCTAACCACAGTGCTTTCCAAGAGAACTTTACTCTTGGATACGAATGGGATATATTATTGGCTTTTATAAAAACTTTAATTGACGATTTTCTCGCTGTAACATGCTAAATGTACATTTTATCAAGTATCTGTGAATGTCGATTGTCAACATTTAAAATGTTAGTAAAGGTCTCCTAAGAGTATTTCCGTGTGGTAGCGAGGGGTCTGGTTGCTGCCCAGACTTATACCATATTACCACCCTGTACATATTTATGATCCCATAACGAAGTCGCCGCCTCTTTCATATCAGCCACAAAACTATTTCTAAACTATACTTAATATTAAAAATTCTACTAGTGGAGGGTATGCAGCACGCACCTGGGGGCCAGCGGCGCTCGTCGGCGGTCACTAGGTCGACGCCGTCGAACAGCTGTCGCGCGAACTCCTCCACGTTGGCGGAGTCGGGCAGGCGGCCCGACAGCCCGGTCAGCACCACGTCCTCGGGCGCCGCCCGCGAGCCGTTCACAGTGGCGCCAGGCATGCTGCGGCCGGCGGCGATCTGCAAGCGAAGTTCCGTCAGCGACGACACAAGTCACCGGCGTATCACACACGAGTCCAGGGCCGAGTGCGCTCGCGGCAGAGTGCGGGCGGAGAGTGAAGCGGCCGCGGCGCGGCGAGCGGTTATGAGGGAGCGATAGCGGCGCGGGGTCGGGGTCGGGGTCGGGTCCGCGGCGAGTTTCCACTAGAAGCGAGCGCGGCTTATCGCGGCGCAAGGACGAGCAAGGTCGCGGCTCTTCCTCGTCGCACCTCGGCGACCGCTTCGACCTCCGAGCGCTATCGCCCCGCGACCCCGCGGTAACGAGGCGCAGGCAGCGTGCGCGCCGAGTGCACACGACGCTCGCAACCGCCCTGCCCGCACACAATGCCGCATTGTGCGTCGATTGGCGCCCGCCCTGCGCCCATTGACCGCTTCACTTCGTTACTCGAACAATGAGCCAATCAGCCCGAGAGACGCTCCGCCAAAGCATTATCGTGCGGCTCCGACGATACCCAACTTCAATGAAGCCCACAGCGGGCCCCGCTGCACAAGTGCTTACGAGATATTTCAGCCGTCGCTTGTCACGTGGCGGGGCGGCTCCACCGGTCTCTCGTCAACAGGTCGATAACATTTTGTACGTGACTGCAGTTCTGAGTCAGCCTGCTAGATTATCTGCACCTCATAACCACGATATTTGGCCAGATCAATATCCTCAATTACTAATATTGCGGGAGTACGAGGGTGAGGGTGAGGGCGCACGGCCAGCCTCCTCGGCCGAGCTGTGCGCCCTGTGATGTACACAGCACGACCCACACATAAAACACAATTCGTATTCATATTGCAATTTATTTTAATACTGGGGGAGCTTAGATAGTGGTAGATACTGGGGGACCTTAGATAGTGGTAGATACTGGGTGTAGGTTAGAAGCAATACGTTATTGTTGTTGCGTGTAAAGTGACCCCGGGCTGCGGGCCGCCAGGCGCAACCCAACGAGCTAATGTAGTTCCTTCCAAGAGGATTTTCTCCACACCAGGAAAACATGGATGAAACACGTTATCGTTTAAAAGATATTTTTAATTGTTGTTTTTAACTTGTTGTTCCTTCAACAATAAAAAATAATAATAGAACTACATTAAAAACACTTGATTGATTTGAGATAAATCATAGAGATAGATTAACTATCGATATATCAATTATTATTTAAATAAAACTATGACACAACCGACGAGGCGGTCCCGCCGGCACCGTCGCGGCTCTGGGCACTGTCGTTGACTCTCGCACCGCGAACATTCTTCTGATCTGAACATTCGCTCTTTGCGTATCTTATGAGCAGATGTGCAAGGAGGACAGAGTTGTGGGCTTTAAGGAAGGTGTAGGCTCTTATCTCGCAGGTTCCCAAGTCATGTCGGTTCGGAAACACCGGCGACAGCTGACGGAGTAGTTTTGTATATAGGCCACAGCGGTGGATTGCTCAGCCATCGAGATAAGGATGAAATTTTGCATTTAATCGTTATCTCATAGTGCGTGCGGTAGCGGTGTAGTGCCGACGCTATCATAACTGTGTCAGGTTAGGTCAGCCGGTATTACGTACCGTTACGTAAACACGATCATTTAAATAACAAACAAAATGCGAAATAATTAGACAAGATGTAGATGCAGCGTAGCGAAGACGGACGGTAGACAGCTACGTTGTGGACAGTGGGATCAGCTCGCGGTGCTCGGCGCCCAGCAGTGGGCTATGGAGTCTAGTCTACCTAGTAGTACCTACTGTCGCGAGAGACGCGCCCAGCCGGCGGCGAGCGGCCGTTACGTAACGTTACACCTATAATAAACGTATACTTCATTTTCGTGAAAAAACTTAACGACCTACCTGCCGGCCACAAGTTTAAGACCGCAACAACATATATTATTTTTTATATTTTTTATTACAATAAACAACATAATTATTTATCAATTGTAATAAAATCCCATTGGAGGAATAAAAGAAACGCACATATTCTATGATCGAATATTTAAAGAAGTCATTCTTTTGTTTACTTTCAAGTTATTGGACAATAAACATATATTGCTTTCAAACAACGGACAATCGCTGCGCTAGAGCCAGCTGGTAGAGTCGTAATAATATTTTTATAATGTCCTTATTACTAATTACTTTGCTTTTGTTACGTATTGGTCAATAATAAAGATTATTTATTTATATAATTGGTATTAACTTTTGGTTTCTACAGTGAAGACGTCATAAAATGGGAGAAGCTCGAGAAAATAAAAGTGAAGTGCGTTCTGCCATCGTTGTTTTACATAATGAAGGCAAATCTGAACGTGAGATTGCTTCACAACTGAAGTTATCGAAGACTTGTGTTCATGGCACAATAACTCGATACAGGGAGACAGGCAGTTATCAAGATCGTTCACGCTTAGGAAGGCCGATATAAAATATCTTCACTAGACGTGGAGCTACCAAATTTTATAAGTTAAACCTTTATTATTGACTACAGTAAAACGGCGACTGAGAGATACGAAGTTGAATGGTCGCGTTGCGGTTCGAAACCTCTGCTAAGGCCGCAAAACAAGAAAAACGGATGCAGTGGACTCTTGCCCATCGAGATTGGACTGAAGAAGATTTTAAAAAAGTGCTTTGGACCGATGAATCCAAGTTTGAACTATTCGGTTCAAAGCGTAGAATTTACATTCGACGCAGTGCCCAAGAAAAGATGATGTCAGATTGTGTAGTCCCAACAATCAAGCATGGTGGCGACTCAATTATGGTCTGGGGTTGCTTCTCTAGCCAAGAAACTGGCGATTTGATTTAAATTAGTGGAATTTTGAAAAAGGAATAGTACAAAAACATTTTTAGGACAAAATGCTGTTTCTTCCGGGTCGCGATTAATTGAAGATAGATTAATTTTCTGAATTAGTAAAAAAATATTTTCGCGTACAAGAGTAGCCGTCACATGTTTAGAGGTCGCGGAACCAGTTCGCGGTACGTCATACAGCGTCTTGCTCGCTAATATTTTTCCACTGGAGCGGCAGACGAGCCGTGACGCTGACGTCACGCAGCCCCCCCGCCGCCGTCTCCCGCACGGGGTGCGTGCGGAGATGACACGGTGAATGTGTTCACATATTAATTCCACTCGAATTTATGTATAATTTTTATGATTATTATAATGTATAATTTTTATATTAAAACGAGGTCGCTGGAGCACAAGGTGAACTGTTATACAAGTTTTAAATATTTTTACAAATAAATCATTAAAAAAAAGAAATAACCGAGCTTCTTGTACCAATTTCGCTTCTCCGAGTTGCCGGTAAATTATCGATAATTAGTTCGGTAAAATTCCGTTTGAAATAATTAGCTCTTCGCTGCCAACAGACAACACGCTCCCACTCAACGCACGCGACAACACCCGGGGCCAGCCGTGACGTCACACTTCATAGTTTTCCGGTAAAAATGTTCTGCACCGCAATCTGCGCGCACGTGTTGAGTGTGTGAGTCTATGTAGACATTAGGTAGGCAGCAGCGCTGCGGGCCGCGCGACCGAATAAACATAAACCATTTTTTTAATAACAAACAATAAAATTCAGCAGTTGCTGTGGCAAGACATGCGCCACCGCCGCACCAGAGGCCTCTACAGAGCTCCACCAGCATTCTGAAGAGCTGGGAGCCCGCGCCCCTCGCGCTCGTGTTCAGGTCCGACGTCGACATAACATAATGAGCAAGTAGGCTTCGTTTAATACATTAACTAGGACGGACTTGATATGTACGTTGTCACTGACTGGGCGGGCGATCCACGTAGTTGGAATAAATAAACATGTTGGTTGACATGTTATTGTGAAGACGTGTGATTGTGTGTTTGTTTGTTTGTCAGTCACGCAAAAACGGCTGAACGGAATAAAATTATGTTTGGCGCTCAGTTTATAAGTTGGATTAACATGCACGTATACACCTCGGCCAAAGAAAACTTGGAACAATAAAGATAACAATAATTCCGTTCAAGAGTTAAACGTTAAGTTTAAAAAACCATTGGAACCAGCTCAATGAACGAGATCCCCTAAACGATATTTCGCTATCTCATAAAGCAATCACGTTGCCTTCTTCTCTTTCTTTTCGGGCTGATGGCCGCTGTTAGCCCGGGGAATTTACAGTTTCACCGGGTTGAGAGGTGACCGAGCGCTTATGGCACTCAGTCGAGACCTCTATATATGGGTAACCAGCACAAGAGGGATCTCGGGAGCCGAGAGGGAGCCTCGGCTTGGACCGTTACCTTGTTTCACGAGAGCGTCTGACTCAAGGGTGCCTGAGTGGGCCGAACCTCGGCTCGGCCAGTTGCTTCTGACAGAGGATTATCTAAATTAATATCGCTATTATTATTGGCTACCTGTACCACCACTTCGGAATGCGTGGGCGCTGGAGAAGAAGTGGCGCAAGAAACTCTCAGCGACGTTTCTATCTGTATTACAGGACAGGAGAGAACCGGCCAGTGACATGGCGGTATCGAGAATAACCTTGTTTGCGACGCCCTCACCGCCGGTGGGGGCGGTATGAAGGTGCAATGCCGACTATAGCTCAGTACCTGAAGCAGGCTCCACCGATATTTCGGCTCTGCCGTCACACACTAACCCCTTGATTGTAAGACACTTACAATACCATCGCGAGTCCTGGATTGACCCGCAATGTTAGTAGCATGGCTGCACTCCTCGACAAGCACACAAGCGCCGACTCGCATGAAACTACAACTCGTAGTTGTAGTTGCTCGTGCGCAGGTGAAAGTCAATTAATGAAAAATGTCCAAAGTGAAAGATGCGAGCCATCGACAATTCGTTGTGGATGGGTTGCTGGGATCAAGTCCAACAGTGGGTGGTGGTAGGGTGGGCTATAGCGGTTGCGTGATTTTATAGATCTGTATATATGAACGGCAGCTGGCGGATAAGGCAGCCGTCCGTCTGAGGCGCGACCCTGAGATAACACCGACAGCGTTATCTGGCAAGAGGTGGTACCTTTGGCCGCCTCAGATAAACGCTCCAAATTTCTTTATCAAATTCAATTATGACTAAAGTAACCTCGACCTTGAAGCATCAGCAAGCGGACGGCGCACAGATAACACGCAATAGCTATTCAATGTGAACCCGCGCGGCGCTGCCTCGAGGGGCAGAGCTCTCCAGGGCCGCTCTTACACGGCGCACACCACTAAATGACAGCCGCACGCCGGACCCCACGCACTAACATGCCAAAATTAGTAATAACTTCGTTATCAAACTCAAATAATAAAATTCCGAGAATCGAACCCAACAGTCACGAGTCTATAGCCGGCTCGGTTTACAGCTGAGTCATGTAATATATATATATATATATATATATATATATATATATATATACATACATATAATTTGATATTACTATTTTTTATTTAAATAACTTTTTATACTGACTCCTACGAATACAATAATATATAAATACTACAGGGACGCAGATGGTGAAAAAAACAATTAAAAAAGTGCGGTCCAATAAACTACAAGTAACAGCCTATTTGTACCGGTCCCACTGCTGGGAACGGGCCCGTTCTCTATAATGGAACTCTATTGGCTCGAGTTCCGTGAGCGGGCGCTGAGCTAAGGCGGCCCCAAATGTGTGGCCTCATCTTAAATAAATAAAATCCAGGCACAGCATGAATTCATAAATGATTATAGTTATGAATAATGTAAAACCACAATAACATCGCATGTTGGTTCAGCAACACCTCCTCATACCTGTCGCACAAGACGCTGCGACGTCGTTCCACTCTTTTTGTTTATTTATTTCCATATAAAGATGATGCCTCCTGGTCGACGTCCTGCACGGCGCACATGTGCAGTGTCGGGGTTTCGCGACACCTCCAACCGAGGAGCCGCAGCCAGATACTTGTCGTATACATACATATATATGTTCGGTGATTGGTCATCTGATCTCCACCGCATAGATAAGTATTATATTATACGCAGATGACATTTTGAGATAACAAGCAGAAGACGTCACCGACAGCACAGGTTTACGTATGGCTGTCGTTAAACATACATATGTATATTATGACAAACACCGCCGCACCCGGACAACGGCCGGACAGACACACCTTTAGTGTCGTCAAAATACAAGCACTGATGTGAGCCTAAACATGAGACCCCGGGCTCCGCGTTGTCCAAGTTCAATTAAATAAACTTGTCATAAATTAATTATAAAATAAATATCATTAATAATTATAAAGTAAATGGCATAAATTATTTGTAAAATAAATGTCATAAATTACTAAAAAATAATAAATTTGCAAGCATTTCACAGTGGGGGTGGAGAGTGGGAGAGTGGGGCAGCACGTTACAGTTGCCGAGGGCTGCAGTAGCGGGCGACGGTCCGAGGCGATGTAAGGATTTGTGACAATTTTCGACGAATTACGAACGAATTGAAACGAGGAAGCGATTACGTTATATTAGCATTTGTATTAACTTTGACGATAAAAACTAATTAACGCAACAAGTTTTGAATAACTAGATCTGATATTTACACGATCCGCGAACTGCGGCAATGCGGTGGGCGGCATGACTGTGAGCTGCCGCAGTACCGCCGTGCCGCGGAGCCATGCGTGCTCCATGTCCATGGCACGGACAGAATGCACATCGACACTACCCATCAATTAAATTATCTGCTTATTTATTTGTATAATATTATAAGTGATAAACGAGCGCACAGTTCACCGCAGCGCCGACACAGATGTAATAAGATTCAAGATGTACACGCGACGTCAGTCCTCGGCGGGATGGACTGCCTCGGAGCGGCAGTCTGCGGACCCTAATTATTTTAAAAATATTGTGTAAGTCAAAACAATTATTTAACAATTTGTCGCGTCTGCGCAGTGTTGTTATTACTTCGTATACATGTTATTGTTGATTAGAGGAACACACAATTCACTTGAAGTACACGATAAACTCAAGTTCCACGTTTATCACTGGATAAGCCGTCATTATAGTGAAGCGGTGCGTAGGCTCTCCTTCAGCGCAGAGACGTCTGACTCACCTGCCGCCGTACTTTTTATTTCTATCGGCGGACCGTTACGTTACGTCGCAAATCCGAGCAGCCGGTCGCTTCCTCAATGTATTCTATACTCACGTAAATAATGTAATAAACGAAATTCGCAGTCGCGTATCAGCTGCGCGGAATGGATGGGCGCGACGGCGGCGGCTCTCCCTGGGCCGCGCGCTCTGAATGACCGCGGAGCACGGGGTGGCGGCTGGCGAGTATCGACCGGAACTCGACGTTCGACACGAGACCGGCGCGGGCTGTGGCGCGGACTGCGGCGCGACTACTGAGCGAGCGGGCGGCCGCTGCGCGAATAATCGAACGTGCAGTCCGCGGGGCGTGGGGTGGAGGGCGCGTTGCCATGGTACGAGATCAGGCCACGTGCGGCGCGGGCCAATGGCGGGCTCGCGCGAGCCGGACACGCCGCGCCGTCGTGCCGCCGCCGTGCCGCCGCCGCCGCCGCCGCACGACCGCGCGACGACTGCGCTCCACAAACTGATGAAAAGACAAAAATTAATGAATGCCGCTATCACTTCTTATCTCACTGGCAAACTTAAAAATTCTCTTCTACACTTAAAATAATTTTAGTCAACTAACTACAATTTTGGATGCAACATGTCACTAGCGTAAATAAAATAAAAAAAATCAGAGTAAAAATGTGTAAAATAAAAATTAATACGAGAGAAACAAACGCAGAAAAATAAAAACATTTACCGCGCAGTATATGTTGTCAACGAGACTTGACAGCGGAGAGCGTGGTCGGGGTCGGGGTCGCGGTCGTCGTCGCGGTCGTGGTCGCGGTCGTGGTCGGGCACAGACGATGCACTTGCGGATTGTTCTCGTTCCTCTCGGGTCTAGAGGTTCTCTGCGAGTGCTAATGTATTTCTATGGTAGGAAATAGATACGTTTAAAACATTCTCAACGGAGAGTTAGACTTCCTTGATTTAAATTTTTTACTCTTTTATTTTCAACCTGTTTGTATTTGTATTTTTTTAACTTAATAAAGAGTGGGCACCAATCTTCCAGCTTTATCCCAGTGGGAGGATGTCAATTAGATATCTGTTGCTAAAAAAAAAGTCGGGACTAAGATTTGATACAGTTGTTCAGTGCAAATCTTTAACAGCGGTAGATCCACATTGTCGCTTGTTCGCGGCTGTAACGTGGATGGGTCGGCCGACCGCGGAAGGGCCGCTTTCTCACAGAATAACCTCGCGAAATAATAACATGACGTTGCTGTAGTAGTGTATGCTGAGTGTAGCTCCCAGGGTCCCTTGCACACACACGCGGCACAAGTTCAGTTCAGCACAAGTACTGTACCGCCATGCAGCAACCAGGCGCCGCTGCCGCCGGGCGCGCGTCCACGCTGCAATCCTTGCTTATCTATACTTATGTGACATGATGTGATGGAAAGGGATTCTCCAGATTCTCCAATTTCCTCGTCACAAAAAGCTTTTTTGTTAACTTCTGTAAACTTTGTATTTGTGGTATTTAGCAATGGTATACAAACGGAAGTTAAATAAGATACTGTTGATAAATGGACATGAGCCGAGTGTGTCGTCGAGACTGCGGCCTTATTTATTGTAATCATGTGTCTTATACGTCGCTGTTGGATTACCTTAAGAAATAAATAAACTTTAAGATGCGAACCTACGTAGCGTGCGCCGTCCTTGGTGTACGTATCAGAATAGCATTAAAATCATTATATAAAGATTGAAGCTTCCAATGTCACAGTTCGTATGCCGTCGGCGTGTTTACGATTAAACAAGTAACGAGACGTACTGTCTAAATGTTCGCGGCCGACAAGCGTTCATCTTGATTTCTTATCGACCAAGTGCGCGCGTGCGACGCGTGCGTGAGCGGCGAGCGTGGCCGCGGCCCGAGTTCCTTGATTTTTCAAATATTTTAAACGTATATCAAAAATGATCAAAGTTTTCTTACTATTCCTTAAGCCATAAAAATAATAAATATTAGCAAGCGATATTCCAGAACTTAAATTATGTTCAAATTACAGATTTTTATTAAAAAGACATAATTTTTCTATCTCGTTTTTTAATTTTAAAAATGGGTATTGCCTTACCGGGCTTTAATGACCTCCTGGAATCTGTTTGAGAGCTCTGTCTTCATGTCTCGATGTCTGATTGAGGAACGTTGCCCTCTCCTAAGGGCATAACACGCTGATCCTGAGCACAACTCACTTAAGGCAAAATATGAATTTATCTATAGGATATGTAAATGATTGATTGGCTAGAAAATCGTTTTAGTAGAGCAGGCACCAAATAAGTTTCATGATATCATCCGTAGTAAGGAAGTAACTTCGGTATATTCGAAAAAAACAAGCCAATATTAATATCAACAAAGAATCTCAAATGGTGTTGTCCACCGCGGTTAAACTATATTTTTAAACATAAAAAGAATATATAAAAAAAAGTAAAAAATACAATAATATTTATTACGAAATATTTTCTCTATATAGATCGAGAGGTCACAAACAATGTGGAAGTCCCTAGAGAACACCACTCCTGAGAACATAAACATTTTTGTGTTAGTTTTGTTTCTGACATTAGGGGTAAGCCAGGTAAGACACATTCAATATGTTCTCAAATAGTAAATTCTTAGTGTTCCTTAAGATATTTGTAATATGTTTTCTTCATTTATTCAGTGTTCGAAACGATCACTTTATGTCTAAATACATGGAGACCACCTCTAAATCTTCCTAATGATACGAGGGCACGTTGAAAAGTTTTGAGCCCGACCTTAAAAAAAACGATTTTTTTAAAATAATTATTTTATTTCTCTACATAGTCTCCACAGTGATCTATGCACTTTTGCCATCTTGTCTCTTGCTTTAGTATTCCTTCTAAAAAAAAGAATCTTCAATTTCATCAAAATATTCAGTCACAGCTTCTTGTACCTCGATATTCGTCGAAAATTTTCGTCCTGCCATTTGTATTTTTAGATTGGGGAAGAGATGGTAATCAGACGGGGCCAAGTCCGGCGAATAGGGTGGATGCGGCAACAATTCAAAGCTACAATTGTGTATTTGTGCGATTGATTTCGCCGCAGTATGGACAGGAGCGTTATCTTGGTGGAACAAAACTTTCTTTGACAACATACCAGGCCTTTTTATTTTTATTTCTTCACGAAAACGTTGTAAGAGTGTGCAATAATAGTCCGTATTTATGGATTTACCTTTTTCAAGGTCAACCATAATGATTCCTCTACAGTCCCAAAAAACTGAAGCCATTACCTTCTTGGTTGATAAAACAGCCCGAGCTTTTTTAGGGGGCGATGACCCTGCTCTTTTCCATTGCTTGGATTGAACTTTGGACTCTGGTGTATTGTGGTGAACTCAAGTTTCGTCCATAGTTACGAAACGGCTTAGAACATCTTGAGGATCACTTTGGAACAGATCAACACAAACAATCCTGTGAAAATGTTTGGCGGGTGCGTTTGTTTTCGGCTGAAAGCAGTCTAGGTACCCATCTGGCAGACACCTTAGAAAATCCAAGATCGTTGGAAATTATGTTCTGTGCTCCTTCATAGGAAATGCCTATTGCTTCTGCTATCTCTGCAATCGTCAATCTCCTGTCATTCAAAATCAGTTCTAATATTTTATTGGTATTTTCGTCTGTGGTAGCCGTCGGCGGCCTACCACTCCTAGGCTCATCTTGCACTGCTTCTCTGCCACGTTTGAAATCCGCTACCCATCTTTTGACAGTGGCATATGATGGAGCAGATTCCCTCAAAGTCTCGTACATATCTTCATAAATTTGTTTTGGCGTTAATCCTTTTTTTTGTAAATATTTTATGACGGAAACCGCGAACTTCGTTTGTTAAATCGATCACAAATTTTGCAATTTTGACAGAAGAAAGACAAAAGACAGCAGATTATAATAATACACGGACGTCTTCCATTACTAATTTATCACTTTTTGTACTAGAACTATTTTATAATATGAATAATAGAAACAGATACCGTCTACACTGATTTCCATAAAGCTTTCGACAAAACAGATTGTGATCTACTTCTCAGGAAAATTTACCTTTACCATTTTACCTTTACCATTTTACGCCTTTAACGGAGTTAGGGGTAACTAATTGGGTTGTTTTCTTATATCACTCACAGGACGCAAAGGGTAGTTTTGAATGGATTCTGCACCAATGTTATATTCGTTACATCTCGCGAAGTAACTCGGGATTCTTTTTTAAAAAAAGTAACAATCCTAGCAGTGCTATTCACAGAAGTAACCTCCCCAACTAAGTTTAAATGCTTGTGCTGGGATACTCCACGACACTAGTTCAATGGCGGATTTAAACTTACGACCTTAAGTTTGGCAGACCGTACCGTAAACCAGTAGGGTTTACCATTACTTTACTCTTTTTTCTTGTCATGAACGCTTTAGGCTCCTAAAGTTTTTACTTTATGCTGACGACCTGAAAGCTTTCAAATCAATAGATAATTCAAATGACTGTTTACTTTTTCAAGATGATCTCAATAACCTGAGTCTCAATAGAGATAAAATAAACTTAATCTTAGCACTCCAAAGTGTAAATTATTAAGTTTACAAATAATATACAAGTTTATAATTACGACTACAGTGCTACGAACCACTTCAAAAAGTTACGTCGCTTGGAGATGTTGCTGTAACTTTGTTTAGAAAGCTCCACTTAGATCTCTACTTGAAACTTATCAACTTTACAGTTTTATTATGAGATATTCACATACATTTAAGAAATCTTCCACGTATGTACTTACATCTCGGAATCACTGATGCTGCGCCAGGCGGAGCACGCGTGTTATATGGGATCCTTGTCATGTGAAAAATAACCTAATCAGTATGATGAGATCGAGACGTTTATTGCTGCAGTTTATGTGTTTATATAATATATGTAATAATAGGTCTGATTGTCCAGCGCTGTTAAATCAACTAGACTAACAGCACCGCGGAAGGCTAGCGCCCGGGCTGGGCTTGGCGCTGGTCACACCAGCGCTGGGACACGCACACCGCTGCGCAGAGACACCCGTATTCATATTTTCGCATCTTCTTGTCACGGAGCTAAAATATTTATTTATTTACTCTTTATTGCATTAACCTTAACAAAGTTATAAGTTCACAAAGGGCGGACTTAATGCCAAAAGCATTCTCTACCAGTCATCCCAAGGTGTAGTGAGATATGTGTCTGATAGGTTTAGCAATAATTAATTAATAAAACTATAAATAACTAATACAAGCAAAGAATAATACATACACATATAGATATTAAATACATAATACATGTATAAATACATACATATACATATACTTATATAAATTATGCATATACCTAGTCCGGCCATAAGTTCTGTTACAAACGAAAATGCATTTTTTTTAATGAAGTAATAAAACATTATTAAACTGTATACCTACATATTTATTAGTCTCAGCAAAAAATAAAAAAATATTCTATTCCAAAGGCGGCTCCTTTGGCTTTTATACAGGCCTTTAATCTTCCAAGGGAAATTTCGCCATTGCTTGCTCCAAAGATTTTTTAAGAGACTCAATGTCGCCGTGTCGTTTAGAGCAGGCCATGTCCTCTAAAACTGACCATAATTTGAAGTCCCTTTAGACTTAAGGTTTGAGCAGATGAGGGCCAGTCTACAGTTCTTATAAAGTCCGGAACGTTGGTTTCAAGCCAGGCTTGGGTAGTTCGTGCCTTGTGACCAGGTGCAGAGTCCTGCTGGAAAGTTCATGGTATATTTTTAAAACGTGTATTGCTGAGAGGTTTCACAACATGATCCATGGCTTTGTCTTGATACATTTTGACTGAAGTTTTCACTCCTTTTTCACAAAAATGTAGTTTTTGACTCCTTGATAAGACACGCCCAACCAAAACATCGTAGACGCAGGATGATGACCACGTACAACGTCCGACCACTTGAGCAGCTTCTTCAGAACTGTGAGCGTACACTTTATCATTTGGCTTATTGTAGAGTTCTTCTATCGTGAATATTGTTTCATCGGTAAAGAGGATATTTCTGTGCCTTTCACCTGCGTATCGCGACAGAAGGCTTTTTGATCGATCCACTCTCTTTAATCGTAAAGATTGATTTAGGGCTAGGCAGAGTCCTAGCGGGAATCTTCATTTCTCGCGATAAGATTTTTTGCTTCCTAATGGGGTTTCGACGAATTCTGGCTTTAACAGCATTATGACCGACAGCTTCATACCCACTTTGTGCAAGGCGATCACTGCAATCCTATTTTCTTTAATTCCTCATTCCATATTGTAATTTGATAATGAACATGAATAAATATGTGAAATGGCGCAATATCGAAAGTTTTTAAAATAATATACGTGTTTCAAATTCAAAATAATAAAAAAGTTGAAAAAAATTTATGTAGCAGTATTTACCAAACTAGTTATATATATATATATATATATATATATATATACACATAATAGTTCACAATACAATAGCGTTAGTAATAATAAATACCATATGTGGAAGATAAATTTATCTGACTTCAGATAATTTTAAAATTAAGTCACGAACCAGACTTTTATGAATTTGCAAGAAAATCAGTAAAGTGAGCTGGAATACAGATCTTGTTACTAATTCTGTCATGAGATAAAGAGAGATATTGGAATTTATCTTTAAAATAAGAAGGTGATGACGGATCATTTAAAATGGAGAAGAGAACAAGCAAAACTCTAGAAGTACGCCTTTGTTTTTGTATGGAAAGCCAATTAAGCTGAGATCGATATTGTGACATATGGTCATATTTACGCAAACTAAAAATAAAGCGAAGGTCGTTGTTCAACAGGCGCTCCAGCTTGTCAAGAAGTTCAAGGGCCTCTCCCTTCCCGGCTAACACACATCTGCATATTAATGTTTGGACCAGCTTGACCTTTGCTTTCATGGGAAGGAAATGCTTTAGACGATAAGGAGACTGTACTGTGGCAGTGACTGCGGCTTCCTGTCACTTGTATTCGCCATTTAAAAATGTTGTCAATATGTAGACCAAGATTTTTCACAGAACTATTAAATGGTATTAAAATATTACTATAATAGACAGGCCGTCAATTTGAAATGTTAATCTTAGCTAGCATCTTGGGGCTACCTACGAGCATTGCTTGACATTTCAAAGGATTGACGGTGACTCGTTCAATCCTGAATAGCATTTAATTTACAATTTAATTTGTTAATCCCATTATGGAGGTCCTCAATATAAAATTGTAGATATAGCTGCAGATCATAAGCGTACAGATGGTACTCGCAATCAATGTTGGAAGTGATCAGATTGATATAAATTGAAAAAATTAAAGGTGAAAATATACCACCTTGCGGCACGCCAGTATCTACGGCGGTCAAATGTGTTTAATTTTGCCCTACATTGACTGACTGAAAACCATTCCAAGGCAGTAGGAGCGAAGTTGTAAAGGGAGAGGATAGAAAGAAGGATATCATGATCCACTGTGTTAAATGCATTCGAAAAATCAATCAACACCACCACTGTAATCTTTTTCTCATACATACCCTGTCTAATACCATCAGTGACCTTGATAAGAGCAGTGCTATTGCTGCGACCGGAGCGAAAACTTGACTGATAGGGACTCAGCAGGTTATGTTTAGATATAAATAAGTTAAATTGCTTGTGCACTCAGGATTCCAGAATTTTGGACAGAAAAGGCAGAATAGATACCAGCCAAAAATCTATTTATGTATATAAAATATCTCTTTAAAATGAATTGAAATCTTATTAATAAATTACAGGGTAAAATCTTTTAAGCCTATAAGTATGTAATATGCAGCACCATTGTCAAGTGAACTGTGAACAGCAACACAACTTGCTGCAGATGTGGATCACGTACTTGTACAATCTATTACTTACTTTTGTTTCTTTTTTCTTTCCTTTGTAATATACACTGCCGGCCAAAAGTTTAAGACCGCGCATAAACAACATAATTATCCATCAATTAGTACAGGATATTTAGAAGAGAAATAGGCACAATGGGTGTTAAAAACATGTTTTGGCTACCACAGAGCTCGGATCACAATCCCATTGAACTTTTGTGGGAAGAGCTTGATAGGAACGTCCGTGGTCCATGCTCGCGCGAAGAAATGTGGAATGCTTTATGCGAAATTGGGACAATATATCACAAGACTCCGTTCACAAATAGATTGCCCGTATGTCGAGACTTGTGAAAAAAGTCATAAAATGTAAAGGAGGATTTTTTGATGAAAAATCATTTTAGCTAACTATAGGCTTTTTTTGCATGTACTGATAATATTTCTTTACGCTTTTAAAGTATATTGTTTGTCAATCAATGTTCTATTAGATGATTAAACAGGTTAATTAAACATTTAATATTTTATTGGAGTTTAACTTTATTTTCCTACTTTAATTATAGTGGTCTTAAACTTTTGGCCGGCAGTGTACATTACATTGGAATTTCTTCTAATGAACTCCTGTTTGTAGTTCACATAAAATACAATAAAAAAATCCAACAAGCAAATACTTAATAAAATTAAAAAGTTAACAATTTTATCGATGATTTAAATGTGGTCTCTGGCCAGAGAGGTCATTGCACTTAGACAAGTGCGAGTGGCCGCTCGTCGTCAACTAGAGAGAAGCTGCAGACGTGGTCCACTCTGCGTGTTCGCGAACGAAACGAACTCGGGTCGTACTGTCATTGGATACAACTTGTATGTGACGGCTAGTGTTGGAAAGGCCTCATCTGATGACGTACAGTTCCTTCTCCAGGTCCGAACTAATCTGCAGTGGTGGCAAATGTCCTTGTTGCTGGTGCCCCAGACGCTCGGCCACGGATCCTCGCGGTGAAGCTGTACAAGTCGAGCTAGCAGTGGCCATTAAAATAAAAAAGTCATCGGTAATAAAAAATTAAATATAATACGATAAAGTTCGTATAATTAAATCAAGTAAAGAATGAACATCGGACAACCCTAGTTGATTCCCAACAGAGCCGCCGCGAACTGCCTCCATCGAAGGGTTGTCAACCTTAAAAGAAGTCCGTCTCGTAACGGTCTCCGGTTATTCTAACTCTATAATATTTTATAGGCTCTTTTCTGTTTGATTTGGAATTCGAACCGTTCCAGTGTATCTGTCTGCTTTGTTACGTACACCTTGCTTTGAAATTTTCAATTTTCCTTATTTAATTCATTAACCAATAATTAATTATTATTTACCTAGTCGGGTCATAAGATCTGTCACAAGCACTTCATATGATAATCTTTACGACTTTTGATGTTTATGTAAAATATATATGTATATGAAAACAAATTTAGTTAAATGTAAATATTTTTTTATTAAAGTTAATCAAAATGCAGTGATTATCAATTCAGCAGTTATCGCAACGTTTCTCTCCCCACATCAGCCAGGGCTTTAATCGAGGATGCTTGCGGAGATTTTAATCTGGATCAGACGGACATTCGTCGTGCCAGTCGTGTCCCTTTGCAATGGTGGGCAGCACGAGCCTGCGAGCCGAGCCGTGCTGCGCGGAGGCTGCCGGCCACGCGGCATCATCAGGACACTTCATTGTTTGTTGCAACTTTCTCAAACGCTATTTGTTTGTTTTATTTTCTGAAAAAAAATATTTCATGGTTTTTATCCCGCGTACAGCCTTAAAGCGCGAGATCTTTATTTATTTTATAAAATTTAATATATTTATAGATTTCATTATCGATTTCCCCGAATCATATAACAAACGGGTTCACAGTACTAAGATGTGACCAGAGGTCGCGACCGCGCACATGTTTTGATCTGTCTCTACATTTAATTCCATGTATTTCCGATACATGTTCTTGGATAACTTAATAAGGTTAACATTTCCGTGAACACCCTCCACAGGACACTGAGTCTGAATTGGTTAACATCACAAATGGTGTTCTTGTATTTAGTTCAATTACTGATACATTGTCACACACATACATGATTCCACTACGAGCGCCCGGGCTGTGCGAACATGTAATTAAGTCAGGTCAAGTCAATTCTTATAGTCACTCCTACAAAACTGCCAAGTACGAGGTCGTTGCGTAAATTATATATTTTTATATAATATATATACAATTAAATAATAAAGTTTTTTTCATATCTTAAACAGTCACATTAATTCTTGAATTCACTTTAAGAAAAATGTTTGTAATGGAAAACGTTATTGATAACTTGAAGATTGCTCTGGACGGTCCCGTTCGTTGTGAAATACAACGAATACAAAGCAGCTCATGCACTCTCCCGCTCGCCTCATTAAGTGCAATGGCGCGCAATGGATGTTGAATGTTGATCAATGGACGATTACCAATCCTAATAGGTTTTACATAATTAGTTGTTTATGTAGAAATAAATACTTTCTTTTATTTCCCTCTGTTTCTGGTTAACAGCACAGTTTAGTTTAGTGCGCTTCTTGCTTCTTCGTTTATGTTTAAACTTTATAAAGCCATTCCCTAGCGCCGAAGCTAACGTTTAAAAAGGAAGATTTATCTGAAAAATTTCATTTGGTACCTGGCTCTTATCATCTAGTTTGCAGTTACTCTGGTAATTCATGATAACATGACTCTTGGATGGAGGTGCGAGTTTATACGAGTTATAAAGCGACGGCAACTGTGGTATAGGAAATAGATTTCCTGGTGGTGGACCCCAGGCCAGCTGTGGGGGTACTGTGTTGCTTCAACAAACTACTCTAGAGGTGTGTTTACTCGCAGGTAAGTTCTAAACGGTCCGCGATCGCCGTGGGCTCGTGTCGTGGTCACGTGTTGCGGGTTGATGTCTAATTAGACACAAGTTGTAGTCACATCGAATGACTCCTCGCTTAGCAATAAAACAAGGAAAGCAACACCCTATATAAATAACTGTCTCTGTTCGGAACACGTTCTCTACGCAACTACACCGCGGATCGGTGGGCTTCATATTTCTAGGAAATTAATAGTTAGACATGCAGGTTTCCCCACGATGTTGTCCCCAGCACCGCACAGCGCACATGCAGTAGTCAGCGGCCGCTAAGCGAGCTGTCAGACACTGTATCACCTGTTGCTTCATTATTTGAATATTTCCTATAACATGAGATGTTGTGTAGCTGTGGATTGCGTAATATTAACGTTCGTGGACGATGACGCCATCATTTATGTCTATTGATGTCCGTAAGGTTTTTTACGTATATTATTTTACACGTGCAAACATAAGGTGTTCTCGGTCCACGCGGACGCGGCGTGGCCAGGCCGGGTCAGAAGCTGCGCGGCGCCAGCACACCCCAGAGCGGAGGCCAACTGCTTCAACTGCTGCTCACAAGTAATTGTGTTGGGAATCTTGAACATTTTGAATTGTCGCAAGCATCCGACAGTTTAAAGTATGTCGGTTCGATCAGAGCGATGTGTTCTCCTTATAACTACAAGTTGCGTTAGGTTCAAGTTTTTTATATTTATTATTATTACTCTACAACGGCGAGCCTCATGGAGGGCAGGAGGGGAGGCGGGCAGGAGGCGCCAGGGCGTCGCGGAGCGAAGAGCTTGACTGCTTTATCTTTAATATGGCTTATGCAATGCATTCCCATTTTGAATGCAGCTGAGAGGGTCTGCATGCAGGTCTTAGAATGGTAACTTGGCAGGTGCCAGCAGTTATTTCAGTTTACTCAGCTTCATATTCTGATAGTCATGTCCCTGACACTAAGAAACTAGACACTAGACAACATCCGCGGCGGGGGCGCGCTGCCGGCTTGGTAGCGGAAATAAACATTTTTGATGGAAATATAATAAATGTACTTAATATCCTGTTTCAATGTTTACTTGTTGCGTTTATATGTTTATCCGCGTATTGCAAACAAACCAAATCAGTTGAGACGATCGACTTCTTTCTGTAATGCCCTCAATATTTAATTTAGGAAATAAGCAGTGAGAGGCTTCTCCAGGACGGGCAGGGCTGGGCTGGATCTGTATCTGGTTGCACCGCAGGGTTGTTGTTGCAGGAAGGTTACGTTTTTTGCTACATTATTTATAAATGCCATTAAAAGATTTGATGTTTTAGCAGTTTTTATGAGGGGACGACTAACAGCAGCAGCAGGGGACCTCGCCCTGGCCCCGGGGCTGCGGCGGCAAGGCCACGTGCCGCTCCTGGCGACCGCTGTTTTGCGCTTTTTTGTGATTAATATTTGTTTTCCGTTTTTCGTGTTCAATCATTTCAATTCCACCTTATAGATCAGCGCGTCACAATACAAAAATATTACTTTGAACAATACATTAATGTTGTTGTGAAATGTTAAATAGTTAAAAGATAAGATAGTCGCACTATTACCAGCATAAACATCTTTGTACCGCTCACCGGCTCGCTGGCCGCTGGCCGCTGGCCACCCATCTCATGTCAACTCGGACTTAACACGACCAACGGAGCCAAACAGTTGAAGTCGCCAATAACATGCAAGGTCGTCGAGTGTCAGCCGCAGCAGTGGCTGGTGGTCGAGCGGCTGGCGGTGCGACAAGAGTCGTCTTGTATGTATGAGACGCGTCGTGGCGACAGGTCGAGTCCTGCCCCGGCCTTGATTTTATTTTAGTTTGTTTTATAATATAGCTATTAAAATATAATAACGGACTTGCTTACGTACTAGCTTTATTTGTGGTGTAAAAGATACATTATTTGTACGTTTCATTTAAAAAACAATTTGGACGGTCCACGCACGCGCAAGGGGTACGGGCGACATAAACAAAGCTACGGGTCGGGTATCAGACAATGAGGGTGCAGTGGACGACGGCAGCGTCAGGGCGGGCGCGCCGTGAAGTCAAGCAGCAGCTTGCCGCGCGCGCCGCCCCGCGCCGCCCGCGCGTACCCCTCGGCGCCCTGCCACCACGGGAACACGCGCTCCACCGCCACGCGCAGCTGCAACAGTCACGTCTAGCAAATTAAAAACAATGATTATGCATCCTCGTATGCGTTGCCATGGAGTCTCACTGACGCCAGTTCTAAACGTACGAGTGGTTCTAAACGAGCCCGAAAACTTTTATCCTGAAAAAATATAAATTCTAAAGTATCAATTATCTAAGTATACAGGAATATAAATTGACATTAAACACTTGAATAACTTAACATAGTAATACTGAGCGCGGGCCGCACTATCATTTGTTGAAATTCATCACTTAATTTAAATAAACGAATTGAGTATTTATTTATGCAAATAAATAAATAAAGTTTTAGTTAAATATTTAAATAGTTTTAATTGTAGCGATAACCAATGTAGGGCTCCCCCGCGCCACGCGGCGTGACGTCACCCAAACCAGTAGGTAATATCTAGAGCGGACACCGGCCGCCGTCGCTGTACGAACACCCGACAGACGACAATGTTATTGGTGCCGTGACATGCGCGTGAGGGCGCGGTTGTTACTCTACCGTGCTCGGCGGAGGAAACCTGCACGCCTGAGATATAAAAATAATAATATCACGAAGACATCTGAAGTCTGCCCTATCTATATCTGTATCTGTATCTTAGTACATTTTTATCTTAACAGTAAACATTTTGTTTTCCTTTCCATTAACATCTCGACTCGCAACGTGATCGCAGGTGGCGACCGTCGCCGTCCGCGCGGGCGTTGGCTGCAGCCGCGGCTCGTAACTCCAGTTCAGAGGAAATACCATTTCATTTGGAAATACATAAGTGTTTCGATTCTAAGAAGTGATCGAGCCGATCCGTTCATCCTCCAGCAAGACCCATCGACAGCGAGGCGGTACTACTGTTTCAATGTGTTAAGAAGCTATATTACAATTATTAGGTTATGTCGTGGAAAATAACGGAGAAACACTTGCTGCAAACACCGCTAGAGCGTACGGCACACCTCATGGTCTGATGACCGGAAGACGAGACCTCCGGAAGGAACGGTCTCTACGAGTTGTTATAAACGCCACAGCCGTGTAGTCGTGGCTAGTTGGTGCTCGGGCTAGCCGAGAAAAAAAACAGTCTGAACGTATCGTAATCTCATACTACTCCAATTGGGGCGATGACAACCTTGCGAGTTGTAACGCCTGCGTCACCCAGACGTGTCTATTCAACGCTGAAGCGAGCCCGGTGTCTGCGGCTCCTACTTTGCGAACTCATGTCTGGACTCGCCGAACTTCACGTGACCTGATCGCATCCCCTGCCCATCATGGGAGCACAAGACGCGCGGCGGATTGCAATCCTACCGTGGTGAATATACTGAGCAGTCGGACGAAAGTCTGCAAGAGAAGACTGAAGAGGCATTTGTTGAGCTGCTGCGTTCCACTATTTATGTTTACACGACTAAGACCAGGTGCGCTTGTAGACAAGCACTGGGTTGTACATATTTATAAATAAAGCACAAGTTTGACTGTGGTGCGAGCCTGGCCGTGGCCACGACACGTAGCAACATCATTTGGTCAGATGGTCCGGGCCGGGCCCAGCCCACGGCTAGTGCCGCGGTCACCATCCGTTGTTACGCAAGGTTTCACAATCAATCAATTTGATAAAAAAGAAAAATATATTTTTATGTTTTTTCTTTGTTCCTACTATTGTATTGATGATTGTTCCTACTATTGTATTGAAGTCCCTCCGAGCTAAAATCACTGAAATTTTCATAATCAATTGATAAAATCCACGCCATTGAAATGTAATGAGACAGTAGGTACTCACTTTAAATTTTATTCTTCGTGTTTAATGTTTTAAATATATGTTTAGTCCTGTATTCAGTTATGACTCAAAGTTTAGATTGAATTTTAAAATTAAATAACAATATACAATAAAATCCATATTAGTAATGAATTTATTATCATTTAGTATTTGAATGTTTATAATTTTATTTATAAAAAACATTGCAATTAAATAAAATAAAAATGTATGTACGGCATTTTAGGAGTTTATCTTCAGAAACACAAACTCATAGATTTTTGATCCGGAACAGACCAAAGTTTTCCATGACCGCGGCCTCAGGCGCAACAGAGCGAGATTTGTAAACAAACTCATTATCTTTGACTGAATTTCCAACTAAAACTGTATCTATACGTGTTAGATGTAAGCAGGGCCGTGTAGAGGTTGTCGGCGGAGGCCTTGTCGCCGGCACCCGGACGCGCAGCCTCCGCTGTGACGTGTGCGGCGTCCGTGACGTGTGCAGGGGCCCCACCCGGCCCGATGATAAAATGCGTAACTTTATTTGGAACGTTATTGAGGTTCTTTTGTCATTTAGCACATCTCTATAATTATTGCAATCAAATATTTTTGATTTTGTTCTATTAGGTCAGTGGCGAAGGTTTTAGTTTAATTTATTAGTAATACATATTATATTATGTTCTTATATATGTCATTGGAGTTTTGTCGAACTGGCCACTATGATCTCAAATAATCTGTTAGGAATTCCAAATTCAAATGTATTTATAATTTAGGTTGCTGTGTGTATTTGTGTTTGGATTTTAGTAATTTATTTGTTTTTTCTTTGATATCCTTTTGTTAACAAAATGAAAACCTCGCGCGCAGCTCGAAGGTTTAATGTGTATCAGGAAACTACTGTAAAAGAAATCATGGTACGTTTTATCTCCAGAAATGAACCCCGCGGCCAGCCGGAGACCCAAGTTGGCAATGAAGAATATAAGGTGATCGTGGAAGCGGATCCACCGCAAACCACGTCAGAGTTAGCGGCAGGCTTCGGTGTGAATGACAAAACAATTTTAATTCACTTCAAATAAATTGGAAAAGCGAAAAAGCTCGAGAAATATGTGCCCCGCATCACTTGAGTGAAGCTCACCAACCACGCACCGAGTTCTGCGCTACATTAGTCAACCGTTACTATAACGACGGAATCATCACTATGCTTGAACCCAAAAGAACCAACCAAATCCTGACCTAAGTGAATGATGACTCAGAAAAAATACTGATGAGTGGACCAGTGCTGGTGTCACACAGAGTACACTACAGCTTGCTAATATCTGGCCAGACCATCACGGCAGATCTGTATTAGATCTGTCAACAATTGCTAACCATGATGGCAAAGCTAGCCGTTAAACAACCCAGACCGGTCAGTAGCTCTAGCCCACTGCGGCTCCATGACAACGCTAGACCGCATACTTCACGACAGACGGTCGCTAAATTAGAGGAGCTGGAACTGTCTTCGATACCAACCATACTCCCCGGACCTTTTCGGAATTTGGCAATTTCTTGCAAGGATAAATTTTTTCAGTAAAGGAATCAAAGAAACTTCCTACCCTCGTTTGCCACGTCTTCTACCATAAACGATGTGGTGAAATGCATGAGACACTGCTATGGTGCCGGAAGCAACAGCAACAAACAATTACAGAAAAAACAAAAAAAAAAGCGGAAAAGATAACACAACACAACACGCACGTAATTAACCGTACACTTAATACGAACGAGAATTTAAATAAATTATTCCAATGACGATAAGACCTCATTTTATTAGTTTTATTAGTGTTTTATGAGGCGCGTCATCGCCTAACCGTCTGTTTGCTTTAGTGATTGATAGTGGACCGCATTGAACTGAAACCTCCCGCTCACCAAATAGAACTAAAACCAGTTTCTAATAAATTCCATTGAAGTCAATGTGTGACGTACGCAGTGACGTGTGGTGGTACGACGTTATTAAATAGGTTTTCATTTCGGTTCAGCTGTCCGTGCTGATTGGCGACCGCCGTATATTATACAAAAGTTAAATTAAAGCAATTGCTCCGTCTACAGAACTTTGTCACCACATATGAACAGTGATAGAGCCACGTTGCAGTTTTTTACTAGCGCCGGCATGGATGAATCAGCTCCATACCAGAGAAAATATAATATAATACTGGTGTCTTTCTTCCGGTGCTCCTGTCCTTCCAGTGCGGCTTCTACAAGGATCCGTCGACCTTTATTATTGGCAACAAGGAATTCCATTGCAGTTCTCAATGTTGACAAAGTGTCCGCATTGTGATTCCTTATCGAGAACGCACGTGGATGTCGCGAGCCCTCGCCGTCAGGTGGAGTGTGTGCGATTTGTCACCCTCAATACAATTGAAAAGTATGATGAGAAAACCTCTCAATCGAAAGCCTGGCTCGGCCAAAGCTGTGCGAGCTTAATTGGCTCCGCGAGAAGCTTGAGCACATGCTAGAGTCGATCGTGGACCGGCAATCCAGTTGTGCCAAAAATTTACATATGTAGCTACGACCACCAAATATGCAACGTTAACAAATTAAAAAATGATAATACAGAAAACTTTCATAATCATAATGACGTAACCGGCCACGTGACCAGCTCTAGCGCCGACCCCATCTATCAAAATAGACAGCAGTGAAACCGTGCAAATTGCCGGCGCTCCGAGCTGCGGGCGCGCCGGGCCCTGCAGCGCGAGTCTTACGCAATGTGGACTAGCTAAGCCCAGGAGTCGAGAATTAGTATCGAGACAGCGGTGGTGTTGCTTCTTTATTACATCCATTGTGACCAAACAGCACACTGTTCAACTGACAGTGCCTGGTGGTGACTGCGACCCAAGACATCGACATCAATCCTAAACCAAAATCAAGATTCACATGCATGCTCTGCCCAGAGAACTAAGATGGAAAGTCTTTCCGAGCTCACCAGCCGAGAGTTGCCACCGTTCGCTGTGACACGAACCGCTCGATGTGAATGCGGGGAATGTGTTCAACGCAAGGCCGGGGTTGGCCGACGCCTGCGCGAGCGACGGAGTGGCCATGGTTAATTACTTACCTAATGATGTGCATTACGACGAAAATTGCTTATTTACGTGGCCAGGGGCAGGAGGGCCAGGCGCGGGCGGGGGCCAGGCGCGAGGCGGGGAGAGCTAACCTGGCCTATCGTAAGACGTAATGTTCACTTTCAGGATAGTCAATATGAGCGTGGTAGTGACAGAAGGTTTACCTGGCCGCCGTCCGCTAGCCGCCGCAGCAGCTCGATGTCCGAAGCCGACGGCGAAAAGAACGCCCAGCGCACGTGCGGCGGACACGCCCCCGCTCCGCGCCCCTCCGCACCGCTGCCGGGGACACTAACATGTATATACCATTAGAGGCACCAACACACAGGGTTCAGACTGATGATGCAGACGGGTAGGCATGACCTCGTTGCACCGGTGAGTTCCTCCAGGTGCACAGAGTGTGATCACCTAGGAGATTTTATTGGGTACAAGTCCCACATTGCCCTGGCTTCCAACAGGAGGCAGGGTATCTTTTGAAAATTTCCCCTCGACGACAAAAAGTAATCGTAACGTGGGTGGTGGTGTTTATTGTTGCGAAGACTCGCTGGTCTATTAAATGACGGGTTTTTAAGTGGAACGAAGTGTACTCGGTATTGGTACCGGCGTCACGGCGCTGCTGCCGCTGCCGAGCGGGGTTCAGCCGCACCGCGACCACAGTCACGCAACGCACGTCACTCACGTGTTCCACTCGTTGGCGGCCGCGGAGTGGCGCACGAGCGCCAGTGCAGCCGCGGCCACGCCCGGCAGCAGGCCGCGCGCGTCGGCCTCGCGCAGCAGCGGCGCGCTTAGCGTCACGTAGCGGCGGAACCGCCAGCGCCGGGCGCCCGCCTCCGCGCCGCCCAGACCCGCACAGTCTATGATCGCCTCATATCTGCGTGAAGGAACACCACCGCGCTAGTTCATTATTTAAACGGTAACACACGGTAGTAAAAATATATTGTTGTTAAAAAAAAAAAACTATCGGTGAGTTTCTTTCGCCGGTTCCTCTCGAGGCGTGGCGTTGTTTCAACCAGTACTACAATCAATAAGCAAGTGTAATGCTTTTATATTGAATGAAAACATTTGATTTAATTAAGACAGAAAATTGCATCAATGATAGTTACACGTCTTGATGTAATCATTAAAATGTAGTAGTTGAAGTAATTACGGGCCTGAGACCTCCAGCGAGCGGTCGTAGTCGGGGGCGTGGCGGTCCAGGACGGCGGCGGCGCCCAGCTCTAGCGCGCGCTGGCACAGCTCGCCGGCGCAACCGACCACAACCTGCCAACAGACTCGTTCAGAGCGCCAGGCGGTGGCGTAGCTGATCGTGGTGGAATTCAACTCAATTTTGCCAAGTACACGTACACGTATTCAATTGCCATACGAACATGTACCTTAATTGGTCGATTTGTTAACGTTTTGGCATCGATTACTATAATTTAAATAATACATATAGTTTCCAAATTACTAATTGACTAAAGAAATATATATTTCAACACGGTGTTGGATAAGCCAAACCCGTTGGTGGCCGCGGGCGAGGGCCGCGCGAGACACGAAAGTCTTCAACTATCAACTATAGCGCCTGACGACTATCTAACGGCAAACATTATCTACGAACGAACTGGCCGCTACGCACGTGCACGTGCACGCACAATAGCCCCGCCCCCCTCCCTGTTGCCGTCGACGTTCTTCGCGTACAAGAACGTTGTGTAGCGGTGCGCGGTGGCCTCCCTACACAGCGGACCTCTGCTCGCGAGTCCATTCCGGTAAAGCGTAAAGCAACGTTATACCTTGAGTTATCTCCTTTACACACAACGTGCAGTAGTCGTGTACATAGGTGCACGTACTGCAGGCAACTAGTTACCTGGGCCCCGGAGTACACCAGAAGCTGCAGTGCGGCGTGGCCCACCCCGCCAAGCCCTAACAGCAGTACTCGCGGTGAGGGGCAGCGCGCGGGGGCGTGGTGCGGCGAGGGGCGCGGCGGCAGGCCCGCTGCACGCAGCGCCGCGCACGCCGACAGCGCGGCGTACAGCGCGCCTCCGGCCGCCGCGTCGTCGAGCGCGGCCGGCGCCTCGCTCGCCTGCGCACGCGCCGCCGGAAATGCTTTACATTAGCTTATTAGTGTGGTTGCGTGCACGCGTAAATGAATTATCAATAGACCGTCGTTCGACATAAACATGACGAGCGACGGGGAGTGTGGCGAGGTGCGGAGCCCACGTCCAACACCAGGGAGCAGACTTACGGTGGCCACGTTGTCTAATTCTTTTAAGAAGCGCCAATTTTGTCGGAAAGACTGGTACGATAGAACATAAGTTGTTCGGCCCTGCTACCCCAGCATACCCAGCAGTCCCTGAGCAGCAGGTACTGCGAGTGCGCGCCGGGCCAGTGCGGCGGCAGCACCCCCCACACGCGGCAGCCAGCGCGCAGGCGGCTGCCCGCGCCCGCCAGCACCACGTCGCCGCAGAAGTCGCGCCCCACCACCAGTGGAAACTCCACGTCTACGCCCTCCGCGGACCGCAACACGTTCAACACTCGAGCGCCATATCCACCTGCGGAAGGATCATTTTTCGTTTCTCCAGTGCAGGATGCAAGTTGCACGATATGACTGACTATGAAATGTATGTAATAAAATCCCATAGGATAAATAAAAGAAATGTACATCTGCATATTCTAATGTTAGTATTGAAAATATAAAGAAGTCATCCTTTTGTTTACTTTCAAGTTATTTGAAAATAGACATCTATTGTTTTTAAACACCAACAAACGCTGCGCTAGAGCCAGGTGGTAGAGTCGTAATAATATTTTTACAATGTCCTCATTACTAATTACTTTGCTTTTATTACGTATTGGTCTATAATTAGGATTATTTAGCTCCTGAAAACACGTGTTTCTGACTTATTATTACCCGAGTTTACTTGGGTTTGTTCACAATCAATCTCAGTTAGTCTAAACTTGTGGTGATCTAAAGCATAGCTCAAAATGATGTAGAGGATATTTAGAAGAGAAAGAGGCACCAGGTGTGTTAAAAAACATGGTTTGGCCTCCTCAGAGCCCGGATCTCAATGCCATTGAACTTTTGTGGGAAGAGCTTGATAGGAACATCCGTAATCGTAGCCCAACCTCGCGAGAAGAAATGTTTTATGCGAAATTTGGAACAATATATCACAAGACACTTTTTTATTTTCATTAACAAATTGATTGCCCGTATGCCGGAACTTGTGAAAAAAATCATAAAATGTAAAGGAGGATTTTTTGATGAAAAATCAGTTTAGCTAACTATAGGCTTTTTTTGCATGGACTGTTAATATTTCTTTACGCTTTTAAAGTATATTGTTTGTCAATCAATGTTCTATTAGATGATTAAACAGGTTAATTAAACATTTAATATTTTATTGGAGTTTTACTTTATTTTCTTACTTTAATTAAAGTGGTCTTAAACTTTTGGCCTGCAGTGTACATTCTACATTCTCAGTCATGTTTTGTCTGTCTGTTGTCTCTAATGCTTGTGGTCAACCTCCGTGTACGTTGTGTTTACAAACAATAAACTATTTTGACAATGGTACACTGCTGTTGGTTTCTAGCTCAGAATGAAAGGGGTCAGCTCAACTAGGCTAGGACCACACCCTCACGGAATACTAGCATAATGCTGCTGTATTTTGTCTGATGCGTGCAGGGATCCGAAGACTTTATTACTGTGACGAGACATTCCATCTCAGTTCTTAAGGTTGCCCTTATGCATTATGATTCCAAGTCAAGGATGAATGTAGATGGGCCGCCAGGAATCACTTGCCATCAGGTGGACTATGTGCTCGTTTGTTCCTCTCATTTTAATAAAAAAATATATATACATTACATAACACATGCTTTCAAGAAACTATATGATTATTCTTAGCAACGAAAACAAGGTGTAGACAAAAGAGAATTTAGAAAACTAATGGAGTGAAAGTAAAATAATATTCAATTGTCAACTAAAACAATAATCTCGTTATTTACAGTTATGGTAAATCAGGATCCACATACACTCCAGATGCTCTCCATAATGTTGATAAATATGTCAACGGGTATCTTATTCAAAATATCTTTTATGGAATTTCACATAATATAAAATATCTATTGATGTAAAAGTGACAACACTCACTTTAAAAGGAAAGGGACATAGTTAGGCATAGTGGAGAAATCTTCACTGGAGTATTAAATGTTTTTTTCTATAATATTAGAGATGACAAATGAGATCACCTGATGGTAACTGATAACTTACGCCCATGAAATGTAAATAATCTACAACAAACATTCAGGAAGCAGATGTGACATCACCCCAACACTGAAACGGAATGCTTCATTGCCTGTAACTAAATGCTCGTAGACCACTTGACACTGATCTTATTTATAGTTTCTCAGCACTGAAGCACCTATTAATCTTCTTTGTAGAATGATGAAGTCTAAGCACACTGCGCTGAACAAGTGGAGCATCTCAAAGTGATCTAATGTATTATTAGTTCTTAATTAGGCAGCTCGGCAGTAAGGTGCGACTGAGTGTGGATGCCATATCAATCATTTAAATTAGATATCTTGATTTCATTAAATAAGGTGATCTTACAGGATTGTTTCTTAAGACTTCACCTGTTGTGTATCACAACAGGACTGACCTTCAACTTGTAATGAAAGAAAACTCATAGTTTGCTGTATTTGGGTAACTTCCCATAGGACATTATTAACTATATTTTGTGAATGTGAATTCTGATAGCACTATGTTTGTAGCAATATTATGTTCATGTTTATAATGTTTTGCAAACAATTTTTTTTCAAATTATTATATTTAAAAGTACAAACCAATCATAGCAACATCAAGCGGGTTGATGGACGACGTGCGCACACGCACCAGCAACTGATCGGGCGCCCGCACGGCCGGCACTCGCGCCTCTTCCAACCGCAGCTCACTCAGCGGCCCGTAGCAGTGCGCGCGCCACGCACGCATGCGCGCCACGCCCGCCCCCGCCCCGCGCTGCATGGCCTGTCTGCAACACAAACATGTTTTCACTTAAATATCACTGACTTATGAATGACAAAACAACAGTTAGAGTTTTATCTAATAAAGATAATCAAATTATCTGTTCCATAATGGACTTAAAAACTTGTAGGACATGGGTTTTCAAAGTTTTTTTAAATGGAGTGAATGACACAGCCTATGATGTGCTCATCTATTCTCAACAAGGCAAATGCATTGTCACCCCTGAGCACTAACATGGAATGCCTTGTAAAACCTGAAAACTCTCTTCCAGGGCATGGTGATTAACATATTGTGAATGTAGCCTTACAGCCAGAACTATTCATGCTACTAGGTATTTTATAAAATAATTATAAGTATTTGTGCATTTAAAAAGCCACACATTAAGTATGGAATGGAAAAAAAAGAATTAATAAATCATAGGGCAAGAACAAAAATTACTGTTTAGAGTAAGTAGTAACTTGATAGATTTGTATGTAAGTCCTAGCAGCAATGGGTGAAACAATAGAGTATAGTTACATTACTTTGAAGTTAATTGCCTATCTCTTGTATTTATAAACTCAACAGTTTTAAATAATGTGACAATAACAAATGTCAATATCTAATGATTAAAGTTTAATTAATATGATGACAACATCATTTATAACAAACACCCGACACAAATACACCTTGGTTAGACCGAGACGATCTAAGTACGTGATGATGATGAAATTTTGTATATTTACTACTCTGGTGGCGGCATAGAAAATTGACGGTCCTAGCCTATTTATTTAATCAAATAAAGCGTCTGAAGGAAATGAAAAAATAGATATAATTTTAAGCCGAGTTAAATAACCATCTCAAGGTTATATAGAAAAAGTAAGTAAAAATAATATTACATTTTTCCTATAACTTACTAGATAATAACGCACGGGTTTTAAACTTATTTATGGCAGAAAACAAACATTTACACTGAAAGAAACACTGAAACCCATGAGTAATATTGTATTGGTTTAGAAACAAAATGTACGGCAGCAGTTTAGACTCTTTATTAACTTTTTTGGTTATAATATCATTTTCAAACAAAAATAATGTATCGTCTGAAAGCTGTCAAATTGAATTTTCAATCCGTGTAGTGAAAGTTTCAGAGGTTTGGCAGATTACAGCAGTGAGCAACACTGACACTCCTGTTCTGTTAAATAATGACAAGCGGCGTTGAGAAATACGCGAGTTTCGTATTTTAAAAAGAAAACAACTTGCATGGCTGTAATGTATAATACGTATAGCATGAATGCTCTCTGGTACCTGAAACACCGGAAAAAAGAGATGCCTAAAAAGCACCACCATGTAAAATAAATAGTATTTACCTTTTACATTATGAATGTGCCCTCTTCATATATGAGTATCGTAATGAAATGGAATATAAAATAAAAATTCCTTAAAACATTTACATTTAAAGATATTTTTTAGAAATCTGTCAAATCTAAAAAGCACGGAACTATTTTTTGTATGTCGGTTTTAAGTGAATTTTGTTCCTAATATTTCGAGACCGTTGCTGTGAGTGTGACTGGGACAGTTAATTGATTACAAACAGTCCATATATTATAATTGGTTCTTTTAATTTTTAAACAGCAATAGTTCAATCAAATGTCACATGTCAGCAACTCAATGTGAAAGAGTTTCAGACCAACCATCATACGAACAAGATCTGGCTGTATGGACTAAAGTCCTTTGCCTTTCCATTAGGGATAAATTAATATCATCATTATCAACTCAATGTCTTTTTTGTCTTATCGTACCTGCCGTCTAACCAACAATTGAATTAATGAATTAGTGTAAATAACATACAATGTATATAAGATGATTTGAAATAAATTAATACTTTCACTACAATTACCAAAAGAAAACTTACAATAATGAGCAGTTTTAGAAAATTTCATTCAGTACAAATACCTTTAATTGGGTTTTTAAAGAAAGCTTCTATTTATAATAAGCGATTGAAAAAATATAACGTGATCAGTTCACATAGATCCTATTGTAGTAAGGTACAAATACACATTATATTAAATAGCTACAACACAAACAAGATATTGCAATCTCGAATGATGTTATAGGAAATTAATGCCGATGGTAATAATAGGGAAGAGTGGCCGCGCCGAGTGGTGTCAGGGCTGCAGCCCACGGGCGAGCTGCATGTGGGGAACTATTTTGGAGCATTACAGCGCTGCGTGCGCCTGCAACAGCAAGGCGAAGACGTGATGCTGTTCATTGCAGATTTACATTCATTTACTGGTCACCAGGTTCAACTCCTAATACTCTATTATAACTATTGAATTAAAATATATATTTAATATTAAGTTTACAGCTTTTATGGTTGGTATGGAACAAAAATAATAGTTTGCTATCATTATCACAATAGTATCACTAAAACTTTTTTTTTTTTTTACCACAAACATTTTTTTCTATATTTTGTGTATCAATAGTATTATTTTTAAAAGATACTTATTAGATAGATATACTTTTTGAAAGATTTGATTTTGATTGTTTTAGCAATACGCACCTTTTATTTAACCACTCTAACCAAGTTTAAATGCTAGTGTTAGGATATGATTCACAATGAATGTTGAAGTGTGGATTCAAACCTAGAATATAGTCTAGATCACAAATTATGTAAATATTAAATGATAAGTGAGTCCCAGCAGTCCATACAAATCTAACTTAACCTGACCTATTGAAGATTAAAGATTTATTTCTCTGGTTTATATTCTATCCTGATTTTTTAAAATTATGACCTCTTATGAAAGGTTGTATAAGTCTTTATATGGGTAAACCTATGGCCTAAGTATGCATCAGCTCCCTGGCATCAGCATTCAAATGTTATCTGATTGTACAGACTCATAAAACCATTTACAACATACATAAACCTTTCATATTATCTTACAGGATTCACAACAGTTGCATACACGATCGCTAGATCTGGCAGCACTAGCTCTAGCGGCAGGGCTGAACCCTGAGCGTGGCATTTTGTTCATGCAGTCATCAGTGGCCCGCCACGCCGAGCTCTGTTGGCTGTTGGCCTGCCTAGCTACACATGCGCGGCTGTCGCACCTGCCACAGTACAAGGAGAAGTCCGCCACTATGAAGGAGGTGCCTATTGGGCTGCTGTTATACCCTGTGCTGCAGGTTGTTTATTTATTACATTGAGAGAATAAATATATATAATAATAATTTATAATATAAATATATAAGTCTACATTTTTCCTTGACAAGGAATCATAATGCAGATGCATTGTCAATATTGAGAACAGGTGGAATGCCTCGTCATCAGTAATAAAGGTCTCCGGATCCCTACACTCACCAGTCATAACACAGCATTATGCTGCTATTCTGTGAGGGTGTGGTTAAGCTGACTCATTCATTCTGCAGCTAGAAACAAACTGTAGCATAGCTTTACTATATATCTTGAATAAAGACAACAATGTTGTCTTTATAATTTTCCAAAATATAAATAAATTAATAATTTATTCAGTAGTATACAGTGGTAAGTGTTATATGACAGAATTAGTCAAATTAATAAATGTGTGGCAGGATCGACAACCACACATGCCAATGTGTGCTACAGCACTATGACCCTCTATTAGGAGAGATATACAGGTTGTTCTGATCATTCCTTGTAACAATAATACGTAAAACCGATGACAAAGGCCTGGACTCAAATGAGGTCAAATTAAACCAAATGTAAATGTTACTTATTCCAGGCAGCAGACATTCTAATATATCGCGGTACCCATGTCCCAGTGGGCGGTGACCAGCTGCAACATCTACAGGTGGCCGCCCAACTCGTACGCACGTTCCGCCACCGCTACGGGCCAGCCTTCCCGACGCCTCGCCCACTGCTGCCCGGTGTGTACCCTTCCTTACCTCTGAGTCTAAAACCACATTGTGATCATTTAGCTATATTGCAGATAGAATGTTGTTAAAGTGTCAAGCAGCCTTCATCCTCACCTGTCACGGTGATGATGTCTACATCTTTACTACATATATTATTGTATCCGCAGGAATCACTTGTATGAACTATGGACCTAACATTGTTGTATTTCATTTGTTAAGTGTAGGGATCGGGAGACCCAATTATGGGTAAAGAGTTATTCCATCTCAAACCTCGTAGATGATGAATGTACATCACAAATGTGTGTTGGAGATAAATGTGAGTGAGCTGTGTGGTTGTCACACTTAAAATTATATATATTTATACATGTATAGGTGATTTTTAAGGGTAGATACTTTAGCTCTCATTTTTGTTAGACATTATTTATATCCTAGATGATGGCAGCGACAGAATTAAAAGTTTACGTGACCCGTCCAAGAAGATGTCAAAGTCAGACCCAGACCCCAAATCTAGAATTTTGTTGACAGACTCCAACAACACAATCAATCTCAAGATAAGGAAGGCAGTCACAGATTTTACTCCACAGGTTAGTTGTTGTGATATATTCGTGATCTTTTAATGTTAAAATTTTCACAATTAGTGCTAAGTATCTTCCTTTTGGATTATTGGATATTACCTGGTCTTATTTGCAAGTGAATAGGCCATTACGGTACTCAATTCCTGACAGTAGAAATATTAATTAAATAATCAGTTTACACATATAGAACATTTAATTAATGCATTTATTTAATTTGAAGTCACAGTTTCTTGGTCCTAGCAACATTCAATGGCCTATAGTTTTATGTTCTTTTTTAGTTAACATTAATTGCAATCATTCAATTTTTTTTGCAGTAAGTAGTAAGTATTGAAATCATTGTGTTCTATACATATGCTAATTATAATAATTTATTAAATTCTTAATTGCTAAATAATTATAAATTCTATGCTTGTATGAAACTTCTATAATATAATAAAACAGTGTATGTATAGTCAGTTATTTATAAAAATGTTAACTTGGTTTTTTTTTTGGTTCCTTCGGCCACTGCAGCATTTTTTAAGAAGTAACTCACAATAAGTACAATAGTTGCATCTGTACCATTTGTCCTTGAGCCCAATATGTTCCAGTAAATCCAAGCGCAACCCAAAGTGATACATCACTAGTCAAAGAATCTGTTTCATAACTCAACATTTTTCTCTTCTAATAATTTGTGCATTGCCTGTGTATCGCAGGTGACATTCGACCCGGAGAATCGTCCGGGCGTGTCGAACCTGGTAACGCTCCACTGTTTGGCGAAGGGGCTGCTACCCGAAGAAGTCGTGGAAGAGGCCGAGGGGCTCACCACCGCGCAGTACAAGCTTGTAGTAGCAGAGGCACTGTGCGATGTGTTGGCTCCCTTGCGCGACCGTGCCGCGGAACTGCGCACCCGACCTCAATTGCTGAACGACGTGCTGCGCCATGGCGCCGCGCGGGCTCGCCACCGTGCCGACCTCGTGTACGAGCGTGTCGCGGAGCTCACTGGCCTCGCCCCGCCCCCTGGCGTCCACTCCGCTAACTACTCTGCCATGTCCTAACTAACGGAGCACGTGGTGTTATCTGGTCGCTTATTTGAGTTTTCTCCCTTGTATAGCTGTTTCTAGGACACCGTTCACCTGACGGAAGTGATAACTTTAGCTCAAAAGCACCTACACCCAGAAATATTTAAATGGTGTTGTCACCCCTGACAACTGAAATGGACTGTATTGGATAGCCTTTCCCGGTCTAGCTAGTCATGCTGCATATTGTTACAACCTCGCACAGTTTGTTTCTATTTGTATGACACAAGTTTCAAGGAGTTGTAATTGCTTGTAGATAATAACATCTGCACACACAACATTGTCACAAGTAAAGTATAATATTATTAAACCAAGCAGCTGAAGTGTGGGCCTGCTTGTCTGTGTGGAGGCAGCGCCACAACCGCCTCATATGTTAGAGGATTACCAGTATTGTACTGGTCACCCTACATTAAAACATTGTGTATTTTAAACTATGTGATTTATTTATGTAAATAACAAAGTTTCTGTGAGAGTGCGTGTGCAGTACATTACAGTAAGTCGACAATGTAAAAAGTTGTTTACTAATAAATATCAATTGTACAAACATTACAATATTTTCATTTGAACAATTAAACACCAAACAATGCATAATCGTGTTTAGAACCTCCTTGCTGTGCAACGATCTCCTACGCCGTCGTCACCGTATCCTTACATGTCTTTAACCTTCACTTCTCTTCACAGTCGCTTGCCAATCGCAGCGAAATTAGATGAAGGCTAGTCATATGCGCTGATTATGGTGTTGTTGCATAGTGACCATGCCGAGATCAGTCGAGTGCGTCACGAGGGTGGGCGGGGCGTGCGACGCGGACGTGTGCGGCACGTGCGGGGCTGCATGTGTGGGCGGCAAGTGCGGGGCTGCATGTGTGGGTGGCACGTGCGGGGCTGCATGTGTAGGTGCATGTGGACGCTCCCGCATCAGGGTTACTATGTCTCGTAGTAACTCGACGGCTTGTGTGACGGCCTCCGCTTGCTTTTCTGCAGCTAATGCACTTCTCATGGCGGCTTCTGCCAGTAACTCCTCGGTGCTGAGGCGACTGTCGCCGGCCGCTGCTCCGGAGCCCTCGGAGTACATGTCGTCGTCTAACACCGGCTTGCGTTCCTCGTCGGAGTTGCTGCCGCCTCGTCCGCCACCTGTTGAATATGTCATTTTTAATTAATTTTAGTGTCTTTTTATGATATTAGGGGTGACGAGGCAGTTCACCTGATGTAAGAGATGCTGTGCCTACATCCACCATAAACATTTGGTTATCAATATATATGAAAATATATATACTTCGATTGACTAAATAGATAATTTCATTAAGAAATGTTTTTTACTTTTTTCATATAATATGCTAATTTCATAGTGTAAGGTATAACCTAAATATTATAAACATTGAGAAGAAGTCTTTTGTCTACTATTTTATTTTCACTTTACTATATATTTTTTAAAATGTTAAAGAAAAGCAAAGAAAAAACTTTAACAACTTCATTTACAAAGAACAAATTGCATACTCACTGACACTCCAGGAAATAAATATCTTTCTGTAATTTTCTTAATTTTTAAAATTTGAATAAAATATAGGATTCTCCTTATAGATCACAATTAGAAAAAAAACTACCAAAATATATAGTCCATTATTTGAAATCATGTAAAATTAATCTCAAGACTTACACCATGTAATTTCAAATTCAAATTATAATAACACCCAATTTTGCATATGTGAGGGACACCTATATATATATTACATTAAGTTCTTACAGTCAGGTGGTCGTGTACCCAGAATATTCTGCAAACGCTCTTCAACATTCGAGAGATCTCCCAGAGCACCACCGGCAGCACACTTTTTCCGAGCCTTGTACTTAATGTCCGCCCAATACTAAAATATACAATGAAAGATGAGTCTATAAATTACTCTATAGCTAAAATTATTTAATTTAAATAAGTACACAAAGGATCTTAATAAATAATATAATTAACTTGAAGCAAAATATCTGTATGCTGTTGAGAATCATAAGGTTGGAGCAAGTACAAGCATATAAGAGCAGTAGCCTGTATGACTTTTAGGGTAATATATGTTACATCTTATACATGTAACATAACACATGTAGTATGTTGTTCCACAAATATAGTATTTTCTTAAAAGTTATGTGTTGAATACTCACTCTGCACCACTTGTCTGGGGATTTTCGTGCACCACCTGTATCTGCTGCTGCTGCGTTTAACCTTTCAGCCAACAATCGCCAAAGCTTGCTTGAACTGAAGCGAGAGTATATAGACTGTTTGCCTGCTGCGAAGTCGCGATGCTCTTCCATAAACGACAATAGCAGATCTAGTTGTTCCGAGCTCACTCTACACCTAGTCAATGCGGCGCTCATGTCTGCAATACATAGCGTTAACCACCCGAGTAGTTGCTTCTCTCCTTGATCTCACATTGGGAATAAACTGCCTACCTCATTTAAGAAATTACAAAATAAATATTCAAAAAGAAAATATATCTAAACTAGAAACATAATAAATAAAATTTTTACTCAGCAACTCTATATTTCCACGTATTTTATTATTTTATTATTACAGCAGCTTGGAAATCGAATTACACATTCACAAATATATCTTAGTTTTGATGATGATGATATTAATTTATCCCTAATGGGAAAAGCAAAGGACTTTAGTCCATACAGCCAGGTCTTGTTCGTATGATGGATGGTCTGAATCTCCTCTTAGTTTTGAGTTTTGTTAGACAAATGACATTTTTTGTTTGCTTTATCCCTTTCAGAAAAGGCTAAAGTATCTAACCATACAGTCAATTCTTTTGTATTACCATTTCTCATTATAAATTATGGTATTATTTAGAAAAACACCTTTATCTAACTTTTGTTGATTTGTATATTTATTGAACTATCATCCAAATCATCAATTTTCATTGTAAAGTGATGTCCACTATATTTTTTTTAGAAAATTTACTGCAACTATAAATCCAGGTGTACTATTGTTCTCTGGCTATGAATCTATCGAACTAGCTCTTAAGATTTCTTGAGAGACTTCTTGTCGGAGTAACGTTTTGAACGGTCTAGTACTAACCACAATATATGGATATGAGCGGGCTCAGATGTGGACTGAACGAAGACCTTTTATTTTCGTCAAACCATATGTTGTTACCGTTACAATGTAATGTTGTACAATGTTTAGAATATAAAAGTTCAACGGAGTTAAAAATTGGATAATGTAATTAAAATTGTGCTACATAGTGATAATATTTAATTAACATAGTCCATTGTAAACTGTGATTAGGCGTCCTAAAATGTCTTTTTCAGTGCTATTTGTTATCACATAAAAACAGTTTGTCAGTTTCCATTTTGGACAATATTAGTCACGGAAAAGGTCTCTATAATATCTTCCCGTCTTTAATTAGGTTATATATATTATATAACCTTAATACATATATATATATACATATATTTGCTTTATTATGATTACGAAATTCACCATTCTGTTGTACGTAGTACTAATTCATTGCATTGCATTTTACAAATGTGTCAGTTGCTATAGTAACAGTTAGATTAAACAAACTAGGGTGTCTATTCAGCTTTTGAAAATAATATTCAATGTTTTGTGTTTAGAATGACGTTTAATATTGTTAGCTTCTAAGGAATCGGTTTTCCATTTAAATTAATTCTCGCTCATATCCAAAAAGTACTTGTACCTTAACGAACATATTCTTACCAATACCATTTTACCAGCAGAATTAAATATGATTTGGACACTAAGCAAATCAGATGTTTTATCATCGCATGATTTTTTTTCATTCAGGTAACGTAGTCTTTTCTTATTGGGTTATAGTTTGCATAAATCCTATAAAGAATGCAGAATGATGTTCTGGTAATAAAGGTCTGGTTACTAAAATAATGAAATACTACACGTTTTTTAGATCAGATAACTAAACTAAGATAGTTTGTAAGCTCCAGAGAGCCTGCTTACTCTGTTTATTATCAATTAATGGTTAATGTTTCCAGATATCAATGTTGTTTTCAACTTTAACTTAACGCCATGTTCCTGCCATAAAATAACGTCCAGAAGTGATCATAGTCTGGTAAAAGTGTAGAAGTGGAATCACAGAGTCAACATGAACCGCTATGTGGTGCTCCAGCAACTCGGGGACGGCACATACGGCTCCGTGGTGCTGGCGCAGCGGCGCGACAACGGGGAGAAGGTTGCAATAAAACGTATGAAGCGGAAGTACTACTCATGGGATGAGGCTATGAATCTGCGCGAGGTGAAATCTCTAAAGAAGCTTAATCACGCTAATATTGTAAAATTGCGAGAAGTGATACGCGAGAACGATACCCTCTATTTTGTGTTCGAATACATGCGAGGGAACCTGTATCAACTGATCAGAGACGCCGAGAGCCCCTTTCCAGAGCCCGTGCTACGCAACATTCTGTACCAGGTTTTGCAAGGATTGGCTCATATGCATCGTCACGGTTTTTTCCATCGCGATCTAAAGCCTGAAAATTTGTTGTGTGCGGGATCCGAACTTGTTAAGATTGCGGATTTGGGGCTGGCGCGCGAAGTGCGCTCGCGGCCGCCGTACACCGATTACGTGTCCACGCGCTGGTACCGCGCGCCCGAGGTGTTGCTGCACGACACGCATTACGGAGCGCCGATCGACTTGTGGGCTCTGGGTTGCATTGCGGCGGAACTTTACACGTGTCGTCCTCTGTTTCCGGGGAACTCGGAGATCGACCAGCTGTACAAGATTTGTGCCGTGCTGGGTACACCGGAGCGCGAAGAGTGGCCTGAGGGCTACTCGCTTGCGGAGGCGCTTCGCTTCCGTTTCCCCGTGAGTGCAGGGGTGCCGCTAGCGCGCGTTGTTGCGGGCGCATCGCCGGCCGCGCTGGCTTTGCTCGCGGCTCTGCTGCGGTACCCGCCTCGGGAAAGACCCACTGCGCCGCAGGCCCTTCGGTAACACACTCTTCTGTCTATTTTAGCATCTTAACTTTTGCCTTTTCTCCTTTTCTTTTGATTTCCACCAACATATGTATTAATTGATGTCTAAATAATGTATATCATTAGACTAACTATTGCATAGTATTAAGTGACTTTGTTCGTGCAAGTGTTAAGCCCTACTGTCCTACTGCTACTGCTAGTGCCTCTGTGTCTACTCGCCAGCGTGTGTTATGAGAGTCGTTGCGTCCGCCTCGTAAACCTGCCATGTGCCGACGTTTCTAATATGAATGTATATTATTTTCAGATTTCCTTATTTCGCAGTCGGTGTTGCACTGGGTGTGCCTCCACCAACGTCTCGTGCTAGAAGGTATTCACGTTCTTATTGATACATATATTTTCAACATATTAAGATTTTGATTTTACAACAGCACAACAATATTACTGCTGAGTTCTTTTGTCTGAGCACCAGGAAATGCGCTGAAGAAATGCTGTCGCTCGTGAGGGAGTCTGTGATCAGTTGGCATCACCACTTTCGTAAACATTATGTTTAATATTGCGTTAAAATATTGTCCGTATGTTTACTTTGTTCATGTACAAATAAATCAAATCAAAAGAAACCATATTCAAGTAGGCTAATAAAAAACACTTTTGAATCGTTAAGACAATAGGTTATAGCTAATAAGACCACCTTTCCGAAATGTAGCTGCTAGCGGGATGTAACAACAAGAAACTTGATTAGTTGCTAGGGCATTATTAGTATTAAGCCTAAAGTCTAAAATACGTAAGAGCACTGCTTACAACGTCATAGTTCTGTGTCTTTCTATCAATTTGAAAAATTAAAGATGTTTCATCTGCAAATAGCACAACGTCCCTAATATGTTTTGATATAATATGGTAAATCGTTTATATATATATATCAAAATAAAAGAGGCCCCAGTATTAAACCTTGTGGTACACTCATTTATGTACAGAACCCATATAACTATTGTCCGTTGATAAATACCTAATGAATTCTTTTATTTAGTAGGAAACCAATTTCAACGCACTTTTTTTTAACCCTGTAGCTTCTAAGTTTTTCACACAGTCAAATGCTTTTGACACATCACAAAAGATGCCAACAGCATGTTGTGGTTTCTCTCAAGCATTATAAATATGCTCAATAAATGTAAAACGAAATGTACAAATATCGATGCAATTTTTAAAGATTTGAGACAACATTGGAGCCAACTCGTCAATAACATTATTAATAGTTTTAATTAATAAGTACTCCGTGTTTTTAAAATATAATGATTGAAAAATTTTACTACTTCGTAAGGAGTTACAGTTTGAAAAGAAAATATTCCCTCTTTCTCGACAACGCAACGCTTCTATAAACTTAAAGCATCTCATTTCACGCCCCCTCTTCGTCCCATTTAATTCCCTAGTTGTAGTCATGGGCATCTTGTAATATCCGAAATAGTTTTCATTTTATTTTATAGATTAGATATATTTTATAATTCGTGACATATACATATATATATAAATATATGATATACATGTTTGCTTCTCTAGAAGTGCAATCCGAGTGGAAGCGGAATTCGTAGCATCAGCGGTGGCTCCATCTGCGCACGCGGACCGTTTCGCTGACATTCTCGGGTGCGTTTACAATTATGCGCTTATGTAGGCAGGGGGATGATGAGGCTGCACATCGTGACTTGTGTGTTTGTAGCGGCGAGGTGCTGCACGAGGCGAGAGCGCGGGAAAGCCGTGCGGTGCGTGGGCGCAGCGTGGTGGGCGCGGCGCCGGCGAAGGCTTCTGCCCTGCTGCCCCCTGCCGCCGCCGCAGCATACCTCGGTGCTGCGCGCTACGTGCCCGGCACGCGTATCGACACCTCTCTTTTCCGGCAGATACCGTTACGATCACATCAAGGTAAGTTGAGTGGAAGACGTTCCTTAGTACTTTGCAATCAATAGTAATTTCCAGATCCACATAATAATGAAGAAGTTCACCTAATACAATCAGTATGGTTTATAAAACATCTACCATACACCGGTCGGCTTATGTACTTTCTCTAGCAGGTGTTCTACGAAGTGCTGCATACATGTATGTATGTTTGCAGCACTTCGTTTGCTCTCGTCCACTGGTACCGGCAGCTGTCGCCGAAATCGAGCTGAAAATCTTCTAAACCACCATCAAGCATCCTCCCTGTTCCAGAACAAACCGATCCATATCCTGCAGAGTAGCTCTCGTATAACGTAGTAAACGGCGAGCAGTAACTATGAACCAGTTTGTTGCAGAGACGGCGACGGTGGGCAGCGGAGCCCCGCGCGTGGACTGGGCCGCCAAGTATCTCCGCTGATCACGAAACAAGGAGAGTTTAAGGAAACTCTGTTTTAATAACGAGCAATATAGTTGTAGATTTTTTTTATATCAGGTCTGTCGTGGGCTCGACATGGTTCACCTGACTTTATTTGGCTACACATCTACGGCCCATGAGGTCACGGGCCACAGATCTATCAGCTTCAAGTTATAGATGCGTTGTCAACCTTGGAGGCTGAGCTGGAGCCGGGACGGCTGACGCGGTCACCCTCGTCGTGCTGCCGATACAATGCTCTCACGCACCACACTTTTCGAGCTGGTATTGCGAGGGTGCGGTGCTTGCTCCTCGCGGTTCCTGCTGCACCTGCTCCACCTGCCCACAAGCTGCCACGTGGCTTGACCACTATTTATTTTAAATAAGAATTAGTTATTGTGTTGACTGACACAACTCTGTTACATCTACAGTAAAATATATTAATGGCGACTTTTTGAATTACTGTGAGAATTAGGTGACGGCATAAAATGATGTCATTAGAACTATTAGATAATTGTCTTTCACCTTTTGGACTCAGGTAATCAATGGTCGACAACAAGACATTCTTTTAAAAATATCACAAATCAACAGCCCAGACATTCGCATGTTCATACTTCTAACTGTGACGGAACAGCTCCGTGGGCTCCAAGCCCGCCCTGCAATGACAATGATGTAAGATGATAAATGTAAAATAAAACAATTTTTCATGAAACGTGTGATCACTTCTCCCACCCCGTCTCTTTATATTGACACAATAGTTTTAAACTTAACTTATATTTTGCTTCAAAACATTTATTTTGTCTAAAATTTCAAATTTAATTTATGTTTTTTTTTTTAAATATATTTTGAATGTTACATCCGAAGTCTAGCCTTAGAAATAACATTCAAATATTTTTATTTGTATAGCTCTCATTTTATTCATCAATAAAAATATATTTAGAATGTTATATCTGATGGTTCGGAGACAATAAAACTGAATTCTTATTAAAAACTACTACTGGAGGGACTTTGATGGAGGATGGAGTGGTGGTGGGTGGTGGGTCAACAGCATTTAGAATATTAAAATAACAAAATAACTTGCACTTATGTACAGTAATCATTTACTATCATAATGAAGGCACACTCAAGTTCTTATGTATCTAATAATATTTCCAGTTCTACTCCATCTACTCTGTATAAATATAAAGTTGGACAATGTCAACATTAACATGTCTTGTCAAATAAGTTGAAACTTAGTTGTCTGTATTGCTCTAATGTAATGCTCTTACAGCAAGGATGGGCATGCGTAAGACCACCACATTAGCAATTCGCATAAAACTCATTTTTTAAAACAGCCTATGAAACAACATGTTGTATACACACATTATATTAGCTTTAAAAATTTATCATTAACTAAAACACAAGTAGGTAACTTCATTTCAAACTATATTATATTATTTACATATTTGTTTTCATATTAAATCTGTGAGTAATTAACAAGAGGTGTGCTATAGCATCATCACTCATACTTGAGGTAGGGCTTGGTGTCGGGGGCTACTGTGTGGGGTGTGTGTTGTGCATGCGCCGAGTGCCCTGAGTGCGTCGGCCAGGCCTCTGGAGGCCAGCTGTACACTCTTGGGGCACCAGCATCCAACAGGCCCCAGCCCAGCAGTTGGGAACGTGAACCCCGGTCTCTTTTTGGCGATGCTGTAGAGATATTAACTGACACACCTTTGATGATATGGTCCTGCCCACACAATGATTGGGCTACTTCAGGGTCTAAGAATGTGACAAAGCTAAATGCACGGAAGGGGCGGGGCACAAACACATCCGTCACCTGACCAAAGGTACCGAAATACTCTCGTAAATCATCTGCCGTGAGGCTTTCAGTACATCTTCCAACAAAAACCTTGCGGTGTGCAGTTGCTCCACCATCTTTGCTGTTGGGTATACGTACATCACACCAACGTCCATCAATCATGTGTCGCCTCCCGAGAGCACGTAGCTGTGCTTCATACTCCCCAAATTTAATAAATCCAAAGCCTTTGGAGAGACCGGTTTTCGCGTCTCGTTTTACTTGGACCATAAGTAGCTCACCGAAAGAAGAAAAATAGTCACGTACAGCATCCTCTCCAGTTTTCCACGGTAATCCTAGCACGATAAGGTCGGAGCATCTAGGTCGCGGCGGTGGGGCACTAGCGCGAGGAAACGCGCAGAAATATCGGTGAGCTGACCAGCCTCCAGGGGGAGATGACACCCGATCGTCTACGAGGCGTAAACCACGGAGCCGACCACCCGCGCGATATTTTAGGCCACTTGCCCCCGCAAATTGGGCCGTGACCGTACTCAAAAGTAATGTACCGTCTTCCTCAGTCGGCAACTCTATGGGCTCGTCCTGCTCGCCCTCGCTCACTAACACGTACTCTATCGACATGACGCTCACCAACCGATGGGTCCTGTCGCGGTCCTCATCTTGTTTACATTATCAGCAGCTATAATGGTGTAGCCGCGTCAATTTAGCGAGCTTGAGGTCTTGATAATTTCGTCTTGGAAATATCATGTATGATGTTATGCGTGACGTATGACGTGACGTCTCTTACATGTCAAAAATTAAACTGTCAATCGCTATTCGGATACTTGCGGTTAAATTGAAGGACTATGGCATATTAAATTCTTTGAAAAAGTCTCTTATTGTGCAGAAAGTGAATCGATTAAAGAGAGTAAGGAAGTGAATTAGTTTTGTATATATTAAAAAAAAATTAAATTAAGATAGCGCTGCTATAACTAGATGTTATAATTTGATACACTTCAATGATTTTAGCTCGTATATATTTTTAGATTTTGTCGCTATAAATGTGCACACTACTGTCCAGTTTAACAGTTAGCCATCAATTTACCGTAATCTATTCATAAAAAAATATTTATATTTTCAAACATTGGCAACTGTTAGGTTCAGGTCGTAAAATCATCTAGCTGTACTAGCACTATTCTAATAAATTGTGAACACTTATTTCGTACATTAGGATCACTTTACAAGGGCACTATTTAAATACATACAGGGTTACCAAACCGGAGCGCTTTTATTGGACGTGGCGAAAGCGTACGACAAGGGTGCCAAATCGCCTCCTACTAATCATACGAGACTTTCTCCGCGACCGAAGCTTTCGATACCGCGTCGAGGGAACGCGATCCGAAGCCCACCCCGTTCGTGCTGGAGTACCACAAGGATCAGTCCTAGGTCCCTTCCTCAACACACTACACCAACGACATCCACGCTCTAGCGGTGTAGCCCTCTTCGCCGATGACACCGGCCTCTACGCGTCTGGATTCAAACCAGACGCTATCTGTAAACGCCTCCAATCCACAGCCTACATCTTAGGAAAATGGTTTCTGAATTGGAGGATTGAAGTTAACCCCACCTAAAGTGCTGCCATGTACTTCTACCGGTGCAACAAAAAACCGCATCTTCCGACCATAGAACCATTAATTTAATAAAGTTAATCCGTCAGAAGTAACTGACCGAGCCGAGGTTCGGCCCTCTCGGGAACCCTTAAGATGGTTACCCATTAATAAAAACCTCGGCTGAGTGCCCTAAGCGCTCGGCCAGGTTTCAACCCGGTGAAGGTGTAAAAGCCCGGCCATTCATCATTTATTTTTAACTATTTTATTATATTAATGCATACTGCACGAGCAATGGGTCTTGAATGTAACACATCCTTAGTATGAGTCCCTAAGGCTTAAAGTCTCCTTTAAATCAGTACATGTTTTTATCGCAGAAATATTAAAATATTTCTATCAAAATAATACATGTACATTAGTAAGTTACATTAAAAATGGTTAAGAATACATTGTCCAGGTTTAACCGATCGACGACTTGGAGAACTTGAAACCGGGCCACTGTTCAAAGGTCCTGCTAGAATACCCCTTTAGGTATCATTAGTAGTATAAATAAAAGTCTCTCAATGGTCTATAGTGTTAAAATCCACAACAAAAAGAAATGCAGAAATCTCAAAGTTATAAGAAGCAGGGACTCTTCTTCAGGGCTGCGCTGAACTACCCACCCCTGCAGCGGATAATTTAGCCGTGAAGGGTACGAACTGGCGTATGGTTAAATCGATAACCTTCACCCGGCGACACGATTGCATCTGCGATGCGATCCCGTTTGGGCAACGGAGGGTAGGAAGTGTAATAATGTATACCTTCTCCTCCCGCGACTCCACCTCGGCTGCACAGACGAGACAAAACGGCGCCTCCTATTCTGCTACCCACTGTCTATTCGCGGGTATCCAAAATAGGCTCAGCAAGCCAACTGCTCACCGCCATCGTCAGTGACCAAGCCCACACGCTTGTTTTAGAGCATCAACCCTAATCCTATGCTGAATACATTACTTTAAGAACTAAGTGTGATATTTACATTTGTGTTTTGCTTAAACAATAGTGTCATTCATGGTATTCGATTAACTGTTAGTGGAACAGGGTTCTCTCAGCAAGAAGGCTCAATCATAATAAAGGCCTATTACCTAACCAAGGCTACAGTCACCTGTGAAAGCTTTTGTTGTGTGCACACCAGGCGCAGCGCCCAGCTCATTGGCTGCGGCGCGATCTGCCCTCCCCCGCACCCTGTGAGTGACGCGGTAGAAAGTAAGTCCCACAAGGTTCAAAGCGTGCGATAATCTTCACGGTTAGCGGGAATTAATATCAATAGAAAGATAAGAAAATTATATATTTTCTATTACATTGTTGTTTTACTACAAAAAACTACTATTGTGGAACAAGTGTATTATATGAAATATATCTATTTAGTTATAATAATACTAACTATATACGTTCTTATTTAATTGGGGAGAGTGCTGATGCGTCATAATATCAGGCCGTTCTCACTCTTGAGGTCGAAGATAGACAGCAACAACTAACTGCGAAATACAAAAGCGATATGCTGCCACTTTTGTTGTATTAGGTCTTTACTTATGTCTTTAAATTTCCGTTCTTCAGTATTGGCCATTTCAAACCAAAAAAAGTTTTGATTGGCTGTGAATTCTAAATCCAAATTAATTTTGTTTTAAAACCATAACATTCTTTTTACAAAGTCAGTCTTTTGTTTATTGATGATTAGCTTTGTATTTTCATTACGTTTGAACATTTTTCGTCATAATGGATACTTTAAAAATTCGTGTTATTATGGAATTTCGTCATGGCATCAACGCGGCACAAACGGTACGTAACATCAACAACGTTTACGGAGAGAACTCTACAAAAAAAAAGCTTGATAGATGGGTGCCCCACGAACTTAACGATCGCCAGCGCAACGTACGCGTTGAGACCTGCCTCGCGCTGCTCAACAGGCAAAGAAATTAAATAATTTTGAACTGAATTGTTACGTGCGACGAAAAGTGGATTCAGTTCGACAATCAAAAGCACTCAGCAAGTTGGTTAGATCCTGGTTCAGCACCAAAGCAATTCCCTAAAAAAGTCGATGTTGATGGTCACTGTTTGGTGGTCTAGTGCCGGTGTGATTCATCACAGTTTTTTACCAAACGGCATGACCCTTACTGTAGATGTGTACTGTGAAGAACTGAATACAATGGTGGAGAAGCTCGCACATCTGCAACCAGCTTTGGTCAATCAGTCGTCCCCGCTGCTCCCACACGACAACACGCGACGCCATACTGCACAGCAGACAGTCTCCAAGCTGCAAGAGTTGTGGTTGGAAGCTCTCCCTCATCCACCGTACTCACCAGACCTTTCACCGACTGACTATTACTTTTTCCAAAATTTGGGCAACTTTTTAGCGGGAAAAAAATTCAATTCCCGAGAGGCAGAACAAAATGCCTTTGAAGAGTTTGTTGCCTCTCGTCTAGCTGATTTTTACAAGAAGGTCATCAATAAACTAGCACTGCGTTGGCAAAGATGCGTCGATTACATGGGTGACTTTGAATAACAGAAATAAAAAAGTTTGAAAAAAAAAATACTTTGAAAATCCTTGGTGACAAGGATCTATTCTTTTTAAAAGTATTCAAAATGCCACTTTGAAGTGATCTCAATTTTTCACATTCTATGTGGAGCTGCAAAATGGGAGCGGCCAATATGGCGTAGTAACAGCCAAAGCAAAAACAAAAGACATTCTGAAATTTTGCAATTAAACTTATAGCTTATCTGAAAACTACTTTCAGTTGGACCACGTGCATTCGCAATAGCGATATAGAGGCAGAGAACAAAATAGAGGTGGAAACGGGCACTGCCGGCAACTGAACTCGCATTGCTGACTAAATGTCACTCATAACAGTAACTTAATACAATAACTTTAATCAAATAATAATGATTAATAAAACTACAATGACAACAAAAATTCGAAGCCAATTAAAATACTTAGGCTGTCGGCGAGGGATTTATGCCATACATTTTGATGTCTAGAATATAGACAAGATAATGTGTCTGCATGCGGATCGGATCCTGATACTTTTATTTCCTATTGCCCTTAATAATACACCGCCGTAAACCTGTGAAGCATTGCTCGTCGTACAATTAAATGCAATATAGTTCATTTTATGGATCCATTGCTCGCAGGCCGTCTGTTACGGCGTATTCGGATAACTCTATAATACGAGTCTGTAACGGATAACGTTGTAAATTTTCTGTAAATCATCTAACATACACTTTCTAAGAACGAAAGCGTTTAAACATTTTTATGCGGCCGAAATTCTACTTTGTGTCTATAAATATATAGTATATATATTCGGATTTTAGGTCGGATTTTCTAACATTAAAATTTATCAATAATAATGCTGTTCCTTATGACCGAATTCAAAAGAAAAAATTGTGTGAGGTTGATTTAAATTAGTCTTCGGTCAGGCGTTCTTAGGAAAATTAAAGTTTTGTCTCATTTTATGTTGTTCCATTGGTTGTGTTGTTTTGTTTAGAAATTAGACTATAAATATACAGTTCTGTGCATAGTAAGTGACGTCTGCTTCCGCCCGCAACGAAGATTCGAGTTGCGCACGCGCCGTCGCCAGCGAGCACTGATGTCGGATGTCTCGCTACCTTCAGTTGTGTCCTCGGGTCACCTAGCTACACAAGCCGTTCCAAAAACGTTTAACGCTCGTATTCTGTGAGGACTCGTCTGTCCCAGGATTCTACTTTTTATTCGACTGTAATGTGTTTAGCAATGTCGGGAGACGTAAGCCAGCTTGGAGCCGCTGCGTGCTGGCGGAGGATCCCATGCCCCCGCAAGAACAATGCCGAGTTAACGATCTCTGCAATCCATTGTTAAATTATCTTACTCCGACGAGGCATTTTCTCCTGGACGATTTATTAAAAATTTCACTTTCGCGTTCTTACTTTTGGTGTCAATTAAGTAAATATAATGTAATCATTGTAAATATATAATGAACAATAATTTGATGGTATTATTACGATTGTGTGATGTTCAGTTCTATCTATGAAAACGAACTAGAAATATGTTAAGAAGCTAAAATCTGCCACGTAGTATGTTTAATAAGCGTCAATAGCCTAATGGCTTACGTCCTGGTACGTCTGCAACACTTAAGGTCGTAGGTTCGAATCCACCATTCGACGATTGTCGTGAACCGTCTTCTAGCACAAGCATTGTCAGCTTAGTTGCAGTGGTTGACCGGAATATTAGTAATGTTTATAGCATTGCTAATATTCTTAATAAAAAACAATTAATAACTACTATTAATATTTTGTTATACGGCAATCTGAATTCTTGTATAACTTACGATTTATTACGCTTTTGCGTTGTTAGCATGTTTTGTAGGAAGGTCGAGCCGTAGTGAACAAGTCGTAGGCACTGTTGCAACCCTATGTTGTTTAGGTTAGTGCAAATGCTCCCTCTGTGCTGCCTGGGCACAATCTGCTCGTCGCTATGTTTAACTGGGAAGTTATTCTGACTCCGTCCATATATCATGTCGTACGGCGTCCAACTTAATTATCTTTTACGTATTTTAATTTCAGATAGTGTTGATTGTTTAGTGATTTAGAAATTGCGAAACATTCGAACCCCGAACTTACGCCTTGATGATTACAGGAGAGTATTGCGAGCAAGCTTGTTGTCTCCGCCCGCTGTGAAGCGAGAGTGTAATAGTACAGGAGAGTATTGCCAGCGAGCTTGTTCTCTCCGCTCGCAGTGAAGCGAGAGTGTAATATTACAGGAGAGTATTGCCAGCGAGCTTGTTCTCTCCGCTCGCAGTGAAGCGAGAGTGTAATATTACAGTAGAGTATTGCCAGCGAGCTTGTTCTCTCCGCTCGCAGTGAAGCGAGAGTGTAATATTACAGGAGAGTATTGCCAGCGAGCTTGTTCTCTCCGCTCGCAGTGAAGCGAGAGTGTAATATTACAGGAGAGTATTGCCAGCGAGCTTGTTCTCTCCGCTCGCAGTGAAGCGAGAGTGTAATAGTACAGGAGAGTATTGCGAGCGAGCTTGTTCTCTCCGCCCGCAGTGAAGCGAGAGTGTAATATTACAGGAGAGTATTGCGAGCGAGCTTGTTCTCTTCGCCCGCAGTGAAGCGAGAGTGTAATATTTTAAAATATGGGAAAGAAATTGTAATTAATATAAAAATAAAATAATAATTCTTAAAAAAATCGGGTATTTTGTCTTGTGTTTTTATAATAAGTCATTATTAATGGTCAGAATAAAAGCGAAAGCATACAAGTGTAGCCAGTAACAATCGAGGTACTAAGCGGCCACCGCCGGCCACACGTTGCGTCCAGCAAGGGCGCGAGCATTTTGTGCAAACAGAACCAACCGTTCTTTTGCTCGGACGGGAGACAGTAACCGACTTTATTTCGTTCTTTCAGCAAAGTTGAAGGTAATGACTTGTTTTCCTTTAAATCTTGCTCTGCAGTCCAACCATTGGTAATTAGTCTAGCCAGGCTTCTTTCAATTCACGACAGCATGTGACTTTCAGCTTCCTGCATCCAGTTACCACCATGACGCCAAGGACTGTTTTTCTAAACAGTCTACTCTTCAAGTTCTACACGATATTTAAAGTTATTTCCACTGTAACCGCGGTCACTAATGCGACAAATGTTATTTGCCAGTATCAATGGTCTACTAATACTTCACAGCATCAGCACTTCCACTTGGCAGAATTTGGTGGTCACCAGGCAGGGGAATTGCAGTAATATGTTTGTTTATACCAACGTCATCATAATAAACACACAGAGACTAGTCCACGATTAATTAAGAATAATTGAAATTTCTCATAGTGTGTCCTTTACGATTCTGAAGAGAAAAAAACCCAGGGTTCTGTTAAGTTGCGGAGCTGGTCCGTATATGGTGCGGCCGTTTTTATCATACGTGGTCCACACATGCCCCGGTCCGCGCACACAGTTACACACAGTTAGGTAGGTAATATTGAACAGATTGCGCGATCGCACGACTAATTGTTATGGATTCGCGTGCAATTGAAGACCATTAGCGCGACTGCTGCACAGACTAACTGTTGACTGTAAGTTGCGACCACGGCCCGGCGTTGCGCGAAGGGACACAAGAGCGCAGAGTGCACTGGATGATTGCCTGCATGCTTTCCATACGAAGACTTACGGTCGAAGCCAATGTATTCATCTTTTTTGAGGACCGTACAAAAGATTATTTGCCTGTAAAATTTATTATTTAGGGTTAGATCTATTTTCTTTAATTATTCGTACTATCATAAAGTTAGATTAGGTATGACTTTTTAATATATATTCTTACATATTTAAAAGATTTGTAGGGAAGGGCCCCTATTTTGTGACTCATTGCTTCACGCCATTAGAGTACCTGCAGCGTGTATCCGCTTGTTGACGCATCAATACTATGTAACGTTCGACAATGTGCATAAAACCATTTTTTTATCCTGCTACGTAAGAAAATTAAATGAATTCCGTTCGTCTCTTTCGGTATTTATCTCTGTACATATGTATGATAACAATTGGGCGGCTAATAATAAAAATGAAAGTTCTATGGACAAGCGAAGCCATATATATATATATACAAGACTTTTTTATTTTTTGCATATTCCATTAGATCTGAGTCGACCATAGCGTCGGTGGATAGTTGCTTTTCCTAGAATCGCTGATGCTGCACCCTACGTAATGTTCGGTCTTAATCGCATTTTAGTTGTGTTCTCAGAACACACACACACACGCAGCTTTGTTTTGGAACGGTCACCGTCCAGGCCGGCGCCGTCTGGTGGTCACTACTGCTGAAGATAAACATTTATCACAGCTTCCTAGTTCTTTGCCTGCAATTGAGATGTGATAAGGTGCACGTCGTAAGTAAAAGTTTTTGCTGCAATAGCGGGCGCGTCCGCGTAAGGACTAAGTTTTAATGGTTATGCTTAGAGCGAGTACCTCTGCTTAAGGTCTAATGGGTTTATTATTGTATTAATGCGAACCCATTGATGAGAAACCATTGAGGCCAGAAGCCTTTAACTTTATTTCAATTTGAACTTCTATACTGTAGAGAATAAACACAGGCCAGTTTATAACGCTCTTAACTAGACGTTGAACAAGTGCTGTATGAAGTTAAAATTGTAACTATTGTCAAAAAATGTATGACAGAGGGAATTGTAACATAAAGTACATGTCCTGACGTACGTTTCTGGGACATGGCCTTCTCAATAAGGTTCACGTATTTTTCTAAAACCTGGATATTAGCCGATGGGCCACGAGAGTTTTTACAGCTTCATTGGGTTGAAACTCTTACCACTCATCACGCGTGGTCAGCTGCAACATAAACAAAAGACCGGCATTCCGTCCCGGCCTGCAGGGGTGACGCCGAGCGTCCAGCTTGGATCTTATGCGGAGGAGGCGGGTGTCACGGGCAGCTGTCATCGCTTCAGATGTATCACTCAATGTTTCATCTATGGCGGCATTGACCGTAAAATCATGCTACAATTAATAATCAATAAAAATGTATAGCGAGTGGTCATCACAAACTCTTGTCTATTTTCACAGCTATGAGTGCTACGGAGTAATAAGCCCGGTCAGCTAATGTAGGAGCTCCGCAGCAACATTTAGTTCACCCGAGCCGTGAACATCCTTATGGTATCGTAGGATGGTACTTTGTAGCATTAATAGTTGAGCTCATTAGTAATCTACAAGGGGACCATATTCTTACACAAAGATGTTCATGACATATCTGTCAAAAGAAAAATATTCTAAAGTTTAAAATGAAAGTAGCACTTTTCTCATTACCACGATATCATCTGACATGTTGAGCCCCATGGGCAGCCACATGTCTCGTTTTTTAATCAGACTTAAATCCCAGTCGGCAGTTATTGGTTCATAATATATTACTAAAAGCAATTCATTAATTGATTACAAAAGATTAGCTGTGGCCACGTGGAAGTTATCATTAGTAAGATTGAGCATTTTGTCATGAATTTGTCACCAAACACGTCTCACGAAAAGAGCGGAATAATCTTGTTTTATTGGATGCTGAAGGAACCGTTGCGACCATCCGATACCGAAAATATCTAGTTAGATTACTGGGCAGGTGTTAATCCTAAATGATAACGAAGAGCACAAGATGCAATATAATGGTGCACCGTATCGAATGTTGGAGACTTGATTACTGATAACAATATATGTAATCCATGACTAGCTAATGCCTGCAACTTCGCTCGCGTAGGATCTTGTTAGTCATTATAAAATAACTGTGGCTGGTCTTTTTTGCAGGACTTCTATTTATATTTTTGTGTATATGTCTGCTTTATAATTTTTTGGACCCTACTCTGCTTTAACATCCGAGCACATCGGGAGAACGTCAATGAAATCACTACGTATTATTTGTTTATTTGTTATTTTACAGTAAAGATCATCTCCAACACCAGACGTGTTAGACATATCATCGGAAATAAGAAACTGTTTACTCACAAAATGAAATAATAATGTGGAAATAAAAGAACAAATAACTGACCCCGTTTTTATTTATAAAACGAATTGACTTACTTAATTTGACGCTTAAAACAGGTACATAAATCATTCGTGAGTTATATTATAGCATACGCATATTTAATAAAATGAAAATCGTTGCGCCATTAAATAGATTTTAAATTCTAGGTAAAAATCAGCTCGTCTAAATATCCTCCGTCTTTGTCCGATAAATATGCTTGGGTTTAAGCTTTAAGTTTTGGCTTCAATACTATTCAATACTCCAACACTTTTAGTAAGCACACTGTTTTTTTTTAATTTTGTAATTCTTATTATTTAAAACAAAGAATAAAGCTGTGGTAGAGACCTGATAGCGATTGACGATTCAAAACTGTTTTGTACGAACCTACTTGAATAAAGCTTCTTTTGATTTACGTTTCCTATGCTAAGCAGAACATATTGCGAATCTCTTTCATGGAAAAAAATAGTTCAGTGATTGATTTTTATCTTTTATCTGTTTGAACCTAAAACAAATAACACGTCAAGTGAATGTGTACAACATAACTTAACCATATTGCAGTGCGAGGCACGCATTTGCACATTTATTGGTGCTTGACACAGGGCCACTCTCAGTCAGTCCGTATGTGTAACATGGATGAGTCGGCTTGAACGGGAACCGACTTCCCTCACAGAATATCAACATGAAAAAGCAGCAGCAACTTTGAATTTAAAAAAAAATCACGGCCACCCCGTAGATTGCCAGAAAACATGTTCCTACACCGCGTCCATGTTTGCCACACAACAACCTTTCTTCTGCATTGGTTATCGGTTTTAGGAGCTTTAGTTCAATTGGCCGAACCTAGAAAGAATTAGTTCGACCATATATTGAAAAACCTTAAAGTAAAACCCTGTAATGCTTAAAAAAATAAAAGCGAACTTGATTTGCACCTAAACACACGCATATAATTAAACACATTTAGTTCATGTACTTTTCTCATCTCATGATTTGGATGAGAATTACAGGACGATTAAAGTTAATAGAGAAGTTTTTATTTTCATATTTGTCGTTGATAGCGAAGTTTTTATTTTCATATTTGTTGTTGATAGAGAAGATTTTATTTTCATATTTGTTGTTGATAGAGAAGTTTTTTTTTCATATTTGTCGTTCATAGAAGTTTTATTTACATTTGTTGTTGATAGCGAAGTTTTTATTTTCATATTTGTTGTTGATAGAGAAGTTTTTATTTCATATTTGTCGTTGATAGAGAAGTTTTTATTTTCATATTTGTCGTTGATAGAGAAGTTTTTATTTTCATATTTGTTGTTGATAGCGAAGTTTTTATTTTCATATTTGTTGTTGATAGAGAAGTTTTTATTTTCATATTTGTCGTTGATAGAGAAGTTTTTATTTTCATATTTGTTGTTGATAGCGAAGTTTTTATTTTCATATTTGTTGTTGATAGAGAAGTTTTTATTTTCATATTTGTCGTTCATAGAGAAGTTTTTATTTTCATATTTGTCGTTGATAGAGAAGTTTTTATTTTCATATTTGTTGTTGATAGCGAAGTTTTTATTTTCATATTTGTTGTTGATAGAGAAGTTTTTATTTTCATATTTGTCGTTCATAGAAGTTTTATTTACATTTGTCGTTCATAGAGAAGTTTTATTTTCATATTTGTCGCCGATAGAGAAGTTTTATTTTCATATTTGTTGTTGATAGAGAAGTTTTTATTTTTATATTTGTCGTTGATAGAGAAGTTTTTATTTTCATATTTGTTGTTGATAGAGAAATTTTTATTTTCATATTTGTCGTTGATAAATCGCCTGCACGATTATTTAATTAATTTTCCATCATCACATTATTAATTTTACGATATAATCATCAATTAATGTTAATAAGTGATGTTTCATGCTACAGTAACATGTTATATTACATTATGTACCCGAAAAAAGACATATGTCAACTTAATTGCTTCCACTATACAAGAACAATTGAACTGTTTTAACGCGAACAGGCAGATAGACTAAGCGACCTTTACGGGTCAGGTGTACCAACATATCTCCCGTGCTTATTGCTCATGAACGAAAAAGGAAAAGAATGACAAGTGCGTACATCTGTGTTTTCCCGAATGTTTACGGAACTATAACCTGTGTAGTTGATGTCATCTAGAAGTAGCTAGAATAAATCACCGTGGTCGGAATCGATTTAGGAGATATCGTCATAAGGGTCAACGGTGGTCTAATAAATCTTCGTTAGGGGTGAATGTAGTCTAACTGGGGTGAAACACCCTAGGCTTTAAGGCTGTAGAGAGGCCTTTAATCCATAGCGGCAAAACTTAGGCACCGATAAATTTATCGAAGAACAAAGACAGGTGAAACATTATAGTTGAAAATTTCTTATCTGATTGCTTGAGTCCAGCCCTGGCTACGGCGTCCACTTACTTTTTTTGATTACTTTATGAACCATGCTTTCCTTGTCAAAGCACCTAAAGATGGATATCCAGGTTACGAACACGCTCTAACGTCTGAATAAGCTAATATATTAATAATACTAGAGGTAAAAGCGCAGTTTGTCCAAGTGTTACTTGACTGTTTGTGCTTCGTGCGCAGTGCGAGCTTCGCCGCGGTCCGCGCCGCTCGCCCCTCTAAAGCTCGTCGGAGCTTTTTCGCGCAATATTCACGACTCGCGTCGCGTGCCGGATTCGTTTAGAAGAATTTCATGCTAAATAAGGTTTAGTGAAATTTCAGAAATGGATGCAGTTTATTTGCATCGATTAATAAGATTCATTAAATTTGTTTTACAATATGTGTCGGTGTAGTGAAATTAATGTGAACAAATTTTTATCTTTTTTTTATTTTATTCCATACATTTAAGGAAACAGCTGCTTGTTAAATGTTAATTTACGCTCTAATAAGAACATAGAATAATCAAAAGCCTATCGACAAGTTAACAAGGATAAGAAACAAGTACTTGTAAACTTTTCGTAAATGTTGTTCTTATATTTTAGCAACATTTTAACCAGTTTATACTTTATAGTTTAATTTAGATCTTGTGGATAAAAACAAAATAATTACAATTACTCTATCAGAAAGAACAACTCTTTAAAAGAATTCATTAAGAAGAAGTCATGTCACGCTGTCGAGCCCATGATGCGACCGGAGCCATGGCTCACACACGTCATTGTCAAAGCACACACCCACGCACAGACACACACACACAAAAATACAATTGCACATAAGATCTTAAGTGTGCGAAAACGTTAAAGGTTTCCACATAGACTCCTTGCTACATGCTGCTCGACTAACAAAAATATTTTTTTTCAAATCTAAACTACCTTGACTAGACTTTCTAAGCATAAATGAAATAATTCCAAAATGAAGTACATCTAACCTAAGTTACCAAACTTCATCACAATACAACGCATCTAAAAGTATGTTTAAAATGAGAGCAGGCTCTTGCGATTTAAGTTCAAAAGTTGTTTTTGACTTCAATTTGATTGATTTATTAACTATGCAGGTGATAGTTATTTTCTTTCTGTTCCCGTCTGTAGAGACACAAAGTTGATGTTACGGCTAGAAGTTCCCGCCGTGTCCTGGCGCTGCTCTGATAAAGTATTATAAGAATGTCGACATGCTTGCTCTCAGCTGAGCCGGAGCACCGTACACCTGCCACGGCTATGCGGACTAGAGGGAGTAGAGGGAGTAGAGTGCCCTGCGGGTGTTGGGGCAAGGTCAGGTCCACCGTGCGGTTCCACTGCGCACTTCACATGTCTTCCAAATATTTTTTTTTATTTATTTCTTACAATTGTCAATTTCATTGGAGCCGTCGGCGGGGATCGAACTCTGTTTGCTCGCGAGCAGGGAATTTAAAGCGAGCGCTGAGACAGCGAGCTACCACGGCTCATGTCCAAGCTGGCAATCGCACCGCGTGAAATAATAATAATAATCTGTGAATACTAAAAGGTCCCCGTGCCGTTGAGATGATGACCACGCGGACAGTGCTAGAGCCACGCTGCAGCTGATTCCTAACTGCCGTATCTAAGGGGGTGCTCTGAAGGAGCGACGCGTAGGTGCCGCGCGGCGCGTGCCACGTCGCTCCTCATGTGCTCAACTCCTTGCTGAAGATAGATGTAAAGAATTACTATCAATTAAAAAAAATCAATTCGTGTTGACATGTAGTCATCCAGTCTAGGTCTCCAGTGTAGTCTCATTATTAATTAGTACATTTGTATATTTTTAAAATTAAAATAAAGTTTCTTTCTTGCACACACATTATATTCTCTGCTCAAGCCAGCTGTTAGAGAATGCCTATTGACATTAAGTCTGCCTTTTTAGTATAATGTTCGTTTGACTCTTGCAAATAAACAATAAAGAAATAAACGTTCCTCTATTTATATCTATTTCTGTTTATTTGTAAACAGAGGTTTTACTTTTGTTATATTATTTTTCAGTTTGTATATTTATTGTATGAAGTGACAACCGAGTGGCCCAGTTTTCAGGAAGTTCAGTATTAGGTCCTTATTTAACAGTTGTCGTGAATGGGTCGGGTCGGCCGGGGAGGGCCACGCCGTCGCGGGATGCAACCGAGTGTTTGGTACGCTAAGTGTAGGAACCTGGGACCCAATCACAACGCATGTGTGTCTTCATCGTATTTATGAATGTCGGTGATCGTACCTTCAGGTGAAATGTGAGCTCCTTTCTCTCTCTAATATAACAAAAAAGGATTCCAGTACCAAGCAGCGGTTTTGTGCTGGTACTTGGACGGTGTATATGTAAATCTATGTATAGATGTTGAGACCTTGAGCTGCCGACCATAGCTGCGGCTTCCCGCAGATATTCCGACTCTGTTATCACCCGAACCCGATGATTGTGAGTGCCGTCACGTACAATCCCGAGTCCGAAGGAGATCGAGATGCTCTCGGCGATGCTAGGGTCCAAGCCCTGATAAACAAACTCCACGCTAACACTGCAGCAAGCTGCCGCCTTCGCCGACGGCGAGGGCGTCGCAAACAAAATGATTCTCGATACCGCCATATCTCAGGCCGGTGTTCACCAATCAGCACAGATAGGAGCGTCGTTGGAATTTCTTATGCCATCTCTTCTCCAGCGCCAACGTATTCCGAAGTGGTGGTAGAGGTCATTAAGAATCATATTGATATTAATTTTGATAATCCGTCAAAAGTAACCGAGCCGAGCTTCGGCCCCCGTCAGTCCGGCCGATCGTCACGTGTCGATTTTGAGTCGAGTCCAAGTTGAGACAATACAAGGATCGTCTCTCTGTGAAGTGCCGGTTCGCGGTCTTCTGCACGTATGCACCAGTCTCCTGATATCTTGTGTACACCCTTGATACAGTAGGCTCATTCAAATGGAGCTGGGCAGCGACTGCTGATTGAACAAGTCCTTCTTGCAGCATAGCATAACTTGAACAGCTTCTGCAGGCGTAGTATCCATAGTAACAATAATTGTATAGGTCAACTTCTAAAAAGCGACTAATAAGGTAAACCCGGTTGAAGGGGTTTTTATAGTAGCGTAACTCGTGGGTATGGTGAATGGTGGGTATGAACTATTTTTTTTTTAATAAAAAAATTGTTTTTAAAAAATAAATCGTAAACGGATGCGTGCTTGGGTTGAGTCTATTCGGTTGCTCCCGAGTGTACATTCATGTTCGACGATTGCAAAAACAAAACAAACTTAGTCGGGTGTCAAGTAACATGCAGTGGTTAACTGTGTGTTCTGTATTCATCGTGACGCAAGCTTTCTTGCTTCACGATGTATAAAAACGTCCGTTAGAGCAATTCATTTGTAACATGGTAACATTGAATTAAAATCGTAATTTAATTTAATTAATTTGGGTTTAAATTATGTGGTTTCCTACTGTGGGCTACTTATAATTTATTTAAAATTGACATGTTCTATTTGTTATTGATAATTTTATTTTCTTTCAAGTTTAAAAATAACCTCGAAAACGATAGAAACAGTTGTCGAACTATAATTACATTTCTTTTCCTTAGTAACGTGTTATTCTACGTATGAACGTCAAGTGTTTTCTGTCAAGTCGACGTTAAAGACGTTAAACATCATTAATTCATATCGATACGGAGTTTACGTGGAGGCTGCGACGCGCGTCGGGGAGAAATCTCGAAACACGTTTGACTCGAATCAATGCATCGCTGCACTGCATACTAATATATAAATGAATCAATCAATTACAGAGAACTAAACGGAAAACAAACGAGAATTAAAATTGCACACAAAAACTCATTGACATTTAGCAACATAGACACTAGGCTAAAAAGACTATTTGTCAGCAACATTCAGCGCTTCCATAGGTCCGTGGTTCTCTACCCACACTGCGAAGGACAGTGTGCGCGTTGATGCAGTGATATCGTATCGGGCACGCGCGCAGACGAGCCCCCTCCGTCTCCCTAGCGCAGCGCTTGTACCAAATTCTCCAAACAGGGCCGAGTAAGCGATTACAGCAGGGAGCTATAAACAGATGATCTTTTTAAATGTTTCCTGCAACCGCTTGTCTTAATAGACAATATACTTGTCTACTGAGTTTCGCTGCTGAGTAACGCATGACGGCCGCGTGACGTGTTTCGAGTACCGCAACTACTGTGCCGCAGACGACGACAACTTGTTCGGGTCTGAGTGTGATGTATTTATGTCCGAGTCTCCGACACTGCATCTGGACTGTTCTCCGACGACTACGACGCATGAGCACCTCTACGTTGGCACAGATCCTTTCGGCACCGTAACATTATAGTGCCGAATATCCTGCGCAGATGTTGTCACCTGGTCATGACCAGACGATATGGCCGTGATGACCATGGCCACGTAACGTTACGATGGCAGAGAGGCTCAGTAGCCTGCTCGTGCACCAATCAATTTGGTTTTGTAAGGCAATGACAGCACGTAACCAGTTTGGTGTTCGTTAACTCGGAAACATTGGCGGCCGACCGTCGACGCTCTGACTTGTGAATGTTTTGATGCCACATATAATATCATTCGTTTAAGAGAAATGGAATAGTAATGTGTTATGTAACATAATTGATATTAGGTAAATTAAATATAGTCGGCCCCTGCGCCTAGCGATGTGGACTGTAAGCCTTTGATTGTGTCGAGACTTGGTTAGTTCTAAAATTCTAGCAACGATGCCGACGCTGGCGATATATTAAAGGGTAGGGATGTCATAACGACGCCGCTACCAGGGCCGTCCAGTTACATAGCCAGTATCCATCTCTTTGCAGCAAGGTGTGACGCAAGGAGATATTATTTGCCCCGAATTGTTCACAAATATGGATAGTTTCAAGATATTACGGAAAGGACGTGGCATGAAAATAAATGTTGAGTGCATTTTACACTTGAAATTTGTGGTGGACTTCTCTTCGTGGCCGAAACATTGCAGGAGTTTTAACTGATCTGAACGACCTTGATGGTTCGATCTCCGCAAGAACTCCTATAAAACTGTCTATCATGTTCAAAGAATACGGCCCTTGTCAGTACTCGGTTGTTCAGGAGTATGTTTACCTCGGGCAAATACTACGATTGGGTAGGAACAACTTCGCGAAAAAATCAATAGAAGAATACAGTTGGGGTGGGCAGAGGAATACAGTTGGGTTGGGCAGAGAAATACATTAGGGTTGGGTAGAGGAATACAGTTGGGTTGGGCAGCTTGTACGAAATTACGTCTCTGCTATATTTAATCTGAAGGATCGAAGCCGAGACGGTAAGAACCAAAGTCATGGACGTAGCCAGTCAACTTTAGATGTACTGTAACACTTTATACGTACGATACAAGTAATGTTCTGGTTGCATTGTAATGTTCCGCGTTACCAAATCAGTGCTGGCGCGTGCGTTCCCGCGATAAGTGTGTCTTTTGACGTATACGGGCAGGTCGCGCAGGTCGCGCGAGCTTCCGGGAACCGTGGCATCGAAGCGTCTTGCAGTTTCCACGAAAGCAGCCGCCTGCTCGCTGCGCGCGCGAACACCCGTTCGTTTCCTCGAAGCCACTTCCAGCCCGGTCCGTCTATTGACACAGTGGAACCAGCCTGTTCTTGCTTTGTAATTGATCTCGGCGCGCAGTAAATCTCATTTTTATTGTTAGTCACAAAACAAAACATAAAACTGTAAATAATAAATATTCAGTACAATGTAAACATTTCTATGAAATGTGGTTATAAAACCAGGATTAATCTTGTTCCTCCGTCTTTTTACTTCTAGTCTGGCAGCCGGCCACGCTAATAAGTTTCATACCTAAACAAAATATCTTAAATTGGATATGTAGTAGTTTACAATAACATTATCTTCACCCAAAGCTGCGGTGAAACGTTTTTTTCATTATTGCGTTTGTTTTTAACTAAGGTATGACCACACCACACCACACTCTCACAGCGTAAAATAGCAGCATGTTTGCTGCGTTTCTTCAAGTGAGCGTAGGGATCCGGAGACCGTTATTGCGGGTGACGAGGTATTCCATTTCAGTCCTTAGGGTGTTAAGGTCTGTATTCTAAACTTCGTTGAAGATGATGTAGTTTGGCCGCAAACCGTGACCAAAAACGCGGTTATTTTGAACAGATTGTGACGGGCAACATTAACACTTAGCATGCGTGCTGAGTGCGGGCGGGAGAGTGCGCGGCAAGGGCGGGCGGCGGCCAGCCGGATGGGTCGAAAGCACAAAAAGCGCGCGACATTCCGCGCATCCCGCGCCGCTTCGTCTTTTGTGTTCCGAAATTCGTTCGTACGAATTCGTCATCTTCGTGAACACCGCGCGGGAATTCTAAATGAGGACGAAGCTCATGGAATGTGGACTTAGGTTGTGTGTCCACATTCAAACCCTCTTAATGTGGCGAGATTTTATTGTTACAAAGCTCTGTCCCCTGCAGTGACATGCATCTCGCCTTGACAAAGATGGGTAGCGATTTTATAGACGGCAGGATCATTTTTTGAGAGCCGTGCGCTCGTTAATGTCTTTTATTTCCTAAAAAAAACCTAGGCTTCGTGACGTACACTTAGTTCATGTAATGTTGGCGTGAATATGGAAACTCAGAAACAGTACCCGAATCTTTGGAGTTAGCCGGCTTCGAGGGCAGCGGGAGCATTGAAGAGTCTCTCTTCGCGGTGTCGGTGCGGCGGCGGCGCAGGCTGCGCGCGGCGTCATGCGTGCGGCATGCTGCTGCCCGACCAGACATACGAGCGGTTCGAGCGAGCCGAGGAGATCTACGAGCGGTTCGAGCAGACGGAACACCTGTATGAGCGGTTCGAGCAGACAGAACCGCCGCTGGTGGCGCTACTGCGCGCCCACCGCGTCCGTCCCGACTTCTTCTGCACCTACCGCTCGCGGCGACACGCGCACCCCGCTTCCACCAGGTGAAATTTATTCGCTTAAAAAAATTATTTCGCTTCGGCAGAACCGCGCAGCACTATACTGTAAACTTGTAACACAACAAGTTCACAGTATAGTCGGTGGGTTCCGTGCAGTGAGTTCACTGTGTGACTACAGCGCCGACGCAAGACTGAGATAGAACAGTCAGCAGGGTGACAACGCATCAGCGTAATAATGAATTGTGAAGGAATCACTGGTATTCAGGTGTCTTTCTTTTGAACAAAGGACACAAATCAATTGATGGTTATTGATGACTGCAGCCCATGACATCTGCATGACTCAACCAAGTTTGGAGATGCACTCCCGAGGACTGAGGTGGGATGTCCCGCACATGTTGCCTGAGATTGTGTCCCTGGCTCCCTACATCTCCCATACGAACCATTACGTCGCCACACCGCTTATCACGCAAGCATTATTTGAGGGCGTGGTCCTTGTTTCGTCGAGCTATTGATACTGCCACTTGAAGGAGTTGCACTGTAATCTTAGTCCCTAAGTTGGAGTGATTGATAGTACCGTGGTCAGCAGTGGTCGAGGCGGGGGAGGACGTCGCCGTCATCATCAACGAGTGTGTAATGGTATGCGATGTGACAGGTCGCCGGCGCCGGCACTGGCTGTGGCAACGGCGCCGCCTGTCGACCAGGATGCCCGCCGACGACGCAGACGCCGCGGCCAGCCGCCACGTGAGTTTGTTGTATATCTTGCTAACGATTGGCGATGACGTTGTATTTTTAATTTAATCTGTTTACCTAGTGACGCAACAAACAATTACAATGAATGTACAAGACATGGCATTCTCCGTAACACGCCGCCTCCCACGACTGACTGATCACAACTTGTTAACATTTAAATCTATAAGTCATTAAAAATAGAAATATAAAAAGCAAATACATACAAAACCTGTTTTTATATTATTTATTTATTAAAAATATAGAATATTTTTAATTGACATGTTTCTTCTTATACCTATATGTACATGGTTATTAAAGAACTAGTCGCTGGTGCTTGGTGGGAAAATGTTTAATAAGAACCAGATGTAATGGATTTTGAATTATATACAAATCCATAACATTATACGTCTGTCGGGACAAGCGCGTCTCCTGGACAGCATCACCTGGGCGCGTCATCCTCCAACGCGGTCCCGCGTTTTTTAAAACTTTCCAAAACTTGTCCTCAATAAACCGGACGATCGCTCTTGACTTTTTCTATTCAATAATTCGGGCAAGTAATGAGTACGTCGAAGCAGCTTGAAGTGTATCTACAGAGCGAAGCCTCCACACAAACAAATTGATAATGTTAGTTTGAACATCGTAAGGCGGATTAATAAATTCATATTTTATTTGATGAACAACAATGCGAACGAATAAGTTATTTGTAAATAACTTCGCTAAGTTTGCGGATGATTTTTAAATTAAGATTAAATTTATCAACACGACGTCTCGTAGATATAATATACCTTTTGATTGCACTTGAGATAGAAAATCATTTGTCATTAAAAATATTTGTTGAGTTATAGACCGAGGACGCAACTAAAGTACGTTTGAATCCTTTGTACGAGTGCAGAGCGAATGCACACGTTTGTAAGCTCTTCGCCTCTTACGTGGGAAGGTGTTACAAACGCCATAACATAAACAACTTTCTGACGATTCGTTTTAAGATAACAAGTAAAATGTTTGAACGATCCCGCGCTATCTCTGTCTCGTTTGAACAATCCCGCGCTATCTCTGTCTCGTTTGAACGATCCCGCGCTATCTCTGTCTCGTTTGAACGATCCCGCGCTATCTCTGTCTCGTTTGAACGATCCCACGCTATCTCTGTCTCGTTTGAACGATCCCGCGCTATCTCTGTCTCGTTTGAACGATCCCGCGCTATCTCTGTCGTTTGATGAACGAGGCGTTTGTTTTTAACTTATAAACTGTTCCACAAGTAATGTTCCACTCTATTGTACTGTATTGTGACAGTACTCGTGCTCCCCATCTCGCAGGCCGCCCACGCGGCGTGGCTAATACTGTTAACTGGGCTAGGCTGTAGTTGGCTCCGCTATATAAAATCGTAAAGTTGACGTCGACCAATATTTGGTTCGTGTTTCGATATTATTTGTATAGTTTTGCTTAACGTCGTGACCACACCGTGCAATGAGTTGAATATTGCTGCAGAGCCCCGCCCCACGCAGTCCCAGGGTAACAACCACCACTTGGCCAAAGTTATCGCCAAATTTCACCCCGTTACTTTTGTAAGCAAAATGAAAAAAAGGTTTTAGTGTTAGCAGCTGATACCGGTATCGTCAAGAACATTATAGACAAGATTCACGTGGCCGTGCGTGGCGTGGCCTGAGCCATTGTCGGGTGATTCTAGTGTAGGAAACAAGGCGTTGCGCTCCACTCTACTGCAGTATGCAACTTACAACCTGTGTTAACGCTCAAAACGTTACGAGAGTAACAATAATTGTAAATCATAAGGAAAACGTACACTCCTTTGTTTGGAGGAGTTGTTCAATGAGGAAAGAAAAACAAAGAGGCTCTGCGTGAGCTGCCGGAGCGTGCGCCGACTCGACGGGCGATGTACTGAAAGCTGTCCCGCTTAAGAAAGGTTTGTAGAAACCGGATATCTGAGAATTTTATTGGGATTGAATATCATACCAATCTCTCGTAATTGTCAGTTGAATTTAATTTTCTTACTAGGGTTGACGAGCTAGAACACGGTTCACCCACAGTCACCCGTGATAAGGAATGATAGTGCAGATGCGTTGTTGCCCTTCACAAGTAAGATGAAATGTCTTCGTGCTACATAGCTGGTTCATAAGTGTGACGTGACTCTTACCCGTAATAAGTTTTCAGCTGTATTTATAATTGAGTGTACTTTGAGAGTTTTGACCGACGATATTGATGTCACTGTTCGAAGCGCAAGGTGGGTAAAGACTGGTTATATAAAATGGCGCACCAAGCCTCCCGCTCCCACGCGTTTCTTGCCGCTTAACAGCAAGTACGCGCGAGCTGTCTCCTGTCAAAACTCTAAAAAAAGACCGTCGAGCCGTGTGCGAGGTGTAATTGGGTGTCGCAGCGCAGCATCCGGCGAGATGGGCCGATAACGTCTCGGACTCGCGGAGCCCGTGCCGGCGCGGCCGTTAACAACCTGTCAGGGCCTTCCCAGCAGCAGCAGGCGCCTGCGCACGTCGGTGTGTGCACGCGGAAATATCCTTTTGCAAAACGAGAAACCAAATGTAAACAAATTTTTTGAAAGGTTTATAAGGAACCTAATCAAATCCAATTGTAACATTTTTCTAATAACGAGTAAAACATTTTATTAACAATAATTGATTGGTATAGAAACATAAGAATGTCGTTACGTATACCTTAGTATTTTATTAACAATAATTGATTGGTATAGAAACATAAGAATGTGGTTACGTATACCTTAGTATTTTATTAACAATAATTGATTGGTATAGAAACATAAGAATGTCGTTACGTATACCTTAGTATTTTATTAACAATAATTGATTGGTATAGAAACATAAGAATGTGGTTACGTATACCTTAGTATTTTATTAACAATGAATTGATTGGTATAGAAACATAAGAATGTCGTTACGTATACCTTAGTATTTTATTAACACAATTGATTGGTATAGAAACATAAGAATGTGGTTACGTATACCTTAGTATTTTATTAACAATAATTGATTGGTATAGAAACATAAGAATGTCGTTACGTATACCTTAGTATTTTATTAACAATAATTGATTGGTATAGAAACATAAGAATGTCGTTACGTTTCTATTTCGTATACCTTAGCATTTTTCGCTTCTCGTTAAAGGAGTACCTTAGGTAGTACACCATTTAAATGGAACAGCAGAAAAATGCCGACTACCTCCGTGCCGGTACAACTTTTTTTAGAATTTACATAATTATATCATTATACGACATTATACGAAAGCTCAGTAGTGTTTTGGTAAAATGTTATGCCGCTTAATTGAATCTGCAATCGTTATACGTACATAACCAGCGGAAATAGGACCTTACGGAGACGAGTGCTCTCGTGCTCGCGACGAGACCAACGACATTCCTACAACCTAGATCCCTTGCCTGCATTTGAGCTCTCTGCCCACCTCTGAACCCTAACTGGGATGTAAGGAGCCTAATGCTACGGTCTGCGATACTGAAGGTAGAAGGTTCGAATCCGCTATTCGACTATTGTCGTGTACCATCTCCTAGAAAAGCAGTTAAGCTTAGTTGGAGTGGTTAACTAAAATGTTAATAATGTTAGGCGCACTTCTGGTATTCATATCAGTAACATTTAAAATTTAAAATTAATATATTTATGATGGAACTAAATTTGAGCTCAAAAAACTGTAACAAATAACTGATAAACGCAACCTAGTGCTTGAGTGTTAACTTATTTACAAAAAGAGCAAATATTATACACATTATTATTGAAATTGTGCTTTTATAGCATTTTAATTTAATTCTTATTATTATTGTAAAATAAATTCAAAGAATTTTATCCAATTTATTATTTTTACACCGAAGATGGCGGGGCGTGCGATCGCAATTATATATATAACAGATTGTTTCATGTCTGGTGGTTCAATTATTATTACTTGAGGAGCTAAGTTTGGCTGCGCACGTGCGCCGCCCAGGTCGGCGGCGGGCGGCGGGCGGCGGGCGGCCGTAACGCGGAGTAAATACATTTCGTTGTTTGAAAACGAGTCGTGTGCGCCGTCGCCCTCGGATATAGTTTGATGAAATTGTTCCTCTTCCGATCCCACAACAATAACTTGACCGTAATGTTTATGTATCAAATAAAGTTGTATAGACGGTATGCATTGCGTGGTGTGGTGGTTAGAGTAGCTGTCTGCCGTGTCGCGGGTTCAGTTCCCAGCGGAGGAACTATATTTTTCTATCCCAAAATTTTGGTGTTCGGGTCTGGGTATGGATATATATATCTCCTCTCCCTGACACTACATTCGAAGGTTCTTCCGGTCGTCTGGAATAAGGAAAGTCACGAGTGGAGGGCTCTGTGTTTGCGCCGTGCTCACGCCAATATCGCAGAATCGTCACAATTATCTTGATGGGCTTATGGGTCCAGTCCGTGTGTCCGTGTCGCTGACACTGCATACTAATTTTGTTTCAATACTGTCTTGTAGAGCTTGTATATCGAATTAGTGGTCAGGGTCTTTTTGGTTTTATGGAAATACTGGAAGCGTTAATTAATATATCGTGCGGATAGAGGCGTGCGGTGCTGGCCGGGCCATGACCTCGAGCACCGCTTAGAACTATGGATGATATTTTAAGTATTTATTACATATCGCTACTGCTTCCTAACAACCTATTGAATTACATAGGAATCCGGGTCGCACGGACTTCATTACACAGTTATCCTGCGATCCTGACCGACGAAGGTCTTCATTCGAATCAATTTATTGCGAACGTCGGTGATTGTTTCATTAACATGCAACGGCGGCTGATAGGGAGCGGCTGGCGAGCGACCAGTGCATTAGGACGGGCCCCAACCAATCTGAGCAGTACGTCACGTAACAAGGGTCGCCACACGGCGGGACTGTAGCTGGAGCCTCCTCATTTTTACATGAAATTTCTACCTGGATCGACAGCAAACTGTCGAAACGTGTCGTATGTGTGTGTAAGCAAAGGAACAAGGAATAATTACTAATAACATATAATACTCCTGGTTAGATTTTATCATAATTTTCGATGGAATAGGCCATTTAAGATGGTGGTTATGAGGTCATCGTCTGACAACAAAGTTGGCTCACCTGGCCGTTTTCTGTTGCAGGAGTCCGACCGTAACATGGGGTCCTCCGTGCAACAGCTCCGGTGTGTCCGGTGTAGGAGGAGGAGAACGTGACGACGCCGCGCTGCGCCGCGCACGCGGTGGCGTCGTCACGTTCCCTCGGCCCTGGCGGCTACACGTCCTAATGCAAAATGTACTCAGAACAGATGTCTCAGTATCGCAGACGATAAAAACGCTAAATAACGCATTACAAAAATAGATTATCACAAGTAGAAATCGTCATATTTAGTTTTATAGTTACATTAAATTTAATAAACAAATCTATTATTGCATACAATAGATTCATCTTCGTCGGTCTTATTTATTGTTCAAATTGCCTCCCCTTCAATAACATACGCGGCCCCGAGGTGAGCTTGTCCCGCTTGTTTTGCGGGACATGACCGCCGCCGCTACCAGTCTATTAAAAGAACAGATTAACGTGGAATGGTTTAGGCATTCGATCTGAACTTGCTACGGAAAGCTTTCGGCGTGTAGGGTACGTCTCCGGACCTGTTCCCCGGCTAGTATGACGTCGTGCGGGTGTAGAAGGAAGTGTGAGGATATAGGTCGAGCTCTTTAGCTTTAAACAACGAACGCAAGGCGGCGAGTTTCTTAGTAGTATATAGAATACATTTTGTAAAGTATGTGGTGAAACTAGATATTTTTTTTTATTTTTACCGTTAGGATATGGTGCGAGCTTACGTCCTTTCGTTGTGGATGTTGGATGAAGATTAAATCGTGTTCGTTTTTAAAACTTAATGATTTGCAATAATTTCCCATCTAAATGAAAATGATTGAATTCCAGTCGGAATATGATTTCTGTGTCAAGTGTAGAAGGCAAGCGTCAAGAGGACTATGGGAGTCAGTGGCCGCATCTAATGAATACATTGACACAAGTAAATTAGGATGAAGCTACTGGAGAAACTGGATTTTTAAGACTAAGAAATGAAATGCAAATTGTTTATTATTTTTTATTAGAAGCTCCACCTAAACGCAACCTCTACTTATTTCTCTCCACCTAATCTTTTGTCATCTGTCGAAATATTGTTTTGGAAATAAATAACGTTAACAATAAGACCAAAGCCTTACATTGAAAATGTTCCGTAACAGTGAAGATAGACACGAGTTTGCTGGTGTGAGGGCTTCCAGGACTGAAGCCCGCAGAAATAGTCTGCACGAGTGTATCGCTCACTACACCTGTTCACGAGTATGTGTGGCGAATATGGCAGCCGTAGCGTGAGGGGATCTGATCTCATGGAAACATGAGTCCTCTAATTCTCACTATCTAAATAAAAATATTAACGTATAATTTACACTCACGTTAATATTAGCATGCCACCCGGATGCGGGCGAACCGTTCCTGCTGCGGAGGATGGTCTCACCTGTTTTTTGAACTCATTGAAACCGAAGTATCCCTTAGATATATTTATTTGAACAAAAACACCAAAAAGGGCCCACGCCGGCGCGCTTTGTGCTCCCCACCCCCGGACCCACCCCGTCCACGTCAAACCCTCATCTACTTTTCTTTGTCTGGGATTGCAGTCTACATGAAGCACCGAGCGTGCTATATCACGAACTTCTTACGATTGCGCAAACTGTACTATATCTGTGTAATGTTAACAAAGAACACACGAGCGCTGGTACGGGGTAGACAGAAAAAATTATGAGTTATTTCATCTCAGCGCTCAGTTGCGATCCGCGAGCGCCGGAAGTTGCTCCCAGCCCCCAGCGGAAGCGCCGCACTCCCGTGGTTTTGTTTCGGGACCATAGTTATATACCGTGCTAAAATAAAGAGATAGTTTGCGAGGCAGCTGCTATAATATATATTAATAGTAATTCATCTTCACGAATGTTTTTACGGCGACTAAATTTAAATGAATGGGTGCGGCAGCTGTATAGTCGACGCATCATGTACTAAATTCAGGGAAGTCCTCTTTTGAATTCAACAATTAAAATACAATTGTATTTAATAACTGTTACTCGTGAGCAAGCAGTCTCAAAAAGCTGTGGCTGGATTTTAAAATATTTCTGCAGCTACAGGTTGATCTCCTAATAGAGTGATAATAAATCATAAAGCGAAAATCACGTCGAGTGATAGATTTACAAAGAAAGTACCGAGCCTCACGTTGACGTGACACCAGGAATGTGAGCGCAAGTCATATGTACTTGCAGAGACTAATGTACTCTAGTAGTAAGTAACTCCAGTAACTTGTCTATAGTCTCCAGTACCTTGTCTATAGTCTCCAGTACCCTGTCTGCAGTCTCCAGTAACTTGTCTATAGTCTCCAGTACCCTGTCTACAGTCTCCAGTACCTTGTCTATAGTCTCCAGTACCTTGTCTATAGTCTTCAGTACCTTGTCTTCAGTCTCCAGTACCTTGTCTATAGTCTCCAGTACCTTGTCTATAGTCGCCAATACCTTGTCCATAGTCTTCAGTACTTTGTCTATAGGCGTTTGATGCCCAGCAGTGGGAACTATACTCGTACATATACATAGACTGTTTCTTTACATCAGTCTTTCTCAAAGTGGGCGATAACGCCCCCTTGGGGGCGTTTGAAACCTAGAGGAGGGCGTTAAGGGGCCCAGAAAAATGGGGGCGTTGATGTGGTTTAGGGGGCGATGTGTATAGTTTATAATTTCATTTACTTGATATAGTATTTTAAATTACACTAAAATTAAAACCTACCTACTACACAATAACGAATAATTAGTTTATATTTCTACCCTATGTGATGTTATAAAAACTTCAAATATTTAACATAGATTTCGTAGAATAGCCCGCACACCGTACGCAATCAAGTTGTAACAAGTTTCTGCGGATAAAGAAACATGATCGATGATAGTTTTAAAATATTATACATACGTAAACTAACATAAATTGAAGTTTTCTTTACTTTCTTTCTTGTTTTTAACATAAGGGCATTTTTATATACAATGGCAATACGTATATAATTATTGTTCAAAAAGTTGTGTTAATTTTTTTTTTCCAGTGTCAAATAGTACAGTAAGCCTAAACAGTTCACTTATTGTAAACATCCTTTACTATTTCTATATATTATAAATATTAAATATTACAAATAATAAAAACGCTGGCTTAGGCGGCGGTTTGTTTTGAACCAGTTCTAAATTATAAACTAAAATTCTATGAGAAATGACCCATATTTATCTGTAATACGAAATGATATTTATTTATTTTCCGAAGTTGAATAAGTTATTATTGTTAATAGTATTATTGACTAGTCGAAATATAAAATTTTAATTATCTTATAATGAGAATCTTATCTTATATTAATGAGAAAGATATTCAACAAAAATAGTTTCGTTCCAATAAATTAGTACAATAATAGTACAATGAAATAGCAATGTATTTTGGTAATTCTGAATTTAAACAAACATATTGATGATATGAATTCATTTTTACTTTGCAAATTTGTAAATACACGCTCTGTAGCAATGTACGTACATATATGAAGAAACAATAATAGCACCTACAAATACATATGTACTACGTGGTACTACATTTACTAAAATTAATACAACATTCAAGTATAAAATAACAATGATATATATTTGTATGTATTAGTTGTATGTTCAATCCACAATGAAACCGAAATATATTTACTCTACATCTAGGCTTTCGAGAAATGCATAAAAAGCAATCTCAATCTATTGAAAAAAACGTGTTGTTATTGTTTGGTCTCTAGACTCAACATAAGTTTTTAGCACAAAAACATGTACAGCACTATCAAAAATTATCGTATCTTAGTAAAGTACAAAACTTTTACAAAAATATGAAGTTTTAATTTTCATTATTAGATATATATATGCTGAACAATATTCTTACTTTGCCGACTAAATGCGAACCTTAAATAATGCTATTGGTGCATCCAGTAGAAGTCGGCTGGTTCATCGATACTGGCTCAGTACGATTGAGCGTCGAAAGAGATAAACGAGTTTGTGCGTGTTTGTCTTTTTGCTGTCGTAACTTGCTGTATTTAAATCTTGTATAAAAGTTCGAAATTTTTCTTATATTTTCATTTGTGGTTTCTTTTTTATCTTTAAACAAGTATTTAAGTTCAACACTTTATTTACATATTTTTGAAAACAAAGCCATGTCGGAAGCAAAAAAGAAGAAACGGCAATACAGTGTAGAATATATTAAATATGGATTCATAGGAAATTCGACAAACCCATCTTTGCCTTTGTGCCTTCTTTGTTCAAAAACATTTTCAAACGAAGCGATGAAGCCTTCAAGACTTCAAGATCATTTGAATAAAATACATCCGAATAAGAAGGACAAAAATGTAGCCTACTTTCAAGATCTGGAAAAGAAGCATAATGCTCAACATTATCTCAGCCAAGTGTATCGAAACTTTTTTCTATGGCTACTAAGCAAGACGATGACGGCCTTCGAGCTTAATACAATATCTCTCTGCTAATTGCACAAACAGGCAAACCACACACCATCGGAGAAACGTTAATTTTGCCGGCGATAAAAGAAGTTATAACTACTGTGCTCCATAAACCGGCGGCAGATATAATTCGATAGATTCCTTTGAGCAATAGTTCTGTCTAAAGACGAATTGATGAATTGGCTGAAAACATTGTAAAGTCATTGTGCAATCATCTGAAGACTAGTAAATTTTCAATTCAGTTGGATGAGTCCACTTTACCAACTAATAAAGTATTGTTGTTGTCTTACGTGAGATTTATTAAAGATAAAAAAATATGGAACTTTTATTTGCTAGAAATTTAGAGACAGACACGAAACGAGAAACCGTATTTAAAACACTGGAAAAGTTTTGTGATGAAAAAAGAATTCCGTTGAAGATTATTATATCAGCTGCTACAGATGGTGCTCCAGCTATGACAGGGTGTCAAAAAGGCTTCTGATGTGATTGCTGTACATTGCGTTATATATCGACGGCATTTAGTTGCTAGAAATATAAGTGAACGACTATTTCAATCATTGCAACATGTCATCAGAGCAGTCAATAAAATCCGAAACAACTCTTTAAATGACAGATTATTTAATCAGCTTTGTGTTGATAATGATGAAGATTGCAACAGATTGATCTTTCACACAGAAGTACGTTGGCTATCAAAAGGAAATTGTCTGACTCGTTTTAACAATCTGTTTGACTCTGTCATAGAGTTCTTGGAAAACAAAGACACAGAATTGTGCGAAAACCTCATCACATCAAAGAATGATATCGCATACCTGACAGACCTTTATACATTGCTTAATGATATGAATCTCCAACTTCAAGGCGATGACTTGAACTTAATAAAAACAAAAAATGTCGTCGCTGCTTTCGTATCAAGCTGCTCTTACACAAGAAGAATATAGGCAGACGTGAGTTCCATAATTTTCGAAATTTATCAGTATCCTGCAACAACGACGACTTGCTCGTCTACTGCCAACATTTGGAAAATCTTCACAGTGATTTCATTAAAAGATTCCAGGACATTTTGAAATTGGAAATACCAGACTGGTTGTTAGATCCTTTTTCAAATGTCAACATAGCAATATCACTCCAGTTCGAAGAATAACTTACAGAGCTGACAACGAACGAGGAAATAAAGATCAAATACAAAAATGGCTACCAACAATTTTGGCTACAAAAGTCAATTCCGCAGTTGTATCCTGGATTGTGGTCTATCGTTGAACGATTTTTGATAGCATTCCCATTGTCATATTTGTGTGAACGTGGATTTAGCGCTGTGACAATGCTGCTTACTAAAAAGAGAAATCATTTGCTTGTTACCAAACGCGGCGACTTACGACTGTTTTTAAGTAAAATCTAACGTGATATCAACAAACTTATTAAATATCATCAAATTCATCCATCTCATTAGATTAGTATAAAAACGAAAACTGATTACATATTTATATTGTTTCTTTTAATTTGATTAAAATATATTATTAATATTATAAAGTTGGGTTTTATTTGCTTTCCTGGTAAAACTTTTAGTTTAGAATGTAAGTTTAAACATCAGAACCGACTAATATAACTAAATTAATTAAAGTAATGAAATTGTGGTTTTTAAGTTTTAGGGTTGTATAAAAAATGGGGGGCGCTGAAAAATAATTGATTTTCAAAGGGGGCGGTAAAAGAAATAAGTTTGATAATGACTGCTTTACATGTTCGTATGACGCGCTCCTCGAAACTTCTATATTTGCTTCACTGCACTTATTCGTAGCTTCTTCGTTTGTTTTATCGTTAAAGCCTTTTCACGTGGCCCACGTCGCAGGCATAACGTGCCTGCGGCAGGAACCAGCCGGGGCCTGATCCTCAACACGATTTTAGTTGCTTGTGTGGATGCCGATTCACTCCTGTATTATGACAGGGCGTGGTCCTGCCTCGGTCCACCAGACCCTTTCACATTGCGGCTACAAACTAGTTACTCCAAGTTCGGCTTTACGTGTTTTCGGTTCGTGCGCGGCGCTGCCACAAGTTTCATGGCAGTTCCACTCATATTGATGTTTTTGAATCATCTTTACATACAATTTTTTTTTTTTAATTATACAAAATGAATAAATAATTTTCGTTGACTACGGTGTGCACGACGTAGTTGAGTGAACAATTCTCTGTGTCGTCTGTGTAATGTTTTCTTGTTTTGTAGCATAATGTAATGTAATGTAATGTAATGTAATGTAATGTTCCAAATAAAATTACGTTGGTCGTTATGAGAAGTACGGCATCGTTAAAAGCAATGGCTGCAAACTAACTGACGTTACTGGCTGTCGCTTGGCCGGGTAATGGCATTAATATCAATTTATTGTTTAGACATATTTGTAACCGCATCGGACGCTTGAATAGGTCGCCCGCGTGCTAGTCTGCCCCTTCATATTTAAGGAGGCTGTAAACTCATTGCAAACATACTTGTGAAATGAACCAAACAACCGACCACGGAGTTTTATTGTCATTGAAAGCAGTTCGTACAGCATGTCAATGGCACTTGACCATTCGTGGCGTGGGGTGCACCGGCGCTCGCTCGCCCTCACGCCCTAGCCCTATGTAACACGACCCGGAACTACGATATTGTTCCTCAGCTGCGAAATAAATCCACAATAAGTGAGAACAGCCTCAACAAACCTTTAAAATTCACTTGTCACTCCAGCCACTCCTGAGGAGTGGGATGAGCGGCCTCGTTACCTGTAGAGCCGATTGCCGGTGCTATGGTGATATCCTTGAGGTCGTCTTATCTTAATATTTTATACCAAACCACCGCTAAATATATATTCATTTTGTATAGAATTAGACAAATGGTAGAGAACTTTCGTGAACATGGTAGAGTGACAGTCGAGGCAGCACCGCGGCTACAACTACACGACTGGGACCCGTCAGTCTTGTGGTTCTCCAGAGTGACAACGCATAAGCATTAATTCCTTATCGAGGATGAATGTGCTGTCACCAGGGGAACGGTGTGTACGTGAGCGTCAATAAAATCATTCAAAAAGACTCCTAATCAACGATGGATACTCCGTGTTAACATTATTGCCTCAAGTCAAGTTATTCGATGGAACAACTGTTCATTCATGAGGTTATAAAAGCTATCCTTAATATGTTTGCGATGACGTGACTTGTGTCACATAGGATGTTACGAGTTATGGCACTAAATGCGGCATCATGACATTAAGTAACATAGGAATACTAGTGTCACGAGACACGTGCGCGCTTGATATCGATGTAAGATGAAGGAATAATCATCACAATAAATCCGAGACGAGAACTGTAAACTAAGAATTGACCGTTTCAAAAAGCAGAAATTGTTACGTGACATTACGCCTGTTGATTCAATAGAAACATGATATTGTATTTTTAGAAAGAGTTATTAAGTGTTAAGCATAATGAAATTCCTTGGCAAGTACCTGACACATGACTTAACCTGCAGCAGTTGAAGGTCAAAATTCCTCAACATAAAACATTTATATGTTTACTATCACTAATCATTAGTATTCAGATTTCAAACAATCTCTCGGCGTCGGTACAAATATAGAACTACGCGTGAGTTCATTTATTCCCCTGGCTGCGGTCGGAGCCGTCGCGCCGCGTCTACCTTTCTACCACATTACTCTCCGCACTTTTCAACAAAAAAAAAATCGTCGTGAAAGAATATACTCGTACGTAAAACTTAGAGGTGTTCCTTAACAACGCTTAAAAAACTTCATTGTCACTTATTTCGGCATAAGTGCCGTGAGTTGAAATGCTACGCGCCGTACTCACTCTCGGGAATCCCATTCGGCTAATAAGTTTCCTTTTTGATAAACTATATGACATTCATTTTTTATGTATTTTAATGGAGTGGACAGTAGCGTTCGACGTCCACGTGTCACAGGCAAACCGGAATACGGTCAACTTTTAATTATTTATTTTTAGTTCAATTAACGCAGAAGTAGCTCAGACTCTCGTAGGGTCTCGTAGTTTTAGTCATCATTTTATTAATTACAGCATCAAAAGTCGGTGACGGCACTCGACAATCTTCTTATTGAAATAAGGTTTTTTAGTGTCACTGTACTCGCGTGTCGCTTTTATCTTTGCAAGTATTTGTAGTTTATCAATTGTCATGTAACACTGGCGACAATCTAAACCACCGTCTAAGACTGCGGGCTTCTTAGAGCGTCAATTCAAGTCAGTTATATTTTCAAGTACAGGAGTTGTCATGGATCTTTTTATTCCCTTTTTTAAGAGACACCGTGTTCAAAAGTAAGCTTGAACTCTTCACTCTTACGTCATCACCCCCGCATCAAGACGTAGCCAATGTTGTGATTGCCCTGCCGTACGGAAGTGTAGCTCGACTGCGATCGGCTGTACTCGGGCCCTGTAACGAAGACGCGGGACCGGAAGCTACTTGTCATGTAAAACTTGCTCGACTTCCTGTAGCTCGGCGGTCAGTTGTCTCTCACAGATCTCTCATGCTCTCTGAAACAAAGATTAACGCACGGTTGCTAGTTGCGATGGATGGTGATGAGGTCCACCGTTAAAAAATACAAAATGACTTGCTAATATTTAGTTGCGCTGCTCGGCGATGGGCTCGCCCCATGTTAGCGTAAGTCGACAACATGTGCTATCCCTCTCTGTACCTGTGTATGATTGCGACTAAAAAATAAACAGGGATAATTGTTATTTTATACTTATAGTTTAAAAGTGAAGCGCCTCCCGCCCTCCGATACGTACGATATATAATAGTTTAATGCGGTTATATTTCTGTTAATAAACAGCTGTACTTAATTTGCTAACGTGATTTAGAACGACGTGTGTTAAAGGATGTTTTAATTGATCCATATTTTCCGCTAACCGCACTGGAAGCTGCGCGCCGGAATGCGCTGGCGACGGCGGGTTAGGTTACCCTGGCAGCGAGGCGAGAGGTCCGTGCCTTGCTCTCATTTCACATGTATGACGAGACCGGCTCGCTCATTGCCTGCTTCATTTTTGTCACGAAACGTTTCAATTATTTCAATATCAAAAGTAAACTATATAACTGAAACTGACCTTTCCTAGGATAATTATCTGGTGTTTCTAACGATTTAGACATTTGTACCGATCTTATATTTCATCTCTTCCCACATCAAGCCATACATATGGGGTGGGTGTCTCCTTGCCTCCAGCGGATGAGTAACCAGAATTACATTCATTGTATTATTTTATTATTTTGGTATTTCCCGTAGCGTTGTGCAGTATCTGTTTTATTCAAATTAAGGTTCCCTTGGGTTTTTGGCCGTCGACCTGCGCCTCCTTTGAGTCAATGACCTCAATTTATTTTTTCCATTTGCTTAGCTGTATGAATTTATATACTTGATGAATAGCCAGGAGTATACGAAGAGAACCGAGAAGATGGAAAGTTAAAAAAATATATATATTTTAAGATTGTACGTACCAAGTATCTGGACAGAGCATTAACAGAGAAAATGACCTGTTTAAATTGTAACATTTATATTTTATTTTAAGATTGTACGTACCAAGCATCTGACAGAGCATTAACAGAGAAAATGACCCGTTTAAATTGTAACATTTAAATTGTAACATTTATATTTTATTTTAAGATTGTACGTACCAAGTATCTGGACAGAGCATTAACAGAGAAAATGACCTGTTTAAATTGTAACATTTATATTTTATTTTAAGATTGTACGTACCAAGTATCTGGAAAGAGCATTAACAGAGAAAATGACCTGTTTAAATTGTAACATTTATATTTTATTTTAAGATTGTACGTACCAAGTATCTGGACAGAGCATTAACAGAGAAAATGACCTGTTTAAATTGTAACATTTAAATTGTAACATTTATATTTTATTTTTCGCTTAATTAGAGAATTATTAATTATTTATTTGTGGGGCTGGAGAACAGTGGTCGCACGAGCCCAAACCTAGGCCGGTCGAGTCCGGTCGAGTTCGTTCGAGTCCGGTCGAGGCCGGTCGAGCACAACGTGGAGCTTGAGTTCCAATCTAAGTGCGCAATTTGGATCCCAGCTGCAATCTGTGAATGCGTTTTGGTTGTTGGTTATTGTTAACTTAGTAGCCGCACAACACCACAACACCACCACAAATTTGTTAAGCAAAATTCTTTGGTTTCCGTCTAAGGTTGGTGTACGTTCCAGCTTCCGCCGTCCGACCGGGACACGCCTCTACTTGAGTGTCGCCGCGTTGGCTAACAAGTACCGTACTAATGCGTCGGACGCGACACGACGCCCTGGCCAGCACGGTGCTGCACGAGGACCGTGGGAGGCCACTTGGCCACCACAACGCCGTCAGTTAAAAAGAAAGAAAGAATTTATTTATTCGTTGGAAACTCACATCATTAATATATACTCACATGATAATAGAAAAAAAAGTAAATAAAATTAAATGCTAGTTGCCACGGATCGGTCCCAACTCAGCATATGCTGGCTACAGTCAACCAGCGCTGGGCTTCCGTTGGGACCGTTTGGTGACGTCACGAGACAACGTTAACACTAAATTGAAAATACGAGTATACAACACTTTTATTGTTCCTACTTAGCTGTAGTTAATAGTGACACAAACATGCAGCAGGTGTCTTCAGTAGTGACGCTACAAGATTACGTATTCATACATGTTATCGGGAAATAATAATAATAATGATAAATTTGTTTATTCTGTTGACGAAGCAGGCGGAGAGAGAAATAAAGATATCCACAATATAACACCTATATAACACTCTTTTGGTGTTCACAAAGGGTTAGGACATACTTGTCCCCGGTTTGTGCTAAACCTCTCTTTTATACAAGCTCCGACACGGTTGCTCGGCCCGTCGCTTTTATTTAATTTCAGTATAGTTGCGCGATTACAAACGAATATTTAAATCAGTTAAAAGCATTGCAAGAACCGTGGGCTGTCGCCACCGACACGGATACTAACTAGTTTTGTAGTCATTATACAGTTTCTTTAAAAAGTCATCGATATATATTTGGACAATACCTTCTGTCGTTAACAGGCGATAGCCCAATTATGTGACAGGCGTATCTTCTCTTTTTTCTTTAATCGTCTCGTGGATGGTCACTGATGATTAAAAGCCTATTTATTTTGTTTAGGCCCATTTCATTCATTCATTATCATTATTTTTAATTATGAATCAACATAATCTTATTAAACACATCCGCTTATAGCGGACTCGAAGAAAATGAAAACCATCGTACGATTTCTGCCCAGGCCCGTCGTACCTACACTCGGACTCGGGATCCTCAACTGACGGAACACCGCAGCATTATGCTGGTAGTCCATCCCCGGCCGAGCCATCCCCCCTTACGCTGCCGCTAGATATAAACTGAAATAAAAACTAAAATATGACAGCGTGGGTCTACCGCTGTGATATTGTATCAGAGTATCAACTTCCCTCACTCGCAATGAATCCGCGCGGGCACTCTTGACAAAACGTTGGATAACGTTTTGTCAAATCGATAGCATTTATTTTTTGTTGCAAGCGGTCGGTCGGGCAGCTGCCTTTTTTATATCTAAGAGCGTTTAACAATGAAGGCGACCGGTCCTACATGAATTATTGATTATATAGCGCGACCGCCCCGCCCGCAACGGCCGCTCGTGTAGTGCGCGGCGTCCGACGTGCGAATTAACCGCTGGCTAATTCATCTCCTGCCTCATAAATATAATGCCGCCACCGTGATGGATCATTCTATTAGCCTTAGAAATAACTCACGTCTCGCATATAATGACGCACTTCCTGCGCAAAATTGCTTTGACGAGCAGGAATCTGTGAGTTGTTGTGGCGCTATCTAGTGGGCGCTTATAGCGACTGCACGCGGTGGTCTTCCTACGCGGCCGCTTAACCAAGGAATTAACACCCAAGGCACTAGATGGCGGTATTGACTGTGATAATTTTAAAACAATAAATATTATAAAATCTATTCGTATAACATCGTATATAACTTCGTTATTGTTGCCATTTGTATTGAGTGCCAACTTAATTTTAAGAATAGTGAAAGTGTTGCTAAATATTTTTTTCCCAAATATAGTGGAATCTTTATAACTCGAACCTCGTTAAGTTGTAATCCTCAGTAAGTCAACAAAAGCCATTCCGCTGGACTCGTAGATAAACGGTATCTCGAATTATTTAGACTTTAAAATGTTATTTCCCTACGAGGTATTGATAACACATATTTATACTCTATAACTCTAATTTCAAAAAGGAAGTAAAATATAATGACGTCTTACTTGGAATTCCCCGAAATAATTGGAATAAAATCCAAAAGGAATGTTCGGGTCTTCTAATTCAAAATTCTAATTGCTTCAAAAGCTGTGGATTTTGGATGCCACAAGTAGAAGCTTCGGAAGAACCTCTTGAGCCGGACATGAGTTTAGCGGCTTACTGGAACAAACTACTGGAACACTAGCTGACGCTGAAATCATTGAAGTAGAATCAGAATATAGGTGACACTGATCATACTGAACCAGCAGATATTGAACCATATAAAATAATTGTAATAAATCTGCGAATTGCTTCAATCAAAATTAGATAACAGATTTTATAGTTGTTTGTAGAGTTTACTTAACCAATATGTAATTTTTTTTAATATGTAAATAAATGTATACCATAAAACTTAAGTCAGATTGTTATTTAATTTGTCTCTACAAGTCGAAAAATATACTCAGAAAGTCGCAATTTTATCAGTAAAATCGTTTGTATCTCGAATTTTTTTTTTCATTAACTCTATCTTTTTTTGGATTTCCCGTAACATTTGAGTTATAGAGGTTCCACTGTATGACGTGACATAAAAGAATCCGTTCTAGGTACCTGAGTTCCGTATAGTACATAATTTAAAACGTCCTACAAGGACTCAGTAGATTTATGAAGTAAATATATACAGAATGAGTTAAAAGTGAGATTATAAGAACTGCATCCATTCTCCAACTCCTTATTTTGTACACGCAATAGATCTATACGATATACACTGCAGGCCAAAAGTTTAAGACCTCCTTAATTAAAGTAGTAAAATAAAGTTAAACTCCAATAAAATATTAAATGTTTAATTAACCTGTTTAATTATCAAATTGAACATTGATTGACCAACAATATACTTTAAAAGCCTAAAGAAATATTAACAGTCCATGCAAAAAAAAGGCTACAGTTAGCTAAAATGATTTTTCATCAAAAATTCCTCCTTTACATTTTATGACTTTTTTCACAAGTCATGGCATAAGGGCATTTCAATTTGTTAGTGGTGTCTTGTGATATATTGTTCCAAATTTCGCATAAAGCATTCCACATTTCTTCTTGCGAGGATGTGCCACGATTACGGACGTTCCTATCAAGCTCTTCCCACAAAAGTTCAATGGGATTGAGATCCGGGCTCTGAGGAGGCTAAAACCATGTTTTTAAGACCCCTTGTGCCTCTTTCTCTTCTAAATATCCTCTACATAATTTTGAGCTATGCTTTGGATCATTATCTTGTTGGAAAATTTATCCATCTCCAAATAATCGCGACTCAGAACATTTTGTCCTAAAATGTTTTTGTACCGTTCCTTTTTCAAAATTCCTTCAATTTTAATCAAATCGCCAGTTCCTTGGCTAGAGAAGCAACCCCATACCATAATTGAGCCATCATCATGCTTGATTGTTGGGAGTACACAATCTAACATCTTCTTTTCTCGGGCACTGCATCGAACGTAAATTCTACGTTTTGAACCGAATAGTTCAAACTTGGATTCATCGGTCCAAAGCAATTTTTTAAAATCTTCTTCATTCCAATCTCAATGGGCAAGATCACACTGTATTCGATTTTCTTGTTTTGCGGCCTTAGCAGTTTTCGAACGGCAACGCGACCATACAACTTTGCAACCCTCAGTCACCGTTTTACTGTAGTCAATGATAAAGGTCCAATAACTTGAAAGTAAACAAAAGAATGACTTCTTCAAATATTCGATACTAACAATAGAATGTGCGGTGTTAAAGTTTTGGCCGGCGGGTACATGTATGTGTGAGAAGTGAACAACTGCATTCTGAGTTATATTATCTTCTTTGTATTGGCAATTTCGAGGATAAAGGGACAATGGTGTATTTTAGAATTGTTATAAGTAATTGTGATATAGATATAGATATAGTTATAGTTATATATATAGTAAATAATAATAATATTAGACATTATTCTTTTTTGTGTTAAATTAATTGTCCGAGTAATTAATAAAAAAGAGTTTTGTGCGATTTTGTATAAGTCTGATTAGGCCGCTTAGGTTGCCATACATAATCTACAATACAATCTACGTATTAAAAATTAATCGAACACTTAACGAATATATAAAGCAAATAAATAAAAAACAGAAAATCGTTGTGGGTGAGTTACAATTAGTTGAAAAGTAGATATTTATTTACATAAAAGTTAAAGAAATAATCTGACGAATATTCATCTGCAATTTTATTTTTATTCTTACCTACTGACAATATAATATTGAGTCGCCTTAGAATTTTTTAATTAATTTTATTTATTTTTAATTAAATAAATTGGTAGATATGTGAAGTCCACCAATCTGCAGGAAGAGACCTTTGCTCAGCAGTATAAATAAATAAACATATATCCCATATGTTTATTTATTTATTTAAACGTCAATTTCACACCTTACGAAAAGGTGTACCGGGCGGATTTAATGCCTTAAGGTATTCTCTAACTGCCATATATAAAAATATATGGAGTATATTTTTTAAATTCGGTTAAAGATAAGCCTCGAAGACCGAATGCCAGGTCCGCGCATGAAGACGTGAGCATAGCATGTGACGCCCTGAGTAGCGTCAGATCGCTCGAGACACCACTAATGTACACAAAAGGTTCATATTACGTTTCAATAAAATACTCCTATTTTATAATTGTGCGGAATCGTTGAAAGTATCGGAACGTACTGTTTAATAATAAACTTAAGTGTAATCAAGTTATTGTGTTGTCATCAGTTGTTAATAAGTCTGTAAATCTTCAGATTATTCAGACGTCCGGAAGTGGGTGGAAATTAAATTTTAACATTCCATTTCATTATTTCATTTAATATATTCATATCTGTATGTATTATATAGAATAAATAAACATGTTAAAATTGATATTCATTTGTGAATAAGGTATTATAACATAGACTTGATATGTAATTAAGCTTTATGAACAATCACGTAAAGTGATTTTTTGTTGTTTTTGTTACTTAGAGTCTATAGGTGCCGGTTAAATTACAACTATCGTTAGACGTGAGCACACAAGTATTACGTTATATAATGACGCACTTCTCGAGACCCAAATGGAGTCTAAATACGCCACGGGTCAAAGATGACTTCTGACGTCGCTGATAACGTTCTCCGAAAGAGCTAACGGCACCCGGACGGTGACACGCACCAGCTCGCGGACACGTGTGAACTCGGCTGTCGAACTATAAGCTCGGTTCGTAGATGATATAAATATTTGTTTTGCTAATTATTCTACAATTTCATCGACGATGCAAAACAAATTAATTCTCACATTTTGGCTAAATAAGAAATGTAGGATTCTAAGTCATCTAGGTTATCGAACCAGAGCATTGAATCAATTTCATTGTTGTTATAAATATTTGTTTTCACCGAAAGTCTTAAACAACAGAGGAGAGAAAGAAGAGACTTGTCGCTGCCGGACACGATATCAATGTGTTGAGACCGGTGGTGGGTTAAGTACACCCACAAGTTTCTAAACTTGAGTTGTGCTCGTTATTATTCATACAATATATTTTGCGAATCACCCCATTAAGATCCTAATCCTAACGCTAACAGAAGCTATTGCCACGCTGAAGGTAATTTCTATTTGCAACATAATGGGTCAGCTCGATCGCGGATGGGTATATATATGGCGAGTATGGGGTTCCGTCATATGATGTGTGTGTTCGTTGGTCACACTGCCGGGCTTAAGGCTCCTGTATCCAGAGAAGGTTTTAGAGCACAGACCGCACGCGTCTCCACTCCACGTGGGTTGACGGAGTTCATGAGTCTTCCAAATATTTGTTTTTATTTCTTTGATATGTAGGTTTACTCACATGTGTTGTTGACACCAAGCACGTGTTACATCAGCTGCCGGCACCGAGAATCGAACTCGGAATTAAAGGCAGGAAGTCACTACCGTCACTAGGTGAGTGGCAGCTGAGCTCGACCCTCGTTGTCACAGACTTTGACAACTAAATTTAATTCGATACCGTTTTACCGGATTATGCTTGTAACCAATATTTCCGAGTAATAGTTGCGAGAGCATACCGGCTCCCGGGTCGAGACAATCTATTTACATGCTTCATCTAGAATTGAACTAAATAGAAAGAATCTCGAATCGGACTTGACACACTTGCGAGGCTTGTTACCTATCACTTTATTTTTATATCATTTATATTGCATTACACTTCCTTATCGAGCCTGTGTGTGGCTGTCGCGGGCCGCGATGGACTGTCACCCTCATTACAAAAAGGAAATATATTTCGAAGTGTGCCTCTATCTGGTGTTAAATTACAAACGTCCCTTTTATGCAGTTTATAATTTCCAAAGCGGCTAGGAAGTATTTTCGGTAGAATATGCCACAAAAGTCAATTTCTCGTCTTGTGAAGTACTCTGAACAACAATTGTCTTTGGTAAAATATTGAATCGTTTGTAGTTTTGATATAATTGAAGCTCATGTCTGCTGCAGTGCCTAGCCGATAGCTGGTAACGGTGCAAGGTATTAGCGGTGTGGGGAGGGGGGTGCGCGGCGCGGGGATGCAGCTTTCGGCGAGCTTACAAACAAACAAACCTGTTTCCCGCCCTCACCCTTCGCCCCGCTCCCTGCGCCCGGCTCACTTGCCGCGCCCGCGCACATTATCAGCTTAAATGCATGAAATGAACCTTTAGCGTCGCCTCTCAAAAGTGACCTGCACGACCACACGGGACTCGCAACTAACATCCAACATGAGCTTTCTCGCTGAGCTTATCGCTCGGTTCCATCGCTCTTCGCCAGATGAAATTCAAGCTGCGTGACCTCCAAAGTTTATCTAAGTTAAAACTTAGTTTATACAAGCCATGATCCGATAACTCCATTACCCTTAATTGCTATGAGCATTTGTAGTACAACTGAGACGCCGAGGACGTGTAGATTGCCCGAGCTCGTGACTGTAGCCCAGAAGTAGGTGTCACCGGAGGCGGCCGCTGGGTGTGGGGGTGCGGGGGGTGCGGGGCTGGGCGGGCGCGGGTCCTCAGTACGCGAGAGGACGCGCGCGAGAGTGGTCGCCGCTACCGGCTTACAGCGGCGCGGCCGCGGAGTGTGATGCGAGCGTGCCGCCCGCCATGGCCACGCTCGGCCTGTCCAAGGTGTTCATCCTCGACAAATACTTCACCGAGCTGCAAAAGTTCTGGGAGACGGAGAAGAAACTGCAAGGTGAGCGAGTGCCCGCGCTCGTGGTGTTGTGTCGGTTTCCTCAGTTGTTTCGAAAGCTCTACATTTTTCACCTGCGAATACGAGCGGACGCCGCCGACTTCCGCTTCGTAGTCGGCAGCGGCGCCAGCGAGCGGGGATGCTCTCGCAGGTTTGTTCGCGAGGCCGAGCCGCGGCGACCACTGATGGTTCTGTGGTTCTTGCTCGTTCGCTCTCTTCCCATTAACACTGACGTACAGACTGAGCTACTACGAATCGGCAGGCAGGGCACGCCGGCCGTGCGCGTGCGCCAGCTCGAGCTGTCCGCGAACTACTCCACGGTGACGCGGCGACCGCGACTCGTTTGTCCGCTTCTTTTCATAAAAAAACACTACGTTGTAAACTGCCTAATTTTTTATTATTTTCGATAGGTTTATTCTCATCTGTTTACACGCATTATTTTCTGAGCAGATAATTCATGTATTAATAGAAAATATAATTACACATACACAATAAATATAATATTGTTACTCGACTTACATACATGCGACAAACGAATGATGAATTTAAAGGAAGCTTATGGTCGGCGTTGCCCACAAACGTTTCATTAGTTCATTATGGCGCAAGCAAAGGTGAACGACTCAACTCCAGAGATACTACATCGCTAAACTACTGATGTGCTGTCACTAAATATAGTGCATCTGTTGGTCGCCCCAACCGCTGACATGGAAGTAGAGCACAAACGCAAACGTTAAGTGGTCACGCGGCGCAGACAACTACTAAACAAGTAACTGACTCGTTTAATTTATTTAGTATGAAGTAAGTAATAACCGCGTACTACGACTACCAAGTCGCCTCTCCGGCGAGGGTGGGCGGTCTCGCTCGCTGCAGCTTGGCCCCGGACGCACACTAGACAAGACACACAGCAACAGTGGGGTACGGTCTCCGCAGCCGACCCAGCCAGGTTCCACCGCTGTTCATTGTAACTCTGGGCTACGAGATGTATCGGCACGCAGGCACGACTCTTAGATCTTCATGTGTGCAATACTTTTACATAACTACACAACATTGCATTATTTTAGCATATCTTGATGTGTTTATATGAAATCGGCAAATTCCTGTAATTAAGACTCAGGGGCTTTATTGCTGGTGACGTCTTCTCTTGGTCCCCTGGTGGGGGTGACTACGACTCCGGATGTTGATGATTCCATAGGACGATGAACGTAGGTGTCTCGGCATGAGGCAAGAATCACTTATCAGCTGAAGGTTTGTCGGCCTCAATACAATAAAAAAAGTATTAAATGACAGCGCATGTGACCCCCCCCCCCTCCTGCCCACCCTCTCCTCTGATAACTTTAACGCAAAGCGGTGTTCGGTAAAAAGCTTTAACAACAGGTATGTGTATTCCAAATGGAATTTCAAAGTACGGATAAAATATGGATTCTTTCGCGACATGTTAACGTTGCCATCCCGGTTCTAGTTCCTCAGATAACATTGGCCCGGCAGGACTGAGGTGCTTAGTGTTCTGAAGTCATACTTAACTTAATTTACCGTCAGTTTTTAGTATTTATTTTTGATCGGATGCAGAAGGGGCTACACAATATTGTGTCTGAGTGGAAACACACTTAAAATAAACACAAAATGTCCGCGTAACTAATGTAAGGCATCGGAGCGAAAGTTTTGAATGTAAGTTGTCTCATTGCATTCAGTAAACAAAAGTTCGGCCGCCACTCGACAGGCGAGACATATCGTTGCTTCATGTTTTTATTTGTCGACGGAATCTCTGGTCGCGTGTGCTCGGATCGGTTGGCGTGTTATGCAAACTGCAGGCTGCGCTCGCGGTTAACGGCACGTAATAGACGGGCAGGCCTTCGAGGGGGTCGGGAAAGGTACCGGGGGAGGGGGGGGCGAAGGGGGCGCAGGTATCTAAACAAGCCGCGGAACGCGTTTCAGCGCAGGGTCGCGGCAACTTTCTGAAGCTGTCCTCAATGTGGACGTGTTTATGCTCGGAAATGTTCCCACTCGCCTGCGCCGGCCACACAATGCGGCCCCACTGCACCGCTCCGACGCCGCGACTTGCAACCAATGGCTAACCTTTTAACGTTTCTAAATTTTAACATCCTACTTCACTTCTTTAGAAATATAATTAAGGAATCTATCCTTATCATTAGAACGTTTAGATTTTATAATAGGGTATGTCCAAAAATAAGACACTTTAAACTGTTCCTTAAATACTTGTAAACTTTCGATTAAGTCTCTTTATAACGATTAAAACTAGGCCTTTTGTGTTATTGCTGTCGGGTGAAATTTATAAAGGTTCGCGGATTTATCAATGTCAGTGGTCCGTCCATTGTGCCCGCGACAATGAAATAAAATAAATAAGTGAACATCACAAACGAGGTTATTGTGTTGTACCAAACACTACAGTGCTAGTAAACCTCATAGTTCACTCCATGCATTTGATTTCATTTTACAATCTATCGAACGTACACGTTCTTTTGTTATTCACAGTACAACGTGGCGGTAAGTGGTCCTCGACCAATGCGCGTGAGTTTTGTACTCATTGAGACGTGCGTTGAAGTCTTTTTCTTGATTGAGTTCGATCGTAGCGTTGTAGCAACAATATTTTTTGTTTATTTTTAAATAAATTTACATAAATTATATCACACGTTATTCAAAAAATGTAATATTTAACCACTATTATGTACAGCGTGCCGGATTAGAAACAGTTTCAAAGATCAACTATTCGATGTAAGCAGATCTTGGAAACACTTTGTTTTTGTTTTTTTTTTCATATTACTCTTAGCATAGCATATCATTTAAAAAACGTACTTGTTAACTATTAACGGAGTTAAGTTTGTAAGAACTGTTATGTTATTGGTTTGTGTTCCTTTATTTTTAAATCTATTGGCGGACTTCTAGGGAATCGAACTGATTTGTTCGTGTGTTGTGAGCTGCATTATGTTGATGCTAATAGAATGAATTTGTTTGTTTGTTTCTCTCAAAAATTAACAAAAAATACTAAAATCGGGTGAACTTCTAAATCCATTTAAAAAGCGGAGATGGTGTATCCCCGCTTCTTAAGAATAGAATTTTGTCCAGTCAAACAAAATAAATATAATATAAGTCAATACAAGTAGGCGGCCCGTGCACTCTTCACCAATAAATATAAACCAGATATTGTCTTTATAAAAAAGCAAGAAGTCAAATCCAGAATGACTGGTATATGAACTCATTGATGAAGAATCATTCCATGCATAGCAATAAAGCGAACGTCAGCGTGTGTCCGTACCATCCATACCTCTCCGTGACCTTGACACAAACTCAAAGACGTGGTCCTTGACAGACGCTCAAAAACGTGGTCCTCTACATGTATGTATGCCAGCAATCACAGTATATTAAGCGTGAGGATCTCGAGTGAGTTCGAATTAGTTGTTATACTGTAAACACGGGTGACTTAGTCACCAATTATTAAACGTTTGCTTTGCCTCATCAATAAACTAAGCAGAAGTATTATTATTTATTTCCTAAATTATTTTTTTACTGCACTGACTCGGGTGATCGATGCATTTACGTGAAGACCAACACGGAACATACGCAGCTTGCAATAACAAAAAGAAAACCCTCTACCTGCCGCCCTCCCCGACGCGCCCAAGGCCGCGCGGACGCCCGCATTCCCCACGCGCGCCGGTCTCGCATTGCAACGAACCGAACGGCACTAGACCGTACGGCACTACACGCATCGCACTACACCGTACGGCACTGCACCGCACGCCAGAATAATCCAGGAAATGAGGGACATTATTTCACAGAAATCCAATGCAACACACTGTCAGTGCACGTGTTGTAAAAGAATTGGCATTCCAACGTTTCCTATTTAAATAGTAGGTATCTCTAAACTTTTACTAAATAGAATAATAGATAACAAATATATCTATCAGATCTATTGTACAAGAGTTAGAAAAAAAAAAATACGAGGCTTGGTCAGGTTATTTATTATAAATTTTATTAAAAAAAATATAAAATATTTTTTCAACGATGTTCTTCTTCCTTCATTAATAGTATGTCTATATATATATATGTACATATTGTCAAATCAACAATTTGTACTTCACACGTAAGTAGTGACATACGGACGAACAGTTTATAAACACGTAAAGCTTGACAGCTTGTCAGGCTGTTTAAAACTGTTACACAAAAACATCGGTTACTTGTTTCGAATTTAATCAAGAAAGGAATTACCCGCTTCCATAAATAGTTTTATTGAAAAAATCCAATTACACTTTGTCACCGGAGTCCGCTGCGGGGCGCGGCAGCACGGCGCCGGACTTGCGCTGTCTACCTTCTTATTTCCATAACAGTAGCCCAAACACCATGGGACCATAATACCAACTAATGACCACTTATTATTGTTGTATAAAAAATGTGTAGTTAGTAGTTTGTACTTCTATCCCAGTTATACAGCTTGCCAGTCGTGGAGGTATACAGTTTTATGAAGATTAGGAACCACCGCCAGCATATCCGGTTAACCTTACTCTATGTCGTTTGATTACAAGTTTCCCCTTATTTATTAATATTCATCCACAAGTGTACAGTTAATATTATTTAGAGAATTATAATAATCACCACGTAGAATCATGTCATAAAAGTCCGTAAGTCGTATCGGTTCGGGAATACCGCTGGCAACAGCTGATGTCACAGAGTAGTTGTGAGTTTCAGAAGAAAATTACGTTTAAAGCACACATTACCGAATTGCCAATAATCGAGATGATGTGGGTACAATTTAGAATTCTGTCGCGATGTAAGGTGTTTAAACTTAGTGGCTGGAATTAATAAATGACCGAGGGCAACAGTGACAGAGTACAGTCTGTGCTACCGCCATGTTGTAGCTAGTTTTTCTATGTAACATTTTTTTTCCTTAGAAAACAAAAAGTTAACAGTTCTGATTAAAGAGTGCGTCGCCGTAAAGCTTTAATAGTGGGACAGCCTCAGCCGAGCAAGAGCAGCTTCTTGCTGCTCTCCTCTGCTTAATGTATTTAATTGCGAGTCGCGAGCTGGCAGCCAGTTCTTGTTGCTGGCCTGTCTCTCTGCAATCGAATAGATTTATCGCCATTAGTTTCTCCGGCATAAATTAATTTGGACTCGACAAACGGAAAAAAAAACGCGAGTGGTTAAAACATAACTGTATAGAAGATGATTTGTTGATACGAGCACGCAGCCGTCAGGCAGCAGGTCGTGTCAACATATCTGTTTCCACTATGGAATCAAACCACTTAAAATTAGATAGTATACGTTACACATTAAATAGTAAACAAACTGAAGGCCGCGTGGCGTAGTGTTCAGGGGGTACCTGCTGCTGCTGCACAGGTCATAGGTTCTATTCAATACCGAGAATCAATATTTATGTAATTCAAATTGTAGTAATATAATTACCCTTGATCTATACTGCATCTGAATCTTCCTCCGGTGTTATTGCACATTCTACATCGGAGTAGGGAAGGGGATGACGAGAGTAGAGAAAAGTCAAAGTAGTGTACCTACATACATATGAGAGGAAAGTTACTGAATTTTAGCAATAGGAGAATCACGCTGGGATAGCAGCATAGCGCTGCTGTGTTTCGTGTGGTAACAACTTGTCGAGGAGGGAAGCAGGTGTCAAGGGCAAGCATCGATTCCATCAGGTGAACTGTGTGCTCGTTGGTGACCCTCGTATTATATAATAAAATTGCTAAGTAAACTTGGTATTCGACGGCGGAAGACTACACTCGAGCTGGTCATGCCTTATCTATACCTTGACTAACACCATCAAACGAAAACGATGACATGTATGAATACAATTCATAGTATGAAGTGCAGTTCGCGTGCAACCTGCGGCGCGACGCGCGAACTTATATCGATATATTGAGCTCCGCGTCCGCCCCGAGACCAATTAACGCGACGGCGTGTCTGCGCCAATTAACTCATTTACCCTCCCGCACTGCCCTCCCCCCCATCCCGCGCCCACCCGTACGCACTCGGGTGTTTGTTTTGTAGGGCATAGTCCACACACGTGTTCGCCACGAACTGGAGCATTCGAAAATTAAATACATCGTCGTTAACCCAATAACGGTTTGTTTTCTCTCAATGTTATGACGCTATAGCGATCTTATTTGCGTTTACATTTGAGGGCTTTTAAGAGCAATTGTGCCAATATTTAAAACATCGATAATTAGCCAAAGTCAACTATTCTTCTTTTTACAAGTTGTAAGCTAAAACAAAAAATGTAATAACCTTCTATTTGCCAAAGTGTATCTGGAACGGACAAAATGTCTTCAGTTGTTAGGTATTAATATTTCAGCGAATCAACTGAAAAGCATAATTTAACTATAACATAAAAATTTCAAATCTAATTGGCAAAAACAATACATCCAAGAGATGCCCGAGTGCATTACTCGTATGTCTGACTTGGGGAAAGGAGCGAGTAAGAGTCTTCATGTCTACGCGGATTGTCGCGCCACTATAGTATTGGTTGTGCGCAGTTGAAGAGAGCTGGTAGTAATCAGAAGAGACAGCCGTCGCAGCAAGCGGCCTGGACATCTCGTCTTCATCGCTTACAAGTTGTTAAAGAAGTGAAAATAATAGAGGGGAGAGGCAGGCGCCCTGAGGAGGAGGATTGAGGTGTGTGAGTTGAGTAGATCTTTAATTCGATATCGAATAGTGCGATTAGACAAAAAGCTTCTACGATGCGCTTGTGTGAGTCTTATCATAAAATTTATAATTTAGGTCATCGTAGCAGACATTGCCCGCTCCAGTAGACCAGGCTTGCGGAGGGTTAGTTGTGAGAACGTTCTCCGTTAATCGGTTAACTTGTTGGCCGCATGAATGTTCAGATCTAAATCCAAACTGTTCTTAGATAGTTAATTTGTTATTGAAAATATAACATGAGTCATCTGAGAACGATTCTTTCGTATATTTTTCCCATTAACTTCTATCCAGATGTCCGGTAAGGTGTAGTAAAAATAGTTACTAATAAGTGGGAATCGCGGTAGCATTTTAGTATTCTATTGTAGCGAATAAGTATTGTATTATTGGATTTTTAATAACGTCTGTGAGTTCATCTAACGTCAGTGGTCCCGCGGGTCAACCGCAAACAGTCAGCGCAACTCTACATTATAAGTCTGCATCGACCTCTGACTAGCAGGAGTGGTCAGGTGGAACGGGAACCCTTCAGACTGTCCTTGAGATAAAAGTCTTTCTTTGAGTAGTTTTTGTACCTATATTCTTTGATACACTTACACGGCTCGGCACTAATAACGGCCTCTGGGCTGGTATAGTTTATTAGTATTTTGATTTGATCACTGAAGTGATTTCTTCGTCACTACCTGCCTAGCGTCCTAACTTCAGATATTAAGATTAAGTTGGTCGGTGGAAGGTGTGTAGGAAGCGGCCGCGTCCGTGCTTGCGAGACGAGAACAGTGCTGCACCTGTTCGCATGGAGTGCCGGGGCTGGGTACTCCTCCCGCGCCCCTCACACTCCGGCACACTCCCTGCCCCCCACAACATTCTGCGACGCACTCTACTTGCCGAATATAAATGCGTCGATCATCTTCTTACATTAATGATTAAAGAGTTAAGAATTAAAATCACTACAGTAATAAATTTTGCGTAACCACAATAAAGTAATTTTAAACATAACTTTAGCCGTCACGATCCAACAGACTCATCTTTTTATTGGTCACGAGACAACGGCACCATTATCTTCATCGTCGCAACGTAATAATATCGATTTCATTACCACAATTTGTTAAAACCTAATGTTTTGTGTGGCCATGTGGATACGTATTTTTTTTATTAGTACACATTGGGAGTAACAAACTCACACGCAGTTCACCTGACGGCAAGGGATCCTGCGGCCTATGACATCTACATTCAGCCTTGAGGACTGAGATGAAATTCCTCGTCACCAGTAATAAAGCAGCAGTACTATGCTTCCATTTCACGTTGGTATTCTGTGATGTGTTCGTTATATTATTATCTAGTAAATTGTACATTACGTGCCCACAATGATCGAAGTAACGGTCGAACACCCAGCTGCGACCTTCTACGTATTCCTCAGCAACGTTGCAAGAATAACGACGACCGCAGCGAAAAAAAGTATAATAAAATTAAGGTCTGTGTAAGTTGTTTCAAAACCGATTATACACACTAACGAAGAGTAACACCTTGTAATTTTTAGTGCAATTTGATAATCATAAATCTGGTGGTATTTACACAAATGGGATGAATATAATTTACTCCTAAGCGATTGCTACTTATCGTGACCAAAACCGTGCTGCTACGTGATCAAGGTGTCGGTTTTTCTAAATATTTTAATGTGGTTTTAGGTCTGTTTGATTTTATTGGCTTTGGAGTCCCTGTAGTCGGCAGTGAAGTGTGTACTGTTTCCTACAAATAAGACAAAAATAATGTAGTAATGCTGAATGTGTGTCGGCCTGGGGCCATGTCTGTTGATGAGCTACACGACTATCGCGTGGACGTGGTAGCTGCAGTGCTGTGGGGTTCACCATGAACTCAATGAACATTATCAATTAAAACGAACACGCTATGTCAAACGAATAAATAATATAAATTCCTCGGTAAAATTTCAAACACAGGTTCCTTCACCCTTCCTTTTGCACTTGTGAACGGAATTTGATTCCGCAATGCGGAGCGTGGGCGGATGCTGGGCTTGCGTTCCCCGCGGGCGCTTCACGGGACCACTAACACCGGACCACGTGGGCGGCAGGACTTTATGGTCGTGTTGGATTAGCGAGATATCGCCGAGTTCGTCTTAAAATTATAAAATTATAATAATTTACTTTCACTATTCACTTATTGTATAAAGCTACGCGTGACTACATCACTAATAGACTACAACTCAACTCGATTGATTATATTCAGTAGTAAACAAGGAATTGTGTTGAGCCGAAACAGATCTCAATATCTACAATATGTTTGTAATTGTAATGTAACCTTGAATGCAGTTAGGGGCACGCGGTGCGACCCGTGGCCTTGTTTAATTGTTCTGTAATGAAATACCAAGACAACTTATTGTATTTTGTCCTGAAGCCTCACCGTACGAGAGACAGACTATTGCACCTCGCTTCCCGTGGTGAAGCCTCTCCGAGCCTCACCGTACGAGAGACTGACTATTGCACCTCGCTTCCCGTGGTGAAGCCTCTCCGAGCCTCACCGCATGAGAGACAGACTATTGCACCTCGCTTCCCGTGGTGAAGCCTCTCCGAGCCTCACCGTACGAGAGACTGACTATTGCACCTCGCTTCCTGTGGTGAAGCCTCTCCGAGCCTCACCGTACGAGAGACTGACTAATGCACCTCGCTTCCTGTGGTGAAGCCTCTCCGAGTCTCACCGTACGAGAGACAGACTAATGCACCTCGCTTCCTGTGGTGAAGCCTCTCCGAGCCTCACCGTACGAGAGACAGACTAATGCACCTCGCTTTCTGTGGTGAAGCCTCTCCGAGCCTCACCGTACGAGAGACAGACTAATGCATCTCGCTTCCTGTGGTGAAGCCTCTCCGAGCCTCACCGTACGAGAGACTGACTAATGCACCTCGCTTCCTGTGGTGAAGCCTCTCCGAGCCTCACCGTACGAGACTGACTAATGCACCTCGCTTCCTGTGGTGAAGCCTCTCCGAGCCTCACCGTACGAGAGACAGACTAATGCACCTCGCTTTCTGTGGTGAAGCCTCTCCGAGCCTCACCGTACGAGAGACAGACTAATGCACTCCGCTTCCTGTGGTGAAGCTCTCTCCGAGCCTCACCGCAATGAGAGACAGACTAATGCACCTCGCTTTCTGTGGTGAAGCCTCTCCGAGCCTCACCGTACGAGAGACAGACTAATGCACCTCGCTTTCTGTGGTGAAGCCTCTCCGAGCCTCACCGTACGAGAGACAGACTAATGCACCTCGCTTCCCGTGGTGAAGCCTCTCCGAGCCTCACCGTACGAGAGACAGACTCGTCTGCCCCCGCTTAACGCTATTCGCATTGTTGGTGTCTCTCCAGTTTCAAGTCCTATCGTGTTGTTGCTTGTAGTAGAGGTGGCACTCTCTTCTTTTTTTCTATCCTAGTGTAGTATGTAAATGTTTCTATGATAAGGCATAACAGAATAACACTGAGTTTATTTATTATGTTCTTAAAGTTTAAGAATAGTGATTTAATAAACAAGTTAACTTTTAATCTCGCGGTCTTAGGTTTCAGTTTTTTTTGGCATCAGTGTTGTAGCTTGGAACTATCCCTAGCTTAGCTCTACTCCTCATAAGCCTATATGGGTGCGGCGCGTTCTTGAGCCGCCAGCGGTCGGCCGCCGATGTTGGGGGCCATGCATTTAATTGACATTTAATTAAATAAATAAAATCTAACATATCCATGGGTTTTTAATACATGAAGATTTTCTTGTATTAGTAATGTTAAACTCGATGCTTAGTTTTCCATTTCATCGCGTAGCACAATGTTTAATATGTTTAAATGCAATCGCAAAACATTGCCCTCACTCATAACTTGGCCGCGTGGACATTTACTGCGCAAGCAGTAATATATATATATATATATATATATATATATATATATGTATAATTTATAAAAAATATTTTAATCTAATAGCTTTTGCAGAACTTATTGAATTATGTAAGTCGCAAATGTCTGTTAATTTTCAGTTAATCATAGAAAAAATTCAAGCCTAGCCTCGCTAAACCATGAAATGATATTAAGGCTCGGCAGTGCCGACAGCCCGCAGTTGTCCACAGGGCAGGCGACGCTGTGCGCCGGTCAGGCTAACATCACTCTTACCCGTTTCAACATAAGATCAACAAGCTGCATGTGGTCTACGTCACCGCAGCGAGGTTAGAATTGAGTTTAACGGCGCAATATTGTTATCACAACGAGGCCGCGTCCACATCTTGCGCACGCGCAGCTGCTGCAGTGTACAGGTCGCAACACTAACCTTCTTGCTTCTCCAATATCGCCCGTAATGCCAGCGAATGGACCACATACGAGTACATAGTCATTCAGCGAACATCTTTGTAGTCTGTGGGACATCATAATGTACTTTATTATTCGGACGATAAGGTTCAAGGAGCCGCACACTCATAATGGTGATGGCAAGGCTCCGAGATTGCAATCGTTCCGTGAAATTACAAAAGCGTCCGAATAAGCGCGCTCGGAGCGGCTAAAGCTGCGTACCCACTAGATCGGAATTCCGATCGCATCATAACTTTACCGTCCACCACTTTGCTGTTTTATAATTCCCCATAAGCCAACGAATTTTTTTTCTTATTACGATGAAATAAAATGTAAATGAATCCCGGAGTGATGAAAATTTATAAGAGATGGAAGAACTTATCATCAGGTTAACGGTGCTCGTTTGTCACCCCTAATATTGTTTACAGAAGCATAGAAGCACAAAATTATATCAAAATTTCGGTGAATAGAACTTAACTGGAAATTTTAAGGAAATTACGTCGTTCACTTCGATATCGTAACTCAGAACGCTTTTAAGCCATAAATTATGAAGATGCCCGCTAGGACCCTGTCGCAAATAATAAAACGAGACTTGAGGCACTTACCGTCCAAACTCAGGCTTCACGATAAGCTGGTGGAAAGCAGAAATGTGCTCTTTTCAGATGAAACCATTTTTACGATTAACTAGCAAACTAAATGATAAAATGTGTGCTCGCAGCTCTAAAAGCTTGTTGAAAAAGGTCCAAGTAGAGTCACGAGGCTTCAATTGTGTGAAGAAGGAGTAGAAGGCCAAAGTTTACCAAGAGACTGTCTCGGATAGAGTAGTACAAATACGCTTCGCAAACTCCTTGTCACACTTTTCAATGTATGGTTGAGAAATATGTTCCTGTAACTAACAAGTCACAAGCCACGAACATTCGAACTTGAGTCGAGCACAATATTTTGGACTTCTGACACTGACTTTCGTCTAGTCCAAATCTGTACCAGTGGAACTACATATTGAATTAGCAGTAGCTAAATCCCCAAGGGATATGTAAATCCATAACGTCGTCCGAGACTAAAAACCTGTTAGTGCCTTGGGCCACTGTAAATAAAAAACGAAGCTGTGTTGGAATTTTCCTAGATCTTGCCAAGGCTTTCGACACAGTCTCCGTACTGAGAACATTAGATTGCTTGGGTGTAAGGGGTAAAGTCCATAAGTGGTTTGAAAGTTATTTAACAGAAATAATTGAGGTATTAAGAGCTTTCAGACCATGTTCCTCAAGGTAGTATTCTAGGACCTACGCTATTCAATCTCTACATAAATGACATTCATGTCTAACAAATGGAGATGTTATTTGCTACGCAGACGACACATCTATTGTTATTCATGATCCCTCATGGGATGAAGCTCTGAATCACGCGGAACTAGCTCTCTTTCAGATATCTCAATGGATAAAATGCAATCTTCTGACTTTAAACATGAAGAAAACTACATATGTTTGTTTCTACATAACTTCTGCAACAGCCCCATCAAGTTTACCAATACTTAAAATCCATAAGCCTTTATGTGATACACGCGGCTTATGTGACTGTGAATCTATTAGAAGAATCGATGTGGTTAAGTACCTAGGCGTTTTAATAGAAGAAAACCTGATTTTTCAAAATCACGTTGCAGCTCTTTCAGGTTGTGTACTTAAAATTTTTGGGATAATGAGAAACCTTCGGGACGCGGCATCTCTAAACACGTTGAAAACAGTTTACTTTGCGTTGTGGCAATCTCTTGTGGTGTATTTCATAAGTTGCTGGGGCAGTGTTGCCAAGACTTTGTTAATTCAAGTGGAAAGAGCGCAAAGATCAGTTTTAAAAATAATGTTAAAGAAACCATTTAGGTATAATACCAGAGATCTTTATGGAGAGAGTGGGAGAGTGGGGTACTTAATGTTCGGCAGTTGTAGGTATATCTTGGAAACAGCTGTTGCAGTCCACAAATCGTTAAACGTAGTTTAAAGGGATACAATGAAATGATCAAGACAAGAGTTCACGTCTTCCCACTCCACACGTTAATACTGCTTTTCCTCAACGCCTCGGACAGTTTAGTAGCTCACGTGTACAAGTTCAGTCCAGCTGTAGGCCTGGTCACAGTACTACCACAGCCCTTCTTAAAGTGACTGGCGATATTAGATCAGGTATGGAGAACTCTGAAATCACCGTTATGGTTTTAGTTGATTTCTCTGAGTATATAAATTAACAATTATATATTAATATAATTATATATTTATATACTAGTATATACCTATAGTCGTATATTGAATTGAGTATAAAATGAAATGTTTAAAAAAAAAAACATTTTCATTTAAGTGGCCATCGCGGCACAGGCTTGCCCAGTGCGAAGGCTGCAGTTAACTATAAGTGTAAAAAAGGCGTTGGATTTATTTATTTTTTCTTGTAAATATGTTAACTTGTGTTACTTTTCTGTCTGTGTATCTCTAGCGCTGTAATAAATATTTTTTACTTACCTTAGTTATCCTAGCATAATCAGCATAATAGCTCAAATTTTATTATTTGTAATCTGTTTTTTTTTAATATACCCAACTCTACGGCCATGTTGATGTACACCGATGTATAAGTATCGATGGAGTGATCCGCATATAAAACAATGTATAGTGCGGAAGTTTAATTTCATGAACTTTAGGTTAGAAAATTATAATAAATTATACTTTCCAAATTGCATTACAGGCGTTACTAATCATAGAACATTGATGCCATTTGAGGTCTTTATAAGCACTTTGTACATTTCTACGTTATTCGCTAATTACTTGTCCACAAATAATTCGTTTGTTTGGACCACTCAGGTCCGAAACGAACAACAATAGGGACGGCCAGTAAATCCTGTTTCTAATCGAGCAGAGATTGTCAACATCGCGCAGACTAGCAGTGTTACGGCGGGCGCCCTGCGCACGCGCACAGTCTTGCGCGGCGGTGCGGCCACGGGGAGCTAGAATCACTCCATATAAGGTGTTTTACCCACCAGCCACTGGTTGCATTCCGTCTTTGTTGCGTAAAATCTAATTAACATACAAAATTTTTGTTACGTTACTCAAGTTTTAGCGAAAAATGTTAGCAATATATTTGTCAATCTTCCGACTTTATTTTTTATCGCCTTAATCTTTTTCTTGTGTCAAGACGTATAATAAGATGTTTTCCCAAAAATACGTTCCTGTTAATAATTCATCTATCAGGCAGACCAGTTGAATATCCTTACCTCCGTAGGCCTGCGTGGCCCGGCGCGGTTTGCGACAGCTGGTCGGCTCGGCGCGCGCGTCGCGCTAACTGCCATTTGATGAGTTTCTTGCGGCGCACCGCAATTACACGTTTTTGCCGCCACGAGGCAGCCCCGTCGCTGCAATTGTCGCCCGACGCCGTAACACGATCACGTTAACATCCACCTCTCGGAAACGACCGCTCATTTGTTATTCTGCGTTCAAGGGAATTTAGAAGTAGATTCTATTGATTTTACAATTACCGCCAATTACATCGTAACGAGTCTGTATAAGGTGTTTGTTTGTTTTAGATAAAGCTGTTGCCACTTAGCGCACTCTGACGGATTGGTGCACTGCAATCTTTTACTTTATAATATTATGTCCTTACATATGAAATTAGCGTATTATATGGAAAAAGTGACGGTTCAATAATTGAACGCAGCACTCATTGCGTGTTGGTGTGCTTCAGTCTCAATTCATGCGGTACCCATTTCTCGAGCTTTTTCCCATTTGTATTAAGTGAACTAAAATTATTTTGTCACCTATAACGAAGCCTTTTTTTATTTGTTATCAGGGTTATGTGGTATTTCTAACCACTAAAACCCTCCCGGTGGTCATCCTCAGTGCATTGCGTCCGTTGCCCCCTCCCCGGCGTCACCGTCTCCGAGCGGGATCAGCCCTCTCCCGATCACGCTCGGCGGTCTCCTTCTGTACCATGATTGCTTAACAAAAGCAGACCAGCGCCTTCCAAGCGCCTCTTTATCCGCCAGCGCAGCCGCTACTGCGACTGGCGGAGAGAGGTCTTGCCTGATCCTCTGGATCAGGATCCGCCGCGAGAAACGAGGCTCGCATCCAGGGGCTCGGCTTCCTTCTGGGGAAAACGAAGGCGGGCAAACACCCGCGCATCCATCTCCAGGATGTCCAGCAGTGTAAACCGAGCTAGGACAGTGGCCGCCTCGAAAGATATCGTACGATATCCTCGTGCGATCCTGATGGCCATCTTTCGCTGCAGGCTATTGAGCTTAGCTCTGCAGCGGCGGATGCCCATAAGTCAATGTGACCATGGGCGCCCCGTCGCCATCGATCGCACGACTCCCCCATAGAGGCGGCGGACTCCTTCCCTGGGACCCACACCGTAGCCTGCCGCTAACTCTGCCGTGGTTTGGGGTGGATCCGTTTTTACGATCAAAGGGTTTGTTTTGGAGGTCAAAATCTCCAGAACGAAAACATTAGAACCAAAAACGTACCGTGCTTTCTTTTCGTTTAGGGACTGCAGGGTTCCGGAGACATCTGGACGTGTGACGAGTTGACGTTTGTTGAGAACCGACGCGGCTCTCATGGATCACCGTCTCGCTTACCCTCAGCTGAACTGTGCGCTCGTTGTCTCCGCCTTACTATTATTTTATAATAAGCTACTTGCTACCAGACATTGTGTTTGATGCAGAAGAAAACAAATATAATATAATTTAGTTCCGCGAAGACTCGAGGGGCGCCCCTCAATACCCCGGGCGCCTTACCGTTCGCCGCACTTCACCAATCAGAACACTCTAAGCCCTTACCTGCCGCTAAGCTGGAGGCCGCAGCCAGGCACTATTATGTAATATACGTTCGAGATTACAAATATAATCCAATGCGGAATGTCCGTAGATATTGTAGCAAAAAATAGAACATGAACGACACGTGTTAGGTAAAGTGGAATCACATTCCCGTGCCCGCCTGGGCGCGCCATTTTCCCGACAAACGAGTCGATCGAGTGCTGGGATTGATCCGAGCCGTCAGAGAGTAATGCGCAGCACGCGCGTGCACTTCCGCTGTCAGCTTGGAAAATAGTAATTAGTTTGTAGCCGGACGTAAACAGCAGGGAACGTGGGAGCTGTTCGCAGACGCGCTCAGAATATTGATGCACGCGGTGATTAGATGTAACAGTGCGTGCTGAAGTCATTATATATATATACGGAAATTAATATTATTTTCGCGTAAAGTACAGTATTCAATATCTAAACTACTTCCTAAACTCCGATCACTTCTGTACACTCACTAGTGACGACCGCCGAGTGTTCTAAATCCTTTTCACAACGTGTTAAGCTAGTCAATTTAAATTAAGTAATAGTCCCAGTAATTATTTAAAATTTGTGGCGGCCGTGTGACATGTTGGTTGGACCGGCAGTCTGGAGTACGTTGCGGTTCGCGTTTCCCAGTTTCCCTGGTTTGGTTGGTTTCCGGATCTGAGTTCCGTTCGACGACAAGCCTGATATGTTGTTGGTGTGTTTGATAATCCGCCGCACCGCACTGGAGCCGCGTGCTGGACTACGCTCTAACACAGGCCTATGCCCCGCAGTGGGATTTATATATATAGGCAGTTGCTTTTACATACTTTATATCTATATGTATAGTTTAGTATTGTACTAATGAATATTACCCGACGTAATTCAATGTTATTAAAGCTTAAAAGTGTTTCGTAGTCTCTGCTTAACGATTGCCATTCTGTTCCGTGATCATTGAGACGTTCGTCGCCAACGAAAGGTATTGTGTGTTTCACGACACAAATCTCGTATATTTAACGCCTCTTAATATCAACTCAAAATATTTCCACATAGACGAAGGCTTTGTGTTTTACACGAAAGAATTGAGAGTCGTACTGAGAACAATACAATAGAAGAGTGAATAGGATTTCACTTCACTACTTCGATGAATCCCCCGCCTTGCCACTGCGCACTCCCCCGTGGACGCCGAGTCACTCACGTTCCGTAAAGCGCCGACCGCGCTCCCCGGACGCCTCCCGACTAAAGCAAGGTACTAAATTTAAAAATATACAAAATGTCGCAACAGAAGTTATTTATGGAAACGATATGACACGAAGTGACACTTTCTGAAGATTCTGTCTGTTGTTGTGTTACTTGTTAACTAGTGTATATAGAGTTCGATATGTTTGCTGTTTTTTATTGCATTGAAGATTATAAACGAGCACACAGTCCACGTTACCTGGCGATTCTCGCGGCCCCAGACCTTATAGACTGCTCAATAAGGGATCACAGTGTGGAAGCGCATCACCCCTGATGACCAGAAATCACCAGTAAAAGGGATCTCCGGAACAACGTCTGACGTCAGTCGAAAAAACATTGTTTTACTGTTATTTTACGCGGGTATTCAGTGAGGATGTGACGCGTTCACGTGCCGACCCATCCATACCACAGATACAAAAAAAACACGGCGTGGCTCTACTTCCGTTTGATAACATTTGAATTGTCTGCTTCCCAAGCCACGGGATAAACTTAATTTAGACAATAAAATTATTTATCATGAGCAATTGTTTTTTATGACGAACATTTTTTGTTGCGGTTACATCCGAGTTTCTTTTTTTATTGAGAGGTTGAGTTGAAGAGCTTGTGGGTCACTCTGATGCATCATCGTGTCTGACTCATCCTCTGAGTGACGAAGGTGATCGGTGCGAGGGCAGTGCCGTCAAGAGGCGATCGCGCTAGTTGCTACTTGCCTGTGTCGCAAGTCACTGATAATGGTTTGTTGTTTTTCAGAGCTTGAAGTATGATGTTTGTGATACTTACTTACTTAATAACTTACTTACTTAATAAAATTTAATAAATTACTTACATAATAAAACTTTAAGAAATTCTATCTTTTACCCAACGGGAAGAAGGTAACCAGTATAATAGGCCGCCTCTTGCCAGCAGTGTGATCATCTTAATCCAATATTTAATTAGTAAATATTAGTAGGCACAGAGATTCGTTTCATATCTTTCAAAAGTGATAAGATTCTCTATTCTTATCTGACTGGAGGACATAGTGGAGTATACTTTAACAATGCACATCGGCCAGCCGACACTGGTACACTGGTATACGAGGTACTGGTGACATTCCCCGCGCCAAGCCAGCTCTGTCGGTCCCAATATAGCAAAACTATCAAAACATCGTTTCAAAAACACAATTTTGTATATAAATTATATACCATTAGGATTTTTTTGATATATTATTAGGGGTGAGAAACTTCGCCCAATGGTAAGTGCTTCTGCGGTCCGGGACGCCTGCCTGCTCAACAAACATTCAAAATTTACGAGTACATGCGATACCACCCCTATATATATATAACCACCGCGACATTTTTATTTTTTATTTTATTTTATTTTTATTTTATTTGGAAAACATACAGCAAAATACAAAATAACTTAGGTTTAAATACATTCTATAAATAAGCTAGTAACATGTTTTCATATATAAATATCTAAAATAGAGCCCATGAGTACAGACACTTCACCGCAATGCTTTTATAATATATGTATACAGACTTAATTTAAAATAATAAAGAAAACAACAACATTTGCTTGAACGGAAAACAAATAAACAGAAACAAAAAAGAAATAGTAAAAAGAGTATGTTAAGCTACAGTATCAAACCAATTTCTAGTCAATGTTTTTTTATAGTTGTGATTTTTGAGTTAAAGATATCAAAGTCATGTTGTTCTATGTATTTGTTAATTAAATTTGAAGCACGACAGAAAAATGAGTTTTTTCTATATTTTGTTGCGTGAAAGGGTATGTAGAAAATAGGATGTTTCCGTCGTGAAATAGCTTTTTGTGGTACAAAAAATTGTAATTTATCTAAGAGTAAAGGACTGTCTACTCTGTTTTGCACAAGTCTTAATAAGAATACTATATCAGCTATGTTTCGTCTGTCTGCCCGTGCTAACAAGTGCTGTATTTTACATTTTGATTCATAATTATTGCTTTTCGTTCCACATTTAAATTGTTTTTGAATGGCCTCTAATCTAATTATATAAATATCATAGCAAGGATTCCAAAGTTGCGATGAGTACTCGAGAAGACTCCGCACATACGAACAATAAAGTACTTTTATGGATTTATTTTTTTCAAAATTCCTGCAAGACTTACTTATTATGAACCCGAGAGCTTTATTTGCTTTTTTAATAATATAGTCGATGTGCCTGTCATACAAAACTTTAGAGTCTTGAACTACACCCAAATCTTTAATTTCTTTTACTGAAACAAGATGTTGATTCATTATTTGGTAATTATATTTAAAGATATTTACTTTACGTGTACATGACATTGCGAAGCACTTAAGATCCAACTTGTTAGATAGACAATACTGCTCCAGTCTGAGTAAATCTTCCTGCATGAACTTACAGTCCTTATAATTTTTAATTTCTTTAAATATTTTCATATCATCTGCATATAGTATGAATTGAGAATTTAAAAAACAAGTATTGATGTCATTTATAAAAATTATAAATAATAAAGGGCCCAATAAGGCGCCTTGTGGAACTCCCGAAGGGATTTTGGTCCAAGAGGACGAATATCCATTAATAACAACAGCTTGCGACCTATTATGAATATAAACCACCTATATAAATCGCCATGAATACCAGCAGCTAGCAATTTTTGTAGGAGAATTTTATGGTCTATACGATAAAATGCCTTTGTAAAATCTGTAAAAATAGCATCCACTTGTAAACCCTTATCTATGAAAAAAGTGACGTAGTCATTAAATAATAAAAGATTACTTAATGTAGACCGATTTTGCATAAAGCCATGCTGTTCGTCGATTAAAAAATGAGAATCTGTAGCATACAGTTGCTTAAAAATTATTTTTTCAAAAACTTTTGCAATTAAGCATAATTTAGAAATTGGTCGTATAATAATAATTTTTAACATAATTTTTGTTACCGTTTTTATGAATAGGTGTAATAAATGCAGATTTCCAAATATTTGGCATATATCCTTCTTTTGTCGATCTTTTAAATAATATACAAATTGGTTCTAACAGGCTATAAGCACATCCTATAATTAGTTGTGACGGGATGTTATCAGGTCCAGCACCTTTAGTCGGGACCAACGTTTTTAGTAATCTTAATACTTCATTTGAATCAATCTCTTTATTACTAATATTTCTCGAGGCTATAACTTTATCACACTTTGGTGTACCTTGAACGATGGTAGAAGATGGTAAAAAGGTGGACTGAAAGTACGAAGAAAATAAATTACAAATGTCTTCACCTGATTCGGCTACAACATTTTCGTAAATTATTTGGGAGGGTAAAGTGTAAGAAGACTTAGAGATAGACTTAACATATGACCAAAATCTTTTAGGAGTATGAACAAGAGATTCTTCGGTTTGCTTTATATACGCTTGAAAACATTCCTCCTCTAACCGTTTTGACCGATCTCTTAAAAACATAAAAGTAATCTTATCTTGTAAGGTGCCATATATCATAATTTTTTTATGCTATTTAACTTTTTCTTTTAGTACTTTTCTAAGTGATGAACTATACCATACAGGATAATCTTTAGATGATGTTAACTTATGGGGTATGAACTTGTCACGAGCTTCCTACAGTTTCGTGTAGAAGAATTTCACGGCATCTTCCAATGGTTTCTCATTTAAAAAAATATTCAATGGAATGTTTTTGAGAAACGATGTTATCTTATCGTAATCCCCGGAAGCGTATAGATATTTGATTGTACTTTTTGTATTAAGTACACAGTTTGGTAAAACTTCAAATTCAATTAATAACGATTTGTGATGTTTGTCATCGCCCGACAGGATAATGAACTTCCATAAAACTCCAATATTTGTTACGATTTGCCAAGCAACCTATACTTCGGTATTTTACATTTAATAGCATTACTTATTATTTAATATTGTACTTTTATTAACATTTTTTATCTGACATTCAAGACTTTGTCAGTATTTTTGTTGATTTTGCCCTTAGATGGTTATCTTATGTAGGTACTCATTTTTTATTTATTGTAAATGGTTCTGTTGTTAATTCATTAAACTTTTTATTTATAATAGAACTTTAATCTTGTATTTCAACATGAACAAGCTGATGTGACGGTGAATGTGATACAACCATTTTGTAAACTCACATGACGCTATTTACTTATTAATATTCCACATGCCTTGAGTCGGCGGGGGAGTCAGGGAAGGGGAGCACGATGCGTGCTGCTTAACCAGATAACATGAACATCCAGTGTTTGGCTTTATAACATTATTACAGGTTATATAAAATAAGTAAGTTTACCACGTGCTAGCCGCTGAAGAAAAACATCCTGAACAAAATCTGTATGTACAAGAAATAAATAAACAGTAATATATATAAATAAACAGTAATATATATAAATAAACAGTAATATATATAAATCGATGACATGTGCAGTCCGCCAATCCGCAGTGGAGTTGCGTGATGGACTATGCTCCAAAACTAGTCTAGCCAGGAGACTTATGCCCAGCAGTGGGCTTTATATGTAAAGACTTACTTTCATAAAGTAAACCGAGCTGACGACTTGGCTCCGCAATATATCAAAAGGTGCACGAATCACATGAATTGTGAGGTGAACGCCACCAGAGCGTGGCCACGGGCATCAGAAGCAATCAACGAACACGTTACCTTCGATTCGTCAAGATGACAAGGTGAAATCAAGAGAATTTAAAACAGTTACGTTAAATTGGATTACACTAAGTCATGCAACAGAGCCCGCGCCGCGCTCCCCGCGCACTCCGCCCACGCGTCAACGAGGGCCGGTGCCAGCGGCCACCATTGTGATGCTTTTAAAATAAATAAATTCCACGCCTATTATATTAACACTTGGAGTTAACTGCAACCTTCGCACTAGGCAAGCCTGTACCGCGAGGACTAGTTACGGATACATGAATTTATATACTATAAATGTTTGACTATAGTTTGCGTCTCACAAGTTTTTAATTTAATATCACAGTTTGTAACAAGTATGTACACATGAGCTCCACTAAGCTGGAGCAGTAATAATGCGTGGAGTGGGAACACGGTGAACTGTTTTCTTTATAATCCCCTCGGGTTCGTTTGACACACATAGTGGCCTTGTGGACTGCAACTGCTGTTTCCAGGATATACAAGTGCATTAAGCACCCCACTCTCTTCTATAAAGGTCTGTGGTATTATACCTAAATGATTTTTTTAACATAACTTTGTAAACTGATCTTTGCGCTCTTTCCACTTGAATTAACAAAGTGTTCGCAGCGCTGCTCCAGCAACTTATGCAATACATCACAAGAGATTGGCACAACGCAAAGTAAACTGTTTTCAGCGTATTTAGAGATGCCGCGTCCCGAAGGTTTCTCATTATCCCAATCATTTTACGTACACGATCTGAAAGAGCTGCGATGTGGTTTTTAAATGTCAGGTTTAGTTCGATTGAAACGCCTACTTAACCACATCGCTTCTGCTAATGTGTCTCACTGTCACAGAAGCCGCACTCTGTCCTTGCAGCTGCGACTGTCCACTGCACTGTTCTTGTCGTCGACTACTCACTGCAGCCATAGTAACAGAATAACGGATACTTCGATGTCTCTACATGTTCTCCGTCCAGAGGAAGCAGTGACAAGTGTATCTGTGATAGGCAGCCTGTCCTGGGCCGCGTTATGTTACTTTGTACGCGTGCCTTTAGTTAAAGTTTAAACTTTAGCTTTCTATTTCCTCTTCATCATGAGAATGTGATCTGAACTGTAATGGGTATAAACACTTTTTGTAGCAGGATTCCTTCATCTTCAGGTGAACTGTGCACTCGTTTATTCATTTCCAACAACATAATTACGAAACTCTCCGGGGCACACAGCCTGGCGGTCCCCTGCACCGGTGTGGGATGCGACCTGCGTGGACGAAAAACTTTCTTAACTTTCTCAGATTTAGGAGTCGTTTCTCTCAATACAAAAGCTCGCTCGAAATATTTGAAGAGGCCATCGGAGGCCGCGGTGCGGGGCAGGCCGGTGTCCTTCGATCGCACGCCAATAAAAAGGTTTTTGACGCGGTCCCTTGACCCAAATTTCAGCCCAAATTAGTTTATAAGGCGTGCGACGCAAGGTTCAGATTGGAGTCCCAGATGAACGTGTCTGAGGCCGCCGTACCTCAGCAACCGGTTACTCCCCCCCATCCTCTTCGCTGCTATGCCCACCCGCACCCTCATGTAATGTAATTAGGTGTTTATTTCGCGTACTTTGGGCCATCATTGATAGATTTATGAAATATGCAGCGGCCAAAATATTAAGTGCCCAAAGATTACTTAGTACACATGTGTGGCTTCTGCCAGCATGCTCTTCCCTTTCAACGATAGCAGATACACACAAATTTCGTGTCGGAGAAAGTGATAATGATTTGCAAAAACTCCAGCTAATGGCTCTGCATCAAAATGTGATTATGAAGGTGTCCGCGAGTGCGGCCGCCGCACGCACTCGCGCCGCGGTGCCGAGCAGGTGCCGACGTGAAGCCGTTGTGCAATCGGGTGCCCGACGACATTATTCGGCTCGATGTGCAGAAATATAATTTTACACTCTTACTGCATCTCTCGTATGTCGGCGTGGGCTCCCTGCCTGTGGTGTAGTGAGATTGTCTATCTCGCTCGCTGGGAAATCTATAAGACGGCACTTTCTTATGAGTTCGCCATCCGGTAAGCTCGCCGCGGTGGACTCCGAGCGTCCAGATTCGCACGGCGTCGTGAGACATACCAGATGTAATCATTAAGCTGTATTATTGTGTGCGCAGACGCGTCGTCATCGAACGAGGCCGTGCACCTGCAACGGCGGCTACTGAGTCTCAGCTCGGAGCTGGTCACGCTCCGCAACCACCTGCACGTGGGCGGGGCGAGCGCGGGCGCGGCGGGGGCGAGTGGCGGCGCGCAGCCGGCGGTGCCGCCGCGCGCGCCTCTCCTTCCTCCGCCCGCGCCCGCACCGCCGCACGCGCCGCACGCCGCGCTGCACGCCGCACCGCAGACGCCACCGGTGCCGTCCGGTAAGACATCCTGTAAACATTTCTTTGCTTAAGACAAATAAGCCGAATAAATAGTCTCAACAGTAACTAAAGGACAAAAGTTCTTAAATATAATCGCTATCGAATGAACTTAGTTTTAAGAAGTTCTATACTCTATTATTTTTTAATTTCTTTGAAAGTATTCTTAATAGAAACATTGCATTCATATCTTACGGGGATCTCGGGGAGTGGCGAGAAGTGCAGGTCGTACTCTGCCCGCACACCCCAAAACTCAATAAAGTATCTAATTGTACGCAATTAGATGAGAATCTACCAATTCTAGCTCTATCAATCAAAATTCAATCTCTAAATGTGATATTTAGAGACTGAAGTTATGACTTACTTCGAAGTCATAACTTCAGTCTCTAAATATCACATCTGGCAAGTGTTCAGTCCGTGTCATGTACGTGTGCGTGTCATTTGCGTGTGCGTGTCATGTGCGTGTGCGTGTCATGTACGGACATTCATCGACATCCAGCAGAGACGCGCTGGCGCGCGGGGGTGGTGGGCGCGGCGGACGTGGAGGACCTGATTCACCTGCGCGGCCCGCTCACAGAGGACGCGGTGGTGCGCGCTCTGCAGGCGCGCTTCTACCACAACAAATTCTACGTGAGTCCGCCGACTGCACCTCCAATTAATATTATATATATATATATATATATATATATATATATATATATATATATATATATATATATATATATATATATATATATATATATATATATATATATATATATATATATATATATATATATTACGACTAACGGAGCATTCAAGTGAGGTTAAAGGAGCATGCAATAAATGACTAACGTAGTATTTAATATAAGGTTAAAGCAGCATGCAATATACGACTAACAGAGCATTCAAGTGAGGTTAAAGCAGCATGCAATAAATGACTAACGTAGTATTTAATATAAGGTTAAAGCAGCATGCAATAAATGAGTAACGTAGCATTTAATATAAGGTAAAAGCAGCATGCAATATACGACAAACGTAGCATTCAATGTGACGTTAAAGCAGCATTCACTATTCGACTAACAGAGCATTCAAGTGAGGTTAAAGCAACATGCAACATGCCATATAAGATAGTAAATGGTTGCAGACGTCAGTGGGGCCGATCCTGGTCGCAATGAACGCGTACACGGACTCTTCCAACGCACTGACGCCGGCAGCGGCTCGCGCGCATCGGCCGGAGCTGGCGCGGCTAGTGCAGGACGCCGTGCGGCACCAGGCCGACTCCGGCTGCCCGCAGGCCATCATTCTCTCCGGTTACACATCCTTTTCACTTAAATAAACAAGAGATGCTATAATAATCAATTTAAATATACCACAACTAACTTACCCAGACCAGTGACATCCAGCAGAAACTTGGTGCAAATTACGATTCCTAACACACTTATTAAACGAAGTACCTCGCTACTAAACGTAGTAGTTACTACCAAACGTGTTACCATATTTTAAAAATTCGATACTGCGTACCATAAAACACATTTTGCCGTGCACCGATGTACGAGTATAAGTTTTATTTAACTATTAGCTATAGGACTGCAGCTATGTACGAGTATAAAATATCTATTTTACTATTAGCTATAGGACTGCAGCTATGTACGAGTATTAGGTATCTATTTAACTATTAGCTATAGGACTGCAGCTATGTATGAGTATAAGGTATCTATTTAACTATTAGCTATAGGAATGCAGCTATGTACGAGTATAAGGTATCTATTTAACTATTAGCTATAGGACTGCAGCTATGTACGAGTATAAGGTATCTATTTAACTATTAGCTATAGGACTGCAGCTATGTATGAGTATAAGGTATCTATTTAACTATTAGCTATAGGAATGCAGCTATGTACGAGTATAAGGTATCTATTTAACTATTAGCTATAGGACTGCAGCTATGTATGAGTATAAGGTATCTATTTAACTATTAGCTATAGGACTGCAGCTATGTATGAGTATAAGGTATCTATTTAACTATTAGCTATAGGACTGCAGCTATGTATGAGTATAAGGTATCTATTTAACTATTAGCTATAGGACTGCAGCTATGTATGAGTATAAGGTATCTATTTAACTATTAGCTATAGGAATGCAGCTATGTACGAGTATAAGGTATCTATTTAACTATTAGCTATAGGAATGCAGCTATGTACGAGTATAAAGTATCTATTTAACTATTAGCTATAGGAATGCAGCTATGTACGAGTATAAGGTATCTATTTAACTATTAGCTATAGGACTGCAGCTATGTATGAGTATAAGGTATCTATTTAACTATTAGCTATAGGACTGCAGCTATGTATGAGTATAAGGTATCTATTTAACTATTAGCTATAGGACTGCAGCTATGTATGAGTATAAGGTATCTATTTAACTATTAGCTATAGGAATGCAGCTATGACGGTCGCAGCGATGCTTAGTGGCTGTAAAGTTTTTAATGAGTCCAAATACAAGCAAATTAGATCTGGTCTCCTCTAAACATATCCCCTTTCTACACGAGGATCATAAGCCGGTAACGTAGGAAATACAAAAGAACGGTACAAGGAGTACATTTTCATCTTAGTGAGGGTTCTGTTCATAATCTTGCGAACTCGCAGGCGTGTCGGGGTCTGGCAAGACGTACGCGTCGATGGTGCTGCTGCGAAGGCTGTTCGACGTGGCGGGCGGCGGGCCCGAGACCGACGCCTTCAAGCACCTGGCCGCTGCCTTCACCGTGCTGCGCTCGCTTGGCACGGCCGCCACGCTTGCCAACTCGCACTCCAGCCGGATTGTACGTTATTCATATAATATTTAAACACACCGTGCGCTTTTGGTAAAGGTCTACCACTCCAGTAACAATAGAAACTAATTGGGGGAGCCTCGTTATTTTTCCAAAATATTTATAACTTTTGATTTTTAAACAATTTTGGCTGACTAAGTTAAAAGCAGTTCATAATTATGTTAGTAAGTGACTTAACCTATGTTAATAAATTGAAAATCATTATATAATTTTTTCTGACATCTCAGCGCATCGGACACGCGTGTATGTGCATCCAGTGACCTAGGGGCAGTTTATTGGATGAGGCGGTTTGTCAGATATTGCCCTCAGAATACTATTAGAGATTCCAAGGAGCCTGCGCATAAAGGATATTACCCTCTTGTGTATAATGACATAAAAGCCATCCGTACTGGTCGCTGTTAACATCCCCGACGCACCGCGATACCGTGCACGAGCCGCAAGCACCCTGCAGGGATGGTCATACTGCGACTGCGATGCAGTGTTAGCCTAACTTCTTATGTACATCCATATCACTCATCAAAGTTTTTAATTAAATATGCTAGGCCCTGTTTTCGTTGAGGAAATGCTTACGCATACCCACCCAGCGGGGTTTAGGTCCCCTGCTGGCGGGACACGGGAATGCATTCGCACACTTCCGCGATCCCGCCTGTGCCGGCGGACCAGGTGGGCCCTCCTCCAGCGAAGGACAACCTCCACTCTTCCTACTCGGCCTACTGTCTCACCCCCAGTGCACCTTGACCCTGGATTCATTAATATCAATAAATATTTCCCTGTTAAAGTTTAAACCAGTACTTACTCAATACGTTTCTAATAGTCATACCACGCCCACAGCCTTACGCGTATTGATCAATATGAATTTGGTATAAATACTTCAGGGGCATTTCATTGAGGTGCAAGTAACGGACGGTGCGCTGTACCGCACGAAGATCCACTGCTACTTCCTGGACCAGACGCGCGTGGTGCGCCCCCCAGCCGGCGAGCGCAACTACCACATCTTCTACCAGCTGCTGGCCGGACTCACGCCTGAGGAGCGCGTGCAGCTACACCTGGACGGATACTCTGCGCAGGACTTGCGGTGCGTTAATAGCCAGCCTACAAAGAAGAAAAGTATTCCTGTGAAGCGAGACCAGTAGAGTTATATAAGAGTTCCGGGGGAGCTGATCCAGTGATAAACGTGTATCGTAACGTAACCATACTCTACATTGTTCCCTCGATTTAGTCTATTTGACTTGTAATGTCTACTTCCAAAAAGTACAAAAATACGTGTCAAAGTTCATAACTTATTACAAATAGTGAATGTTGTATTTGCAATTGAACCCTGCAAACAGGATAAGACGCCAGACGCAACACTAACAAACATTGGACAGGACGAGACGCCAGACGCAACACTAACAAACATTGGACAGGACGAGACGCCAGACGCAACACTTACAATCATAAGACAGTACGAGACGCCAGACGCAACACTTACAAACATAAGACAGGACGAGACACCAAACGCAACACTAACAAAAATTGGACAGGACGAGACGCCAGACGCAACACTTACAAACATAAGACAGTACGAGACGCCAGACGCAACACTTACAAACATAAGACAGTACGAGACGCCAGACGCAACACTTACAAACATAAGACAGTACGAGACGCCATACGCAACACTAACAAACACTCTGTTTTGATTAATTACTTTTTCTAATTTTCAAATTTTTTATCAATTCCAAATCATCATCACCCAGCTTACTACTGGCTGCTGAACGCAGACCTCCCTTACGAACTGCACCAGTTCCTCACTTCCAGACTAAAAGAAATAATTTTAGATATAATAATATATATAAATATCTTGTATTCTGTTTTTAAAAAAATCCAAATCATTATTATAATAAAAAAATGATGTTCCCCACAGTTACCTGGCCTCCTCACAGCACCGAAGACCTGAACCAGAAGATGCAGCGCGATTTCATGCCTGGAAAACATGCCTTGGAATTCTTGGTATCCCATTCCTAGACGTGGTGCGTGTGCTGGCGGCGGTACTGCTGCTGGGCAACGTGCAGTTCAGTGAGGGCGCGGAGGGCGGCGCGGAGCCGGCGGGTGAGGCGGAGCTGGCGGCTGCGGCGTCGCTGCTCGGCGTGGCGGCACCGGCGCTGCTGCGCGGGCTCGCAGCACGGACTGCGCCGCGACATGCTCGCGCACTTGTGCGTGGCGTCGCCGGACCCGCGCACGCCGCCGCCGCTCGAGACTCGCTCGCCAAGGCTCTGTACTGCCGCACCGTTGCCACCATCGTCCGTCGTGCCAACTCACTAAAACGACTGGGCTCCACCTTGGGTACCCTATCCTCCGACTCTAACGAATCAGTCCACAACCAAGACGCAGCATCACGGCGCGCCTCCACGGCCGGTGGTCGCTCGCGTGCCGGTGCGCACTCTATGGCCGCGCTTAACGACGCGGTGCGGCACGCCACCGACGGCTTTGTGGGCATCCTGGACATGTTCGGGTTCGAGGACGCAGCGCCCAGCCGGCTGGAACACCTTTGCGCGAACCTGTGCGCGGAGACGATGCAGCACTTCTACAACACGCACGTGTTCAAGTCATCGGCGGAGTCGTGCCGCGAGGAGGGCGTGGCGGGCGCGCTGGAGGTGGAGTACGTGGACAACGTGCCGTGCATAGACCTTGTGTCCTCGCTGCGCGCCGGCCTGCTGGCCGCGCTCGACGCCGAGTGCGCCGCCAAGGGCTCGCCGGAGCAGTATGTCGCCAGGATCAAGAACGCGCACAGGTGCACTACCTCCTACTCCTCCGTGCTGCCGTCCTCCTCGAGTTGACGGCCCCATCCTATTCTACGGTAGACTGTAACTCCCCTTACCTAAACAGTGGTAGAGCTACAATGCAGTTTGTTTCTAGCTGCAGAAAGGGGGGGGTCAACTATACCAAGGTAGGACCGTGCCCTCACGGAATACCAGCGTAAAATAGCAGCATAATGCTGCTGTATTTCGTTTGGTGCGTATAGGGTTCCGGAGACGTTTATTACTGGTGGCGTGCCATTCTACCTCAGTCCTCCAGGGTTTGATGATTCCTTGTCAAGGATGAATGTAGATGTCATGGGCCGCAGGAATCACTTGCAACCAGGTGAACTGTGTGCTCGTTTAGCAGTCTCCAACCCCGGGCAGGGGATACCATGGCTCTATTCGCTAAGGCTTGGGACTAAAGGGCTGTCATAGTAATGGTCTAGAGCATAAGACAGTACGAGACGCCATACGCAACACTAACAAACACTCTGTTTTGATTAATTACTTTTTCTAATTTTCAAATTTTTTATTAATTCCAAATCATCATCACCCAGCTTACTACTGGCTGCTGAACGCAGACCTCCCTCACGAACTGCACCAGTTCCTCACTTCCAGACTAAAAGAAATAATTTTAGATATAATAATATATATAAATATCTTGTATTCTTTTTTTAAAAAAATCCAAATCATTATCATAATAAAAAAATGATGTTCCCCACAGTTACCTGGCCTCCTCACAGCACCGAAGACCTGAACCAGAAGATGCAGCGCGATTTCATGCCTGGAAAACATGCCTTGGAATTCTTGGTATCCCATTCCTAGACGTGGTGCGTGTGCTGGCGGCGGTACTGCTGCTGGGCAACGTGCAGTTCAGTGAGGGCGCGGAGGGCGGCGCGGAGCCGGCGGGTGAGGCGGAGCTGGCGGCTGCGGCGTCGCTGCTCGGCGTGGCGGCACCGGCGCTGCTGCGCGGGCTCGCAGCACGGACTGCGCCGCGACATGCTCGCGCACTTGTGCGTGGCGTCGCCGGGCCCGCGCACGCCGCCGCCGCTCGAGACTCGCTCGCCAAGGCTCTGTACTGCCGCACCGTTGCCACCATCGTCCGTCGTGCCAACTCACTAAAACGACTGGGCTCCACCTTGGGTACCCTATCCTCCGACTCTAACGAATCAGTCCACAACCAAGACGCAGCATCACGGCGCGCCTCCACGGCCGGTGGTCGCTCGCGTGCCGGTGCGCACTCTATGGCCGCGCTTAACGACGCGGTGCGGCACGCCACCGACGGCTTTGTGGGCATCCTGGACATGTTCGGGTTCGAGGACGCGGCGCCCAGCCGGCTGGAACACCTTTGCGCGAACCTGTGCGCGGAGACGATGCAGCACTTCTACAACACGCACGTGTTCAAGTCATCGGCGGAGTCGTGCCGCGAGGAGGGCGTGGCGGGCGCGCTGGAGGTGGAGTACGTGGACAACGTGCCGTGCATAGACCTTGTGTCCTCGCTGCGCGCCGGTCTGCTGGCCGCGCTCGACGCCGAGTGCGCCGCCAAGGGCTCGCCGGAGCAGTATGTCGCCAGGATCAAGAACGCGCACAGGTGCAGGTCCTCCTACTCCTCCGTGCTGCCGTCCTCCTCGAGTTGACGGCCCCATCCTATTCTACGGTAGACTGTAACTCCCCTTACCTAAACAGTGGTAGAGCTACAATGCAGTTTGTTTCTAGCTGCAGAAAGGGTGGGTCAACTATACCAAGGTAGGACCGTGTCCTCACGGAATACCAGCGTAAAATAGCAGCATAATGCTGCTGTATTTCGTTTGGTGCGTATAGGGTTCCGGAGACGTTTATTACTGGTGGCGTGCCATTCTACCTCAGTCCTCCAGGGTTTGATGATTCCTTGTCAAGGATGAATGTAGATGTCATGGGCCGCAGGAATCACTTGCAACCAGGTGAACTGTGTGCTCGTTTAGCAGTCTCAAACCCCGGGCAGGGGATACCATGGCTCTATTCGCTAAGGCTTGGGACTAAAGGGCTGTCATAGTAATGGTCTAGAGCTTAATGGATGTGAATTCAATGTACGTCCAGTTGAAACAGAGCTGGCGCCAAAATATTGAATGAATTTAAATGATTTTTAAGAATACGGTACTGGCTGAACTTAGTTGTTAAAAAAATATAGCATAATATAAAAATCTAACGTGACGCCAACAGATCCAACTCCATCATTCTAGTCCGAATGTCTTGAATGGTATTCAAGTCACAGACTTGCCAAGTTATTGTTAGGCGTAAGATTTACGATTGATTTAGACGTAAAAGTGTACGTTATCAATACGACCCAGTAGGAGCGGACTCAATACCACAAGACAGCGAGCATGAAGACGATGTGTTCCCGTGGTCGTCACCAACGTCTGTGGACACTAGGAACGTTCCCCGCAACCACTCAGTATTTATTTATAAGATGGTTGCGTGAATACTAGTTCGGGTCTGCGGTCAGTGAGATAGGTGTGCTGGAGAATTGATGCCATGTCGTACGAGCCGGTGTCCCGTCGCACAGAACTCGCCTTCCACACCCCTTTGGAACGACACTAATACCGATGATGATATCCTGCTGCTGGATGGCTCTTATCCATCCGCCGGGAACGTCAGCCGCACGCAGTTAGTGATGAATCGGTGCTGCGCAGGGCCCACCCGCGGCTGTGCGAGGCGCGGCCGGCGCACGTGCGGCGCTTCGCCGTGCGGCACTACGCGGCCGAGGTGGTGTACGACGCGGCCGAGTTCCTGGACGCCAACCGGGACACCGTCCCCGACGACCTGCTCGCCGCATTTGATACGCGGACTTGCGAGTTTGGTTTCGCTACACATCTCTTCGGCGCTGAGCTCAAGGTTCGATACTGTTCGCAGGACATTTTGGATTGTTGATTTCTTGACCACATTGTTTAATTTGGTCATAATGTTAATATTTTGTGATCAGTTTTGAATTTTTTGTAAAATCAAGTCACAGCAATCCAACATAAGCGATCCTCTCTTGAAGATGCAGACGTTTTACTGCCTGCTAGACAATACAAGTTGATATTCTCCTAGATGGCAACATATCACGCGTCACATAAAACACATTGGTTTTTTGTAATATTGTGGTGCTGTAGTAACAAGGCAAGATGTCGGCTAACGTGCGTGATGTGCGCAGGCGCTGGCAGCCGGCGGCGGCACCACGGGGGCGCAGTTCCGCGCGTCGCCCACGGCGGCGGCGGCGGCGCTGGCGGCGGCGGCGGCCGAGGCGCCGGGCTCCACGCTCACGCAGGACTTCCACACGCGCCTCGACAACCTGCTGCGCACGCTCGTGCACGCGCGCCCGCACTTCGTGCGCTGCGTGCGCGCCAACGCCGCGGAGACGCCCATGCTGTTCGAGCGCGCCGTCGTCGCCAAGCAGGTAGCGACCTCACCCGGGGCACAGGTGCACGCGCTGCCCTGTCGCTCACATGCACCATTCGCCATATTTACATCCAAGGTGTAAAGATATCCAGCTTTGTCGTCATCAAGGAAGACGTCTCGCACAATAACAGTTAATTGTTGATGTTCAAAATTGAACTAACAATGGCCAAGTATTATTTTTAGTAATGAATGTTTCAAGAAAGTTTCAAAATGATGTAACAACAACAGCTTCAAATCCTCCCCCAGGTGCGCGCGCTGCAGATTCTCGAAACAGTACAACTGATGGCGAATGGGTACCCGCACCGCATGCGGTTCCGTGCGTTCAGCGCGCGTTACCGGGCGCTGTGGCGGCGCGGGGGGCGCGCTGGCGCGGGCGCGGCCGCCGCAGGGGGCGAGCGGGAGGCGGGCACGGCGTGCGCGCGCGTGCTGCGGGCCGTGGCCGCCGCCGCCGCTCCCCCTGCGCCCTCCTCCCCTGCCGCCGTACGCTGGGCGCTGGGCAAACGCCATGTTTTTCTCAGCGAGGGTATGCGACAGGTGAAAAATGCGTTAATATCATCTCACTCACTTTCTTTAATCAGGAAATAAAAAAAGAAGATTGCATTTAAGAACACCGGCCCAAGCATCTTGCTACCACTGTGGATTCGTAATATTCTCTCGTTTTCGGCTAACACCGTTTAAGATGACCCATCACTAAGTTTGGGGGAAGTCAATGGAGATAGAGGTTGAGGTTCGTGGTCTGTGGAGGCGTGTTGCCGGAGGAGTAAGGATGGAATGAAATAGCGATGAGTATTTTAATATTAAATTCCCGGACGTCATCCCCGCTGAGCTGCCTCCAGGCGGATGGTCACCGTAACGTGGGGGAGGCATGGCCTCTAACGGCCGGCATATCTTGACCGACACTCATATAACGTGTGCGAGGCAGTGAAGGCCATAATTTATTTGAGCTGGTGGCAAGCTCTTAGAACGTTAATATATCCGCAGGTGCTGGAACGCATGCGGCGCGCTCGGCGCCAAGCGGCGGCGGAGTGCATCCAGGCGGCGTGGCGGCGCCATCGCGGGCGAGCGCCGCGCCCCGCGCCCGCCGCTCCCGCGCCGCCAGCCCGCCCGCGCCCCGCGCCCATCGCCGGCACGCCGCCCCCCGACCCCCCCGACAAGTGCGACCCCACGCTCGTGAAGCGGACGTGTTCGCTTTTCGGACTTGATCTCGTGAGTACACAAACAACTGTCGATTAAAACTTGCTGCGCCGAGCGGCCCGGCCATGCTTTACCTGCTTCAGTTAAAGCAACGACCGGTTTCTCGATCTTAAACCAACGTAAAAAGTGGTTGGTAATACAACACATCACATATAGATTGACTTTGCTGTCTCTGGCATCAATGAAAAATAATGATAATAACAATAATTCTTTATTTCTCACCACACACAGTGGTAATGCTACGGAAACAATAAAATAGATACATGTGTTTGTGAGAGCTGGAGCTTGTACTAGGTGGACCTGCATCACAAGTCACCACCCCGCCCCATGTTGACCAGCACATGATAATAAATTAAAATAATGAAATATACTATAAAATAAAAAAATAAAATTTAGGACAATGTGGATTGTTGTAATTGGTGTGTGTTTGTGTATCAGAGAAACCTGTGACTACAATTAGTTTTATTATATAAATATGGCCCAAATAGCAGAGAAACCAGTGACTACAAGTAGTCTTATTATATAAATATGGCCCAAATAGCAGAGAAACCTGTGACTACAAGTAGTCTTATTATATAAATATGGCCCAAATAGCAGAGAGAAAACCTGTGACTACAAGTAGTCTTATTATATAAATATGGCCCAAATAGCAGAGAAACCTGTGACTACAAGTAGTCTTATTATATAAATATGGCCCAAATAGCAGAGAAACCTGTGACTACAAGTAGTCTTATTATATAAATATGGCCCAAATAGCAGAGAAACCTGTGACTACAAGTAGTCTTATTATATAAATATGGCCCAAATAGCAGAGAAACCCAGACTACAAGTAGTCTTATTATATAAATATGGCCCAAATAGCAGAGAAACCCAGACTACAAGTAGTCTTATTATATAAATATGGCCCAAATAGCAGAGAAACCTGTGACTACATTTAGTCTTATTATATAAATATGGCCCAAATAGCAGAGAAACCTGTGACTACAATTAGTCTTATTATATAAATATGGCCCAAATAGCAGAGAAACCTGTGACTACAATTAGTCTTATTATATAACATGGCCCAAATAGCAGAGAAACCTGTGACTACAATTAGTCTTATTATATAAATATGGCCCAAATAGCAGAGAAACCTGTGACTACAATTAGTCTTATTATATAAATATGGCCCAAATAGCAGAGAAACCTGTGACTACAATTAGTCTTATTATATAACATGGCCCAAATAGCAGAGAAACCTGTGACTACAAGTAGTCTTATTATATAACATGGTCCAAATAGCAGAGAAACCTGTGACTACAATTAGTCTTATTATATAAATATGGCCCAAATAGCAGAGAAACCTGTGACTACAAGTAGTCTTATTATATAAATATGGTCCAAATAGCAGAGAAACCTGTGACTACAATTAGTCTTATTATATAAATATGGCCCAAATAGCAGAGAAACCTGTGACTACAATTAGTCTTATTATATAAATATGGCCCAAATAGCAGAGAAACCTGTGACTACAAGTAGTCTTATTATATAAATATGGCCCAAATAGCAGAGAAACCTGTGACTACATTTAGTCTTATTATATAAATATGGCCCAAATAGCAGAGAAACTCAGACTACAATTAGTCTTATTATATAAATATGGCTCCAAATAGCAGAGAAACCTGTGACTACAATTAGTCTTGTATTATATAAATATACCCAAATAGCAGAGAAACCAGTGACTACAAGTAGTCTTATTATATAAATATGGTCCAAATAGCAGAGAAACCTGTGACTACAATTAGTCTTATTATATAAATATGGCCCAAATAGCAGAGAAACCTGTGACTACAATTAGTCTTATTATATAAATATGGCCCAAATAGCAGAGAAACCTGTGACTACAATTAGTTTTATTATATAAATATGGCCCAAATAGCAGAGAAACCAGTGACTACAAGTAGTCTTATTATATAAATATGGTCCAAATAGCAGAGAAACCTGTGACTACAATTAGTCTTATTATATAAATATGGCCCAAATAGCAGAGAAACCTGTGACTACAATTAGTTTTATTATATAAATATGGCCCAAATAGCAGAGAAACCAGTGACTACAAGTAGTCTTATTATATAAATATGGCCCAAATAGCAGAGAAACCCAGACTACAATTAGTTTTATTATATAAATATGGCCCAAATAGCAGAGAAACCTGTGACTACAATTAGTCTTATTATATAAATATGGCCCAAATAGCAGAGAAACCTGTGACTACAATTAGTCTTATTATATAAATATGGCCCAAATAGCAGAGAAACCTGTGACTACAAGTAGTCCTATTATATAAATATGGTCCAAATAGCAGAGAAACCTGTGACTACAATTAGTCTTATTATATAAATATGGCCCAAATAGCAGAGAAACCTGTGACTACAATTAGTCTTATTATATAAATATGGCCCAAATAGCAGAGAAACCTGTGACTACAATTAGTCTTATTATATAAATATGGCCCAAATAGCAGAGAAACCTGTGACTACAATTAGTCTTATTATATAAATATGGTCCAAATAGCAGAGAAACTCAGACTACAATTAGTTTTATTATATAAATATGGCCCAAATAGCAGAGAAACCCAGACTACAATTAGTCTTATTATATAAATATGGCCCAAATAGCAGAGAAACCTGTGACTACAAGCAGTCTTATTATATATAAATATGGCTCCAAATAGCAGAGAAACCTGTGACTACAATTAGTCTTATTATATAAATATGGCCCAAATAGCAGAGAAACCTGTGACTACAATTAGTCTTATTATATAAATATGGCCCAAATAGCAGAGAAACCTGTGGCTACAATTAGTTTTAAAAATAAACGCATTTGTAACACGTCCTTATATTTTTCCATGTTTTGTGAGTATGGCGTAATGACATGTTGTTTTAGAACAGTATGTTTTCGTATTCTACCTGGGAGTAACTCGATGTAAGATTTAAAGTAAAGATTCTTGTCAATTAAAATTCCAAGAAATTTGGTGTTACAATTCTCAAGAGTCATAACCGCATCCGGTACTTTAGCATCCGGTTTTGGCAAATTAACCATAATGTAACATCTACAATACGAGGGTACCGTAATATTTCGAATAGAAACCTTTCTAAGAGTAAACAAACAATGGCACCACAAGCAATAGATACACAACATATAGAACAGTAGTGAGTGCGGCTCCGCGCATCCCCGCGCCTTGCTGCTCAACAGTCGTCAACATTAGCTAGACACTCGAGTAGTCACTAGTTCATTACAAGTTTTATCTAATATTGTTAATAGTGAACAGTCATCATTAATAGTTAGTTACTTTTAGGTCATCAGCGTAAAGTATTGTGTCGCTGCATTGTATGTCATTTAAAACATTAGCGTAACATCAGTAACACTCACAAACACTATTTATTTAGAATAGAACTAGTCATCACGTGTTTTATTTGTTATTGATAAAAGCACACCACAATCTTCCTAACGAGCGACGAGACAGCCTGTTGCGCCCGAGCCTTATTCCGATTGTCTTTGCTATTTCTGTATTAGTTTATGATAAAAATCTTGTGATACAAGAGCATATTTCAGTAACTTTTGATGTAGTCGATGGATCAGAGATATTATTCATAATGTTATGATAAATATCGTTCCAGGAACGGCCTCCGCCTCTGCCCCCATCCCGCGCGTACACGGTGTCCAACGGCGTGAAGCTGGGCTACCCGCAGCAGCGCGTGCTGGCGGCCGACTGGGCCGACGAGAGCGGTGCCCTGCGCCTGCGCGCCGGAGACACCGTGCTGGCGCTAGGCGCGGCGCGGCGTGGCCACGTGGCAGTACAGGTAAGCGGCAGCTGCACCGCAACACTGGCAGCATTGCTCCCGTGCTCTTGTCTCGCGTTTCTTTTAATTATCTCGGAGTCAGGAAATACTTTCAATGATACCAACATATAGGTATATATTTCGCATTACCGGCCAAAAACCAGTACTCCACCGACTACGGGACTCGAGGTCTACAAGCGTGTGTGCTGATCTTTTGTAAGAACATGCCGCTTTTCTGTCAGCTTTAGCCTTGGGCTCGATAAATCGCTCAATATCCAGAATGGACTAGACTCGACATCTATAACTGAAGACTCTCGGCATATTCCGAGTTTGTCCCAGAGTACGGTTTCCTTTCCGCTGTAAATAGTGTTGCATGTGTATTGGTAGCACCCCTGGACTCCGGAGTGACCTGCAATGTGAATCTACCCGGCCTCGCTTACAGGCAATGTGTTTGATTGTAACACCATTGTCGCTGTTTGTAGTGTTACTGTTAAAGTGTAAGTCGTCCCAGTGAGTCCTTTGAAAATTACATCATAATAGGACAAGAGCTGACGGTGGACGAGATTTTCTCATAAAACTTTATTATTAATAATATCATTAAGTTTTGAACATATAAATAGATTAACATATAAATACATTTACATATAAAAACATTTACATATAAATAGATTTACATATAAATAAATTTACATATAAATACATTTACATATAAATAAATTTACATATAAAAACATTCACATATAAATAGATTTACATATAAATAAATTTACATATAAATACATTTACATAATAATAGATTTACATATAAATACATTTACATTCTAGTCTGATCAGTTCGCTCTCTGCAGGCAGGAGCTGCTGACATTTATTTTTCGTTATCCATCACCACCTCGTGTGCAACACAGCATTAGACAAGGAGTCTAATGCTGGAGTAACACAATACTTGCACGTGTTGTTACTCCAGCATTAGATTACATATATTTGTGTATATATCGTGCTGTGTACTGTCTACTATAACTTACGCAACTAGATGTTGTGCATAATGATTGTATTACATATCACTATTCGTTGTTCTGGTGTGAGTCTGTGAGGAGCGAGTGGTTGAGGTCGCTGTGGCACAATACATTTGATGGCATGTGATGAAGGTGTCCCGTGTGCAGGTGGTGGGCCGCTCGGGGCCGGTGCCCGTGCCGCACGGCGTGCTGGCGCCGCCGCGCGCGCCCCCGCCCGCCCCCGTCCCGCAGCCAGCACCACACGAGTAACACTGCTAGCACGCACCGACCGAGTTGAAGGCCGGAGCAACGAGCGACGTCTACAATGTGTTTGCGACAAGTTTGTTCGCGGCGACTGGGGCACGGCGCGACGGGACGATATTTGATTATGAGACCAAACACGGACGTTTCTAAGCTCACTGGAGACTGGCGAGAACAATTCCACTTGTAACGGATTATTTATTGCTTTGACATGAATATCTTAGGACATAGATGTATCACATTCACGCTAAAGCAAATAAACGTACGACGTCATCATTCTATTTCCGTAATAAACTGAAATATACATAAAATACCAATCGGTGCTTATTGCTTTAGTAGCAATTATGTAATAGTAACAATTGTTTCAACACCGAAAATACAAAAATGCTGCCGACGGTCGCACAATCATATAGTATTTCATACTAAGCAAAATGTATGAAATTAAAAATAATGAAGACGTCAGCGGGACGCGACTGTTGTCTCGCGGAACTTACATGTATGACGAACTGATCACTTCTGCGGTGCCTTATATACTACGAGTTAAGTGTAAATAATAAAATAAGTATTTATGTGAGCGGGCGGGCCTCCATTCGCACGTCGTTTATGATACGTTATATATATACGTCATTGTTTACGATACGTTATATATATACGTCATTGTTTACGATAAGTTATATATATACGTCATTGTTTACGATACTATATATATATACGTCATTGTTTACGATACTATATATATGTCATTGTTTACGATAAGTTATATATATACGTCATTGTTTACGATACGTTATATGTCATTGTTTACGATAAGTTATATATATACGTCATTGTTTAAGATACGTTATATATATACGTCATTGTTTACGATACGTTATATGTCATTGTTTACGATAAGTTATATATATACGTCATTGTTTAAGATACGTTATATATATACGTCATTGTTTACGATACGTTATATATATACGTCATTGTTTAACATATCCCTGGCTACTGTTAAATTTAGCATGTAGTGCAACTGTAAAGTGAATCGACGCGTTAGGTTAGTGTAAGTACACATGCGGCGGACACGAACACGCGTCGACCATGCGTTCCACACTTGTGTTATCAGGTGACGAGACCACCAGCGAGGCACCTCTCGCTCCACTCGTTCCGTTGTTAATGGGATCGAGCCACGACGCAACCGGTATGTAGCTCCACCGAGGACGGACCAGGCCATCATAGTACTGACTACTGTTCGTATGGCTAGGGGTGAGGACGCACGTCATCCCGTAACTTACGGATGATGTTGCGATGGCCACAGAGATCACCCGCCAGCAGGGAGCTGCTGCTGCCACTACTGTCGTTAAGAGTCCTGGTTAGTAATCTTTATCACAACGCCGTGGGATCGAGGTCACGCCACGTCTGCGCGTACGGCTTGCCAACGAGTCTGCTACACTTACTTGACAACTTTATGTAATAGATGATAAGGTACGGTACAAAATAAACATTATATTTTAATTTACAAATTCTTTTATTTCTAGTAGTCAATACACAAAATACCTCTGGAATGTAAAAAAGCAGTGCCGACCGGCGCGGCCGCTCGGCGCCCGGAGCTCTACTACAACTGCCACAGCGACCTATGTCAATGACTTCTAGCAAAATCAGCGCTGTATAAAATATAACAGATATATTTAAGTTTGTTCAGGAATTAGGATGAAATTCCATGGAGAGAGCACCGCGCGGCCGGCGCCGGGCTCGCGCCTGCCAGCGACTGCCCGACACCCAGCGGCGCTCGTGGAGCCGCTATGGTCACGCGATAAATTTGCTTTACAACATTGAAAAGTTCCGTCTAAACTTTCACAACGTAAATCTATATTGAACACGAAACACGCGTCAAATCATTCTCCGACCACAAATTAGCATAACAATTATTTTAAACATTTCGTACAAACGTGCAGAACATAGAAAACATTAGAAGCAAACACGCGATAGCTCTCAGGCGCTTCGTGCAATTTCTCTCTCCGTCACTTAATAACAATTGAATATAAAGTGGAACGGTGGAGACGTAGGAGTCCAGGTCGACTTGGCAGAGCATCAGCACAGTACACCTGGTGTCGTAGACCGCGCTACTGACGCTCGTGTCGTCAAGTGTTGCCATGTCTGCCTTTAAAATTCTAAATATATCAAATAACTTTTTTAAATACATAAAATATTTCACAACACTTTAATAGTAAAATTTTAAGCATTTTCACAAATAACAATTTTGATGCATATCCAAATATATTTTCTTATCATAATTATCTAAAATTTATAAATTTCAATAAAGGTGATCTTAAATTCATACCTACTGAAGAAGAGACATACAGGGAGGCGAGCTCATGGACCGCGCTTGGACAAAGGAACACAGTCACCTGATGATGGTGGGGGCCCGCATTCGTCGTAATCGCGGACAAGTTACAAGAAATGCTTCTTTACGAGCAATTGCAACTGAATTTTCTAACCAAACGAAACATATCACACTAAAGGCGTTTGCCATTTAATGCTTCTGCTTCGCGAGAACTCCATCGGTCCAGGGCAAACCTATCGTGCCATGGTCAGATTGTAGCCACAACAAGACTTAATCAAATATATGAGCATTGAATAGAGGTATACTACGTACAGAACAAAGTCGGGACAGGAGTCCCCTGAGCTACTGAAAATTTGGCCTCTCGGTTAGGGTACACGCGCACTACTCGGAAAAGACATTTACAGTCAACGAACTTCGGGCGCTACGACATGCATTCGAGTGCACCGTAGCACCGACGTACAGGAAGTAGTGGCAGGTGGAACGCGTCCACGTACTGAAGACAACTCAGACATACAGACACACGACCGTTACATATAAACTTGTAAAGTACAAAACGATAAAAATGTATATAAAAAGCAATAATACGGTAGTAGTGCAGTAAAGGCATTGTTTAACTAAATATTCTCCCCAACAAACCGACACACCCTGACGGTTTTTCCACACAGGCGCCATACTTGGAGCGGGACAGCGGAAGTGTGGTGGAGAGAGACAAAGTAATTTCATCATCCTTGTCTTCTCCCGACCTCGTGACTAACAACTGTCAGTCGCACACAAAAATAGCTGCCCACGTATTCACGTCGAAGGGAAACTCCTTCCGGGAAAGAAGGATTCCCGACTCAACATGCTACACTAAACACTACCAAAAGCAAGTTCGGTCCCAGCGGAGGCGCACCGTAAGGCTACTTAAGGACCCAGACTTGGTTGAAGCCAACCGGCTTAGTCTCGAATGCGGATGTGAGGCTGCCAACCTTTGTTTTACAGGATACATTTTTGGAAGTGTGCCGAGGAGTTACGTAACGTGATCCTGCCATCCACTCCTCGCATGTAATGCGGCGGCCGTCCATCCTCCCGCGGGTACTCCGCTCAGTCGAACAAAACTATATGTTTCGTCCTTTATAATGGAAACATCGGAGGGTTGATATAATTTGCCTGCGGCAGTCTTTCCGTCCCAGTATATTGTGGGTGTCTTCAAGCGAAGACTGAATAAGCATTTGCTGAGCTGGTGCGTTTTACCTTCAACGTCTACATAATAGAAATTAACACCAGATGGGATTGTAGACAAGCACTGGCTTGTCATCCATTTAAAAAATACATTATAGACTGACATGGGTTTTCTGAGGCGTTCAAACAAACATGACACCTGTGTAACACCCGCGGGCGTGTCGGTGTCGGTGTCGGTGTTGCCACCTCCGGCTGCGCGATGGTCTTTGCGTCACGGCAACACGCCATAACAAGTGTAAACAGCATTAACATTGAACATAACTTATATTAATTGCTATAAATAGATGTTACTTTCCGAAAATGCAGTAAATATCTAGAAATGCATTGAGTACAATATATTCTTTTTAATTTCTGGTTGTGAGTGGCGTGCCACACGTTACATAACGTTTTATTATAATTAACACTTTTATATGAAAACTTTTACCGTCAGTGGAATCTCATTACATTTGTACTTGTGAGTACGGCACGCGCTTGTGTACACGTGCGCGGTGGCGTCACATGGAGAACACCGACCTTACACCAAAGATTGGGCGTCTTGCGCCAATTGAACACACGCGATAAGGCAGTGACGTGGGCGGCCCCACTTGAGCTCGTAAACACTATGATAAACTAAGAATAATCGTATACGCCGCGTGTCTAGGCAACGCGGGTATTTTAACGATTGGTAAATTAAAAAATCTCACCTATGATATGATATATGGTGCTTATCTGTATCCACACCAACTTCCTAAGTTCAAACCTTAAAGTAGAGAACTTCATAAGGTGACGGTGAACTAGCGTGGCTCGCACCGCACTCGACCGTCCGCGACACTCACGCAGCCAAATAACTACACGCACGAGTGTCAAGTAGAGAACTCAATATATAATCGAGTAACAGAGTGCTCTTGTTCTATTCGAGTGACACTCCGGTCGTGTTCTATTCGAATTAGTAAATGTTGGCTGGTTGAAAATGTGTGAAATTAAATATAAACTTGATAGAGAGGTTCAACGATTGTTCAAAGGGTAAATGTGATGAAAGTCTTCCGCTTGTCTTCTTCGTGTCCACTGGAGGTGAAGAGTGCCCGGCAGAAGAGCGGGCAGCCACGCCGCTACTCCCGCGATATGGGCGTGCTGCTGCTGACCGCGTGGCGCTCCAGCGAGGAGGTGGGCGTGAGCGGGGCGCCCTCATCCGCGCCGGGCGCCCCGCCGTCCGCGCCGCTCAGCGAGGCGAACACGGTGCTGGCGGCCACCGCACGCACGCACCGCCGCTGCTCCGCTGCGGACATGCGCACAGGTCTCGTCTTCACTTGTTCATAGTAACAACGTATAGATCGTTAAACATCATTATTAATAATTCATAAAAAAGGGGCGCGGGCAGAATACCAGCATAAAATAGCAGCACAACGCTGCTGATGAGTGCAGGGATCCGGAGACCTTTATTACTGGTGACGTGGCATTCCATCTCTGTCCCCAAGGGTGACAACGTATCTGCATTGTGATTCTTGTCAAGGATGAATGAAGATGTCGTGGGCCGCAGGAATCACTTACCATCAGGTGAACTGTGTGCTCGTTTGTTATTCTCAATGTAATAAAAAAAAAATAAAGAAGAGATATTTGTAAGGCCGCAGTGCGGCGGCGCGGCGAACTGCGCTCCAGCACCGTCGGTTCTACAGACAGGAGTAGGATCTATATATATACATACCCTGCCGACAAGTTTAACACCGCACATAAACAACATAATTATCCATCAATTGTAATAAAATCCCAATCTCCTGAAAACACGTGTTTCTAACTTATTATTACCCTAGTTTACTTGGGTTTGTTCACAAACAATTTCAATTAGTCTAAACCTGGAAGACTTCATAAAATGGGAAAAGCTCGAAAAATTAGCAGTGAATTGCGTTCTGCCATCGTTGTTTTACATAATGAAGGCAAATCCGAACGTGACATTGCTTCACAACTGAAGTTATCGAAGACTTGTGTTCATGGCACAATAACACGATACAGGGAGACAGGCAATTTTCAAGATCGTCCACGCTCGTGAAGGCCGAGCGCTACCAGCAAACGAAATAGACGCTTAACAGAACCAGAAATCTGCGTTGAAGTAAACAAAACCCGAGTTAAACCTTTATCATTGACTACAGTAAAACGGCGACTGAGAGATGCGAGGTTGATGGTGGCGTTGCCGTTCGAAAACCTCTGCTAAGGCCGCAAAACAAGAAAAATCGGATGCAGTGGGCTCTTGTCCATCGAGATTGGACTAAAGATTTTAAAAAAGTGCTTTGGACCGATGAATCCAAGTTTGAACTATTCGTTTCAAAACGTAGAATTTACGTTCGACGCAGTGCCCAAGAAAAGATGATGTCAGATTGTGTAATCCCAACAATCAAGCATCATGGTGGTTCAATTATGGTCTGGGGTTGCTTCTCAAAATGATGTAGAGGATATTTAGAAGAGAAAGAGGCACAAGAGGTGTTAAAACATGGTTTGGCCTCCTCTGAGCCCGGATCTCAATCCCATTGAACTTTTGTCGGAAGAGCTTGATAGGAACGTCCGTAACCGTGGCCCATCCACACGAGAAGAAATGTGGAATGCTTTATGCGAAATTTGGAACAATATCACAAGACACTTTTAACAAATTGATTGCCCGTATGCCTAGACTTGTGAAAAAAGTCATGAAATGTAAAGGAGGATTTTTTGATGAAAAATCAGTTTAGCTAACTATAGGCTTTTTTTGCATGGACTGTTAATATTTCTTTACGCTTTTAAAGTATATTGTTTGTCAATCAATGTTCTATTAGATTATTAAACAGGTTAATTAAACATTTAATATTTTATTGGAGTTTAACTTTATTTTCCTACTTTAATTATGGTGGTCTTAAACTTTTGGCCGGCAGTGTACATTACATTGGAATTTCTTCTAATGAACTCCTGTTTGTAGTTCACATAAAATACAATAAAAAAATCCAACAAACAAATACTTAATAAAATTAAAAAGTTAACAATTTTATCGATGATTTAAATGTGGTCTCTGGCCACTTTATTTTCCTACTTTAATTAAGGTGGTCTTAAACTTTTGGCCTGCCGTGTATATACATATTTTGATTATCATGTAACCGTTAAGCAATAATTAGCAGCAGCAGGCAGCTCAGGGAGTTATCAGTTGCAATTGGTGGAGCAAGTTCCACTAAATACATGGCCGATCAAAACATAGCAGTTATGATATCAGCGGTAATACGTTATCGGTTATTTCGGTGGCGGGCGCGTTGCGGCTGGGTTATCTATAGCGGACCGGCGTGACGCACGCAAGATGAGGAAGCTGCGGGCCTCACATCTGTAATAAAGCCCACACAACACAACGCACGAAATCGATCGGCGCGACACCACAACAAACGCTAGGACACCTGGACAACTCCCAGGAAGGCTTTCAGCATTAGTATGCAGGCGAACGGCATCGGCACACTTTATGGTATGCCCTCCGCTCCATGCGGAGGAGTCGCTGCAGGCAGTCACGTGCACCGCCTGTCGCGCTCGGCAGACGCCAGGGTGCGCCCGGCCGCCTCGCACGCGGCACGTACGCGAGCTCACGACCTTGTTCGTTGGTAATGGAGAAACCGATTCCTTCAGCTTATGTAGATGTTTAGTTTGTTTGTGAATATGTTAGTCGTATGATTATAAAGCGTTTACTTTATTATCACGTCGTATTTACAAACTATGAAATCAGTTGAAAAGGCAAAAGAAACCGGCGGTTGAAACTATTTGACTTGTGTTCAGGGAAGCTGTTTGCTCCTGTTTTTGCAAGCGAGACGACAGTGCAGGTGGTGGGACAAACGATATTTTAGAAGAAATACACTTGGAACGCCGCGCATGAAAAAAGCCGAATAGAAGTATGATGCAAGATGATAAGACCAGAAGTCATAAAGTTATGCCGTGTTAACTTTACCGACATTTCAGAATTAGCCTAAACAGGAGTTTCTTCGAAGCAACAGTGGCCGCGAACGTGAAGTTGTTATCAAGTGGCCAGAATAGATATGCCGACTAACCCTGGCGGTTACGATTTCATTTGAGGATAAAGAACTTCTGCCAGTACGCACCGCAACTCCCGAGACTGCTGGGGGGAAGTTGCTCATGAGATTTGGTACACTTTTTGTATTTTTGGTGCGCCTTCAACTCTTCGGTCAGGTATTTTGTGGTCGCGAGTTTGTTTCATAGAGGAACGGTTTGAAAACAGTTCATAGAATACCTCGGCTTGTGCAATGCGAGGAAGCATAGAACGAGAAAATCAACGTCAAGCAGTATATAGGAAGCGTAAATGTTCTCCGTTCGATGTGACCCGCGCCGGTGTGGCACTCGTGCCTGTCTCGTACCGATCATGTTATGCAGGTTGTCGACGAGCACCTCGGTGTTGCAAGTGGCGTCCACGGCGCGCTGCAGGAACGCCGTCCAGGTGCTGAGCTCCGCCTCCTGCAACACAAGCACACACAGTCAATGCCGCTCAGCAACCCAGCACCACAACACTATTCCGTTTGTTCGCATCCAACTCCTTACTATTAACATTTCAAAATATCCTTTTAAGAAAATAATGATATTAGTTATTTGTTTATTACATTATTCTTAAATGATATAATAACTGTTTGGTGGTCGGTTCCTCTCCCGCAGAGTCAATAAACATCGTCACCATCATCACGGCCTGTCCGCGGTCCGCACCCAGTGGCTGCCCGCAGACTCGTGCAGCTCGTCACCCCGTCTGGTGGGGGTCGACCACACTACGACTGCCAGTCCGAGGTTGCCACTCAACGTCCTCCCTTCACCAACGGGTATCGGTTCTACGAGCTCTATGGCCAATAAATATGCAAATGATAAATATAGACCTTTAGATAAGCCCTTATAATACTTCAGCAGTGTGTACATGTCTACATGTCCACATGTCGGGGCCGGCGGACAAGCGGTGATGACGATGATGTCCTCGTGGTTACTGCCACATGACATCAACCGTGCACAATGTAATATGTTGCCCCATAAGCATTTGTGCTAACACAGAGGCACGCACTGGAATGTATGCACAACGCAGCATCAAGGACACGGAGCACACAAACGCCACACTTATCCGTAAAAAGCCAAAATCAACAACTTATGATTCACAGATATTATTCTTCGACTGGGAATCGAGCCCGCGACCCGCCACGCAGCAGATAGGAAGCCACTGCTCCCTGCGGCCGCTGTACAAGTGGGCTGTATGTGTACTAGCCATTTTGCAAGCGATTTGATTATACAGTAAAAACATTTTAGAACAAAATGCCGTTTCTTCTGGGTTGCGATTAATTGGAGATGGATTCATTTTCCAACAAGATAATAATCCAAAGCATAGCTCAAAATGATGTAGAGGATATTCAGAAGAGAAAGGAGCACAAGGGGTGTTAAAAACATGGTTTGGCCTCCTCAATCCCGGATCTCAATGCCATTGAACTTTTGTGGGAAGAGCTTGATAGGAAAGTCCGTAATCGTGGCCCATCCTCGCAAGAAGAAATGTGGAATGCTTTATGCAAAATTCGGAACAATAGTCACAAGACACTATTAACAAATTGATTGCCCGTAAGCCTAGACTTGTGAAAAAAATCATAAAATGTAAAGGAGGATTTTTGATGAAAAATCAGTTTAGCTAACTATAGACTTTTCTGCATGGACTGTTAATATTTCTTTACGCTCTTAAAGTAAATTGTTTGTCAATTAATGTTCCATTAGATGATTAAACAGGTTAATTAAACATTTAATATTTTATTGGAGTTTTACTTTATTTTCCTTAAATAAGGAGGTCATAAACTTTTGGCCGGCAGGGTACATCATACATAAATCAGCTCTCATAATTTCCCTTTGAACAGAATGAGCGAGCAAATTTCGCTAAAAGTTTCATGAAGCCTTTTGTCTTCCCACTTCACTTTGCTAATGGCATGTTGCCGACGTGCGGCGGCTTTGACTACTGACGACGGAACATTCAGTCACACTTGTAAGACTCAACCATCATTGCCTTGTGATGGGTACAGCATCAAGAGTAGAGGAACCAGCCCTGTTCTCAACATGGAAATTACCCATCGTAGTGGATACAAGCAATTTTCCAGGTCAATCAGAAGGTCCACGTGGTCATAATATTGCATTGTTGAGGTTTCTTCATGTTTGATTCCCGATCGAAAAAGCTATTGTACAAAAAAAAATGGTTCATAGGTCTTGGTACAATGTATGTGTCGCCCGTGTCCCCGTAACTACATTTGAAACTCTCCGACTTCACTACACTACACTATATCGAACTAGAAAACGGGACAAGTGTGCGCTCTTACATTTGCGAGATTGCTTGGCACTATAATTTATCGTGCGTTGACGTCATCTGGTATCACCAGCACAGTCTCAGCGGTCCAGATCGTCTCCACCGTGGACAGGTTTTCGTGCCGCAGGCCGGCAGCCCCTAATCCTCGCGCTCCTAACGCGGCCACTCAGATAAGATGGCCTCGTTTCCCTTACGCAGTCTGCGGACACCTGACATTATCGGACTGTTTTGTGTTCAATAGCGAGATAGCGCAAACCGTATCATCGGCTTCTTTCAGTTCGTTCACTACGTCTAATTCGTTTTTGTCTGCGATGTCATACGTGAACTCATGTATATAAAACTTGTGCGAGACGCACTTTAAAATTGACATATCTACTATTTGTTAACTTATTTAGGGGGCAGGGGGCTGACCATGTAGCTCGTGGAACTTACAACAGACAGGGGTCAAGGTTCTGGAGTGGCAACCTGGGGCTGGTCGCAGGGTAAGATGACCCCTCCACAGATAGAGCCACGAACTATTTAGGTTTGCGGGAAGTCTATGGATGCAAGTTGGTTGGCCTCCGTTCTCCGCGGCAATCTGTCGGGAGTGTCTTTGTTCAGCAGTGAACTAGTAACCTTCGCACATTATAGGGCAAGCAAATAACTCCATGGTCGCTGCTGAGGCGGAAAAAACAAACATTTTTTTTAATAACAGTCATGGAAACATGAGTGTTTGTAAAAATGAGTCGGGAGTTGTTGGCAGGCCATGCTAGAGATTGCTGCCAATGTCCGCACCCGCGTGGGTCCGCGCTGTGGAGATATTATGAATATTCATTTAAAAAGTTAGTGGGACGATGGTCGTACTAAACATTGCAGTAAAGAGTGCCGAGTGCGCCGCCACCAGGTCTCCGTGAACACGTTACGTCCAACAATAAACCGCTAAATGTAAAGCATCATCAATATCGGGCCGCTGGAGCCTGGGTAATGGCACTTTATATGGTCACACCCCCACCGTGAGTCGTGCTCCGCAGACCGCGATCCTGGCGCTACCACGGCAACGAGTGTTTTTATCAAAGGTTTACACACACAATCTTTACAAAGTACCTTTTACGCCGACCATCGGTAAATTATCGACCAGTGTTTTGAGGAGTTGCTCGGTTTAATTCCAGCCGATAAGTTTGAACATCTTACATAGCGACAGTATTCAAAATTTTACCCATCATCTGCCACGCACCGCTACTTTGTGGAATCAGTTGTCGCCAGCGGTACACCCGAACCGAATCGACTTAGGGACCTTCAAGACAAGAGCCTACACCTTTCTTGCACCGGTCACATGCCCCTATCACCTATTTTATAAAAAAAAAGCTAAATAAATTTAATAATATTTTTTTATGGATTCCTGCAAGACAACTGACTATTTCAGATGTAAGGCACTAACTTACATACTGTAGGCCGCGGTGTGAGGACAGCGTCGTTCACCTCGATACATTCACGATCATTCAAAGCGAACAGCCATTGAACGCACGCACAAAGAAAGCTTCGATAATGCGGGTGTCGGGAACCGGTTCCTCCCACGGATACACCATCGCTGCCCTGCTCCGGAAGCACTTCCAAGAAACCTTCGAAAGTGGAGCGGTTCAATCGACTTATGTACACCACATACACTGCCGGCCAAAAGTTTAAGACCGCACATAAACAACATAATTATCTATCATAATCATAATTATTTTATTTTATTTTATTTTATTAGGAAAACTTACAGCTATTACTTATAATAATACAGAATAAGAATAAATTTAATACAGACAAATATAAATATAAATAGTATAATGTTGAGGTGACGCAAGTTATTAAAGTATTGTTGGCTGCATTTGGTAAGGTGCAAAAAGGATCTATATCCGTACCAAGCGAATTTATATAATTGCCAGTCCTGAACATGAAATAGCTACTTCTATAGTTCGTACGAGTCGCAGGCACGAAAAGCAATGTTATTTATGTGCTTATCGAAAATAAGTTTGGAATCATGAAGTATTCCAAGGTAATAAAGTCCCATAGGATAAATAAAAGAAATGCGTATATTCTATTGTTAGTATCGAATATTTAAATAAGTCATTCTTTTGTTTACTTTCAAGTTATTGGATCATAAAAATCTATTGTCTTCAAACACCGACAAACGCTGCGCTAGAGCCAGGTGGTTGTCGTATTAATATTTTTATAATATCCTCGTTACTAATTACTTTGCTTTTGTTACGTATTGGTAGCTAATTATTTATTTATTATTTAGCTCCTAAAAACACGTGTTTCTGACTTATTATTACCCGAGTTTACTTAGGTTTGTTAACAAAAAATCTCATATAGTCTAAACTTGTGGTTTCTACAGTGGAGACGTCATAAAATGGGAAAAGCTTGAGAAATTAGCAGTGAAGTGCGTTCTGCCATCGTTTTCTTACATAATGAAGGCAAATCCGAACGTGACATTGCTTCACAACCGTTATCGAAGACTTGTGTTCATGGCACAATAACTTGATACAGGGAGACAGGCAGTTTTCAAGATCGTCCACACTGGGGAAGCCCGAGAGCTACCACGTCTAGTGAAGATAATTTCATTGTTGTTACCAGCAAACGAAATAGACGCTTAACAGCATCACAAATCCGCGTTGAAGTAAACAAAACCCGAGTTAAACTTTTATCAATTGACTACAGTAAAACGGCGACTGAGAGATGCGAAGTTGTATCGTCGCGTTACCGTTAGAAAACCTCTGCTTAGGCCGCAGATCGAGAAAAAACGGATGCAGTGGGCTCTTGCCCATCGAGATTGAGATGAAGAAGATTGTAAAAAAGTGTTTTGGACCGATGGATCCAATTTTGAACTATTCGGTTCAAAACGTAAAGTTTACGTTCGATGCAGTGCTCAAGAAAAGATTATGTCAGATTGTGTAGGCCCAACAATCAAGCAAGGTGTGGCTCAATTATGGTCTAAGGTTGCCATGGAACTGGCGATTTGATTAAAATTTAAGGAATTTTGAAAAAGTTACAGTAAAAAAACATTTTAGAACAAAATGCCGTTTCTTCCGGGTTGCGATTAATTGGAGATGGATTCATTTTCCAACAAGATAATGATCCAAAGCATAGCTCAAAATTATGTTGAGGATATTTAGAAGAGAAAGAGAGGCACAAGGGGTGTTAAAAACATGGTTTGGCCTCCTCTGAGCCCGGATCTCAATCCCATTGAACTTTTGTGGGAAGAGCTTGATAGGAACGTCCGTAACCGTGGCCCATCCACACGAGAAGAAATGTGGAATGCTTTATGCGAAATTTGGAACAATATCACAAGACACTTTTAACAAATTGATTGCCCGTATGCCTAGACTTGTGAAAAAAGTCATAAAATGTAAAGGAGGATTTTTTGATGAAAAATCAGTTCAGCTAACTATAGGCTTTTTTGCATGGACTGATAATATTTCTTTACGCTTTTAAAGTATATTGTTTGTCAATCAATGTTCTATTAGATGATTAAACAGGTTAATTAAACATTTAATATTTTATTGGAGTTTTACTATATTTTCCTACTTTAATTAAGGTGGTTTTACACTTTTGGTCTGCAGCGTACATACATAAATACGACATTATTTACTAATGGTGAATATAAGGCTTAAATTATTTGAATACGGAATGAAAGTGGGTTAAAAAATCACTTTACACAGCCCCGACCTCGATCACCGTGATACTACGGGCTAATTTGATAGAGCCACGATGCAGTTCACTTCAAGTTTCGTGTAAATAGGTCGCCTCGACCGAGAGAGGGTGTAGTCCCTTAGTCAAATAGCAGCATGATACTGCTGTTTAATCTGGTGAGTGGAGGGGCTGGTGTCGAAACACTCTATCTCAATGCTCTGGTGACAATGCGAAGGTGAATATGGGTGTCGTGCAGGCCGCAGGAAGCACTTACCCTCAGGTACAACCTCAATACAATACAAGGCAATTAAAGAACATTACGTTACGTGATTGAAACATACGCTTCCCAGAGTTCTACGCGTGAGTCACTTGTGGACGTGACGTGAGGTAATTCGATAGTTATAAACCTGTTGTAGCCAAAAGCTCATTAGCAAGGCAACAACCAACCTCAGCACCCTCCAGGGTGAACAGAGCACAACGAACAGAAGCCTTGCAAGTGTAAACCGTAACGACGGGCCGCACGGGACGGACAGGAGACGGGCACGGGACGCGCACGGGAGCAGGGCAGCTCTAATTGTCTGTACATTCCAATGAGAGCAGGAGAGATTAGAGTAAGCAGCTCCATGTACAGTACATTTAAACGAACGGTGTCCGTGTGACGGAGCTCGGGCGCGGCCTCGCCACGTCACGTCACTGCAACTTGTAAAAATATCTTACGAAGAGCGATAGCATGCAACCAAAATAAATGTGAGCTCATCTTATGATTTCCTTATGAAAGCAAATTATTATTCAGACCTTCTGGTCCACTGCATGTCAACGTGCCCCCGATCCTATTGCATATGCATTACATCACATCGGGAGGCACTACCAGTGAGAACCTATGTTTGCGCAATTGCTTACGGCACACCAAAATATTCCGCGCAGTTGATATCATCTGAGATATTGGACCAGGAGGACTTGATCATCATATTGAGGGTTTCCACTGCAGGACCAATTCTCAAAAACCTTGGCGGTGATTCGGTACACGATGAGGAATTAACGTGTAGTCAAATTGTATCGTGGTAACTATAAAACGGTCGCTCAAGACCTGGAAGCCATTTTTATAACTACACTATCACTTTGTTAAGAGTCTGGGTGCGGTCTGCGGGCGCGACTATTGGAGTCTGTTGGCCAGATGGTCAGAAACAATTATTATTTTTTGTGTTTCAGTAAACTATTAGTGTGTTGTGTAGTGGCACGGCGGCCGGCAGGTCACTAGGGCAGCGTGCGCGCCGGAGCTGGCCACGGCGCGGCCTCGAACTTGCGACGCTCGCGTCACGGGACGGCCGGCAACCAATATAAATAGCCATGACGGCCACGGCCGGCCGCTGGCCGCTGGCCGTCGCGCGCCTCTCTAATCGAACCCTTGCGTCTGGGAACCCCAGCTTGGTGTTTTATATGTACCTTCTTGTAATTTAACTATTTTTATTCCATATTAGGGACAACAAACGAGCACACAATTCATGTGATGGCGGGGAAATGCCTTATTACGTGTAATTGGGTTAACTTTTTTAATTCGTCACGTTCCAAACGTTCTCAACATTCCAAGGAACTCGGCGACGCGCGGTATCGCGGAGTTCGTTGTCCTGATGTCATAGTCCGGGCTGCCGTCACATACAAATATTCATGCGGTTATGTGTTTTATCATTTTTTACTTTATATGAATGTTTCCTATACCGTGATGTTTATTTTATACGTTTTACTAAACGTTCAGCGCGTAGGAATGCGAACGGGAGCGTGGCCTACACAGATAACCGTTATCGGGCAATTAATAATAGCAGCCCGGCTGTCCGCGGCGGGTGTTTCACGAGCATAACCGACTCAACGCGCGACCACGACACATGAATGGGTCGGCTCGACCGATGGAGCGCCGCTCCCTCCCAGGAGACCGCTCCAAACACCTATGTTAAGGATGGCTGCGGTGGCGGTCACCATCAGGGGAATTGTGTGCTCGTCTGTTATTCCTAACATTTTAAAAATAAAAATTAAGGAACAATTGTCTCACAGAAGGTAGAGAGAGATGAATCTCTTGTATTAAGAAATAAAATGGAAATTATGTATACATTTGTAACGCTTAAGTAGGTTCCATTTCTGGCGCCACCTGACCTCGTCGGCACCCCCATACCCCCGCGCCACCCCCAGACCTGAACTAAACTCAAGGCGTGTTTGCTTCCCGAACTGTCCCTCACTCGTCCTTACGAGAGTTTATTGGACATAACAACGGAGATATTGTGCGTCCGCCCGCCCCTCACTCAATTACCTTTTTTTATATATAATATTAAGGGTGGATAGCGAGGTATCAGTGCACTCTAGGGGCTGGAGTGGATTCCATCGTTTCTTATAACTAGGTCAGCGCTAATGCATGCCACGGTGTTAGCTCGGAAAGAAATTATTATTTGTGACATTATAATATATTTAAAGAAGAATTTCTTTATTAATTGAAAGATAATTAAAAAAACTGCGCACAAGTTGCCTGATCAACCTTGGACTAAGTACCTTACCGCACGCACACCAGGTTGCAGCGCGCAGTACCAATGCACCGACATAAGTCACGTGTGATATTCCGAACAGCGGGACCGCGTGTGCTGGTTCGATATTAGGCAAGTCCACGTCCAGCGGCGTGGGCGTTGCGATAACGAAAAAATTAAGATCGTAGGTAAATTATGTTAATAGTATTGTTTAATAACAAAGTAGTGTAGAGGACAAGTGTTGACTTCCCGGCATTCCAGAAGCTCCTGGCGGCCGCCCACACACCACGCTCGCGCTGGCACCGGGGCTCTCGACACGTGCGAGCCATGGCCTCATGTGCTCGCTCCTCGGTGCACATCCCACGGATGTGGCAACTGCCGTCACGCAGGAATTTTGTGACGGAAGAGACGTTGCCGGTTGAACTGTCTTAAATATCTTTGAATAACCCAGAGTACTGCGCACATCACAATACTCAAGTCAATAGGCTACAATGACTTCGATATTTTAAGTTAGACCAACCAACCCCAGTGGATTGTGGGAATGCTTTATAATTAAGGGTGACAAATGAGCACATAATGCACATGTGTGCCCCCGGTATCTGTGTCGGACTCCTACACTCAACAAACGATACCGGACCTCCGCCGTCGGGCCGCCCGTGTCCGGCCGCCGCAGGGACATACGAGGAGATACGAACTAAATCAAAATTTGTAATGAGTTAGAACAATTGTTTTGTCCGCATGTTGTTAGCGCTGGTGTTTAGTGTGGCGCGGTCACACTACGCTGGCGCCGGGCGCGCCTCGCTCCTGCGCTTTCTCCGCGATTAGCGAACAATGCACGCTAGAAAGCGAATATCCGCTCATATGCAAATCCGCACGAGATGCGGCGCGTCGCGCTCGGCCGCCAGCACGGCTCCACTGTCGGTCCCAACGGCCTCTACAGCTTCGCCGAGATAGAGACACGAACAGGGGACCCCTCTAGAGAAAATATACACACACAGGTAGGTAGTCCACACACGGGTAGACGGACTTCACGTGGCTTCATTGAATACTTTTTATTTAATTTATTTCTCAGCCGGGCAGGTTTTCCCACATATTTTCCTTCGCCGCGGAACGTGTTATATCCGCAGCAAAATTGCGATTAACAATTTCATTTGTGCCGGAAGCGGGATCGAACTCGGGATCAAACTCGGGGCCGGGCTCGTACAACGTGACTGAGCTACCGCGGCTATTATGTACTCATAGCACAAAATAAACACAGTATAAGTGATATGCTTGATGGTACACCGACCAGTGTTGGTATAGTTTGGGCATCGGTTAGTTAACGCTTGCGACTACATTGCACACGCAACGTTTTGTTAAACTTTTACTTTTATCTATCAGACAGAGCGCTGTGAGGAAACCGTTCAGCAAGCAGCCTGTGGCCCGGCTCGGCGGCGGTCGCTCGTGCTTGTGCAACGTGGAGTGTGACGCGCGCTCGGTACTAACTGCTCGTAAATCAGCAACAAACGAGTTGTTACAATTGTGTAAGTAACGCAAGTGACGGCACTGACCTGCTGACCACTGACCTGGCCTTAATGTACGTTAATAACCACGCCAGCCTCTGCAACACAAGGAAATGCAGCACCAAAATTCGATTGCCAATTCAGATGTTTAAACGTAGACGAAGTCTCATCCTCTTTTTTTTATAGTATAAGCAGCAAACGAGCACGCAGCCCACCTGATGGCAAGTGATCACCGCTGCCCATGGACAACCGCAACACCAGAGCAGTCACAAACGCGTTGCCGGCCTTTAAGGAAAGTGTAGGCTCTTTTCTTGAAGATCCCTAAGTCATATCGATTCGGAAACACCGCTCGGGACAGCAGATTTCATAGTTGTTGTGCATGCCAGCGAGAAGCGCACAGTGGTGGACTGCCAACCATCGAGATGATGAGGATGAAATTTTGAAAGTTAGCACGTTTGCAGCGGACCAGGTCGCGCATCAGCAACGGCTGGCGGCTGGCGGCTGGCGGCTGGCGGCTGGCGGCTGGCGGGGCAGCCCTGGCGGCCGCGATGCTCGCCCAAGCGATTCATGTGCGATTCATACGCATCGTAAAGTTGTTAATCGCAAATCATAAAGTTATACATTTTTATTAAATTTTCTATAATTAAAAACGAAATGAATGTGTTCTTGATCACGATGTAAGTGACAACACCCCACTTGCGATATTCGTAGAGCGAGGTACAGGATAATCTGCGCGAGCGCAGGTCCGCTGGCGTACTTGTACAACTACTGCACGGATTTTGAACGGAATTATTGTTACAGATACGAGCATGGTCCAGGGCAGCGCACAGCGTTTTAATATGAAGCTAGTCCTGGGAGGCTTAGCTGCAGGTCCGCTTACTCAATATAAAATAACGAATTGTTTTAAAGAGGGCTTGGTAAGTGGCAGTGACAGTACAAGAGCGACAATTGAAGACCGCAATGCCACACAACACACGACAGTTTAGTTCTAGAGGAAACTATTCAAACGATTATTCAGATCTCCAAGGCCACGCGCTCTCCAGCCCACTTTAGTGTAGGTAGACCCCTTCCGCGAAGCCACTTTGCATTCTACTTGAAGGGTCAGATTAAGCTAGTCTTCTCAATACTTAAGGCTAATTTTCCGCAATAGTTCCGTCTCGCAGCGGTGCAGACACGAAAGCGGCATCTCAAGTGTCCCGTAATCTGTCGCAGTGCCATCTCGAGAACTTACGTCTGAATGTTGTAGAGCTTCCGACGCAAAGCTTGTGAGTCAGGCTGTGGATCATATAACTCAAGTTAATAATGTGGTAAAGTTGGTACCCCACGCACGCTCTGAATAAGTCAAATGCAGCGATTTTAAAATCGTAGAAGGGTAACGAGTATAATATTTCTATATTAATAAATAGTTTGAAAACATTTATATTTATTATTTCTTTACAAATTACAACACATTCAAGATTGAAGAACAAAGAAGAAAGTACGAACAACCTTATGATGGCAGGTGTTTGTTGAAGACTACGGCACCGCCCGCGTCAGACGAACAACCTTATGATAACAGGTGTTTGTTGAAGACTACGGCACCGCCCGCCTCAGACGAACAACTTTTGCGCAGAGTTATGTTCCACGAAAAAAATGCGAGCACCAAATTTTTATAGTAAAGAAGTTTAGCGATATGATGAAAGGCACCGCGTGCGATGCTAGTACACGAACTTTTGACGGCACTAGTTTCTGTTTGTGCCAAACAAACCTCCCTAGAACAAAGACGATAAATGAAACTATCATGTAACGACAAACATGCAGACATATACAAGAAGTGGTTAAGCGGAAATCGTGTCAAGTTCGTTTCAGGGATAAACTGTAGAAGGAACAAGTGGCCACCAGCACCACGCATCATTTTTCGCGCCCGAGGAGATGAGTCAGACAGTTGTTCAGTGTTTGTGCCACAGCACCTCCTCGGAGACAGGGGGGCACTTGCGTCACATTGTAGTTCTCGACGTCGAGCGCGTCGGATGTCAGGACTTTAAGTTGTAATTAACATGTTCAATGGTGGCGACGCCGGGGATAGAATACATTTTGCTAGCGTATCGCAATTTAGAAAAGAGCGCTTACATACGGATATACATATGTTTGACCTGGATGTGCTCGGTTTCCTGAGCGTTGTTACACCGCAGCCTCTCGCAAACAAGGAGAAGCTAAGACCGAATTAATTCCCTAATGCACTACGAGATATCGCGCTATACATGTTTAATTTTAGTGCAGAGGTGACTGCAACGGTCATCGGACTCGCGTCGCCCTCATTCCCTGACGCAGTCCTCGCAGGACCAAAGAATGTAAACAATGCGTTTGTCTGCAACTTGCAGAACGCACGGCGCAAGTGTTCTTTGCGGCTCATTGACGCGTTCGCAAAAAAATGCCTCAGAAACTTCCAGTCCGTATTTTCCGCTACAAGAAACCGTAAATAACAATGCTTCGACGAAAATTCATTAGTCAGGTTCATAGAAAATATTGAGTGTTAAAATGTTTCAAATAAACATCTTCTACAACATGTTTTTAAACTGATACACAAAAGATTTATTATGAGTCCAGGGTTGAACGCGAGTATGATGTGCTCAATCTTCTTCCGAGAGCACGTTTTGAAAAATAACAATTTAGAAAATATTACGGAGGCAAGTACATAGGTATTAGAACAAGTCAAATTTGAGGATGGATTTGGAGTTCATGTTTTCGAAACCATCCCTGTAACGCTGCCGCACCATATGTTGTCTCACATCCAGCTCCAAATGCTGTCAAATTGTCATGTCCAAGAGGCCAAATGTTATCCAACTCTTACAGCACTTGTAGACCAAAATGGGTTAATGAATTTTCTTTTAGCACATCCTCCATAGCACAAGTTGCACGGCTTATGAAGCATTTATATGATATGAGCGAGGAGTAGTGGCCAGAGCAGTGGTTGTGTGCCGGCTTGAAGGGTCTTGGGGTCTGGGTGTGCGAACTGGACTTCGCCTTAAGTCATCGCGTAGGCCTTACGTGACGACGAGTGGGTCTGTTGGCGTGAGTGGCATGGAGGCATATTTATTTATATATCGTATCAAGTTATCCTGTCAATATCGATGCCAGATAACACGTCAAGTATTAAATAAATAAAAGTAAAAAATATTAGCGCTGTTATCTCAAAGAAACAATTTCTGAACAATTAGTTTTTTATATTTAAGTTGCTATTAATGTTACGTTTAGATAGAACTGCAGTAAACTGTTAATGAGATGAGTTGAGCTGGGCTGGGCTGAGTGCGCTGGCGTGCAGTGCAGCCGCCTACCATGTTGCTTTTATGAAGCGCTTCTAACACCAAACTGAATTAAGTAAAGAGGGGCAAAGGAATGAGACCCCATGAGTCCTGACTGCAGGAATTGTAAACAAAGAAAAATTTGAATTGGCGACATAAACGCTTAAACTTTCCAGTGACATCTCTCATACTAAGAATAACACCAGCGGATAAACTACACGGCAACATCTTATAGCAAGTAATGGCCTATATTAATAAACGTCACTGCTGAGCATTAGCTTACTCTCTGCAGAGTCCAGCGCGCACCTACACTACGGGTTGGTGAACTTAGAAAATATATTTTTATTAATTTATTTTTTAGACATGCCGGTTTCTTGACGATGTTAAGATATTTTCCTTCAATGCCGTCAAATTAATACTTGAAATTGTAATGAACATTTTCATTGGTGGCGATACCGGGTCGAGCTCGGTCTGCTAACGTTACGCTACACTGAGCTGACCTACCATCATGACATACCCTCATCATAATTATATTTCAAAATAGGTTCTTCCACGCGGAGTTTGCGATAAAAACGTGTCCAAGTGTGTAGTTACATCGGTGAAATGTCATACGTCAGCGATTAATTTATAATTAATGAAAATTAGGTCCGGGTCCGCGCCGGGCCCAACAGCGCACCGGCGTCGGCCGCTCACGTCTTAAATTATAGAACGGTGCGGCGTCGCTGTAATTAGCGTCTGCGTGCGACACAAACACTCACTAACTATTTTATTTCGTTCAGTTCAACCACCCTTACGCATTCATAGTCGTGTTCACAGGACGTATGATTTGCGATTACTTGTGACGTGGTGCAGCCACATCGAAGCTGTGTACTAGCTGTAGCACAATTAGGTCGGTTCGACTAGTGTCGCTTAGAGGGGACCGCTTGCCGTGTGGTGAACGGTGCCTGTCGCCTCTGTGTTTACACAACGGTTGGCCTCACTCAACACACTCGCATTCAGTTGGAACTCTCTGACTAAACTCAAAAGCCTGTTTTATATGGTCACTTACCATCAGGTGAACTGTGTGCTCGTTTGTCACCCTAATATTATAAAAAAAAATCTATATCTCGTAGTCCGTGGAAGATGTTTGTATCAACTCGTTTTCGATCCACAATAGCGAACTGCGGTGAGCTGGCACGCGTTACTCTTGTACTAGTTATGTAGGCAGCGGCGAGAGCAGACGGCGCCGGCCGATGTAGGTACAATGCCGCGGGTGGTTCACGCGCAGCCTCCCTGCGAGCTGGCACAATAACGACAATACATCGCAAAAATATACATTTCAAATGAAAAGTCGGAACGTACAAAACTTTAGCTTTGATATAGATAAATCTTTTTTTTGTATCGGGAAGGAAATGCACATAAGATAAAACATCTTCTGGGAGGGTGACACAGTTATCAAGGATTTCTAGCTATATAGCACGTAGAGCCGATAGCCTTCCTAAGTGACAAGCTAGGACTGGCTGTGGCCGTGTAGGTCGGCCACACCGCACGCACTTTAGAGCTCATGCTGTGCGCCATACTCGCTGCTTATATTATAAAAAGAAACCTGCCGTTTGAATATGGTATCTTGTGAAGCGTAATCCAGTCGCATCGTTCACATCGTAGGTTGCCTACAGCACGCTTCGTGGGACTAATTGTTACTTCTAGCATAGAGTAGGCGTCCATGGGTCCGCACTGATACCAATAACATTAAAAAGTTTTTGAATGTGCGAAGTATTTGTTAAGCAACTTAGGTCGGCAGTGCGGCCGCAGCCGGTTGTGTATAATTGCTTACCACCAACCTAATTGTCCGCGCCGCCGACACCCACGGCCCTGACTCACACTCACGCCACTACATCACACACTATTTATGGCGAACAACTAAGCAACTTGCACCCGATAAATAAACCATTGCATAGATGTTCATCTGCTCCTCGACGATATCTACGCATGATCACCAGAAAACATCAGCGATACCGCACTCGACACATCAGAGGACGTGCAGTGTCCAAGTCACGGAACATACATTAATCGCTCCCAGAACCGAAACCCAACTTTTCTTATAACAATATTATATATGTTTTTGCTCGACTGGGAATGGAACTCAGGATTCGCGACGTAGCAGGAAAGTACTGCAACCACTATGCCACGCGGTTGTCAGCAAACAAAAAGTATATGTTGAACCAGAATGTTTTCTGAGTAAATGGAGCCAATGTTTACACACAACTAATGAAAGCTAATAAATCTCGCAACGCATTACTCATCCGTGATGTTCCAATCCCTAGAATAGAAACCGATGGGCATGTCAATAAATGCTCGCTTCTAACTCATTTTACAAATCTGCGGACCGCGGCCGTCGGAGAGAACGTGGGCAGACGAGCGACCGCTAGGTGCGGGGAAGGTCGAGCCGAAGGTGAGCGCTGGCCTTCCCGCAGCGGCAGCGGCAGCGGCAGCGGCAGCGGCGCCGGGGCCACCGCTACCTACAAATAATACTCGTACAATAACCACACGGCCGCCGCCCATGTTGACGTCTCGGACAGAAGTTCAACCATCAGATCAACTATGTCATTATCTGCCACGCGTAACATTATAAAAAACTTAATCAAACGTTAAATGCCAACAAAATGCTGACGAGTGCCGTCTTTTGTCTGCCATGGACATCAGCACCGAGGCCAACAGTGCACCTTAGTGGCTTAACGTGCTCCGTACTGTCGTTACGAGAGATAATTGAACATCCTCAATCAGCGCATTAACCCTGCGACAGCAGCAAGCTCCCCCCACCCCACCACCCACCCCGTCCGCGACCACTGCCATATATCATTTCCCATAGTCAATTTATTTTTTGCTTCTATTCAATTTACAGTAACAATGAACCATATCGCTGCAAACGTACCTGTGTGTGTGTGCGTGTTTTTTGCGTTCATTGTCTTTATTAATGAATTGGTCGCGGGCGTCGGCCCCAAATGATGGTGACGCCACGAGGCCGTCCGGAGTACCAGGTGAAGGCTTGGGGCGATTAGAACGTGATGAAAAACCGGTTGATGAATTTTCCTCATTTAAAATATATCACGTTTATGTAATACTAGACGATTAGCCGACCTCGCCCAGCCTCGTCCCGTAAATTGTTAGACATTGTTGGTACAGTGTAAAATACAAATAATTTTATTTACAAGTATTGTACCGTATTAAGATTCGATAATTGTGTACGATCACTTCCAACTAATACAATCGTCATTCGTACCTGACGTAGGTTATTCTGATGATTGTTTCGCAATCTAAGATCAACAAATAAATTTACTTTCTTAAGGCATTCAACATATTTCATCACCGCGATAATAATAGTAATAATATCAAAACTAAGTATTTTATTGATATGCCTCCGTCGCTCGCAATCCACACATCCCTATCGTTAGGGTCCTTAGCGACTATCAAAACTATGTATTTTATTGATATGCCTCTGTCGCTCGCAATCCACACATCCCTATCGTTAGGGTCCTTAGCGACTATCAAAACTATGTATTTTATTGATATGCCTCTGTCGCTCGCAATCCACACATCCCTATCGTTAGGGTCCTTAGCGACTATCAAAACTATGTATTTTATTGATATGCCTCTGTCGCTCGCAATCCACACATCCCTATCGTTAGGGTCCTTAGCGACTATCAAAACTATGTATTTTATTGATATGCCTCCGTCGCTCGCAATCCACACATCCCTATCGTTAGGGTCCTTAGCGACTATCAAAACTATGTATTTTATTGATATGCCTCCGTCGCTCGCAATCCAAACATCCCTATCGTTAGAGGCATTAGCGACTATCAAAGCGGTGGGGTTCACTCAGCAGGTTCACCTCCACTCGTCTCCGAGGACTGAACGGTACATATACCAAGTTTAGTTGAAATCCTGTTAAACCTTACATAAGTAAAGTTACATATATAAACATACAGTTAATATTTACATATTTGTTTTAACAATTATTACGCTATTACAACATTCACGTGATTCGCGCACCGTCCAGCGCGGGATTTTTATTTATATATTTATATATATGGAATCACCAGCAGAATTACATGTGTTGACGCAATAACATAAGCATTACTTCACTCTTACAGGCGGCCGGCCACAGCATGCATTCAAAACAATTTACATACAACAATTGAAATAATTAATAAATATTTAACATTTTCTAGGTGTATTTATGTATTTATGAGTGATGAGATTATGAGTTATGATTATATTATGTATGTGTATACATATGTATGTATGTGTGTGTGTATACATGTGTATGTATACATATTTATGTGTGTGTGTGTGTGTATACATGTGTATGTGTGTGTATACATATGTATGTGTGTGTGTGTATACATGTGTATGTGTGTGTATACATGTGTATGTGTGTGTGTATACATGTGTATGTGTGTGTATACATGTGTATGTATGTGTGTGTATACATGTGTATGTGTGTGTGTATACATGTGTATGTATGTGTATGTCTGTATATATGTGTATATATATATTATAAATTTATTTTATTTTAGATTATAAATTCTATTTTGAAAATCGATATTTTGTCATTTAAAATATCAAGGTAACAATGTTTATTAATGAATTCCTTAAATAATGTACGAAGCCACGCAATATGGAGTGATAACGTACATTGGTCTGGAAAGCTGCAGCGCGGCCGACGGGCGGGAGTTGACGCAAGAGTTCAGTGATTAGTGACTCCGGTCATAAGTTTATGCTGAATCGACATCGCGTGACTTCCGCCTGGCTGTCAGTGAGTTCATGTTAAAACTTGTAAGCCTACAGGAATAAAGCGCTTTCTATTTGGTCCTATACTGTAACGTAATGTGTAGTAACGCCTCTCGATACTTTCTACTTGGTCCTATACTGTAACGTAATGTGTGGTAACGCCTCTCGATACTTTCTACTTGGTCCTATACTGTAACGTAATGTGTGGTAACGCCTCTCGATACTTTCTATTTGGTCCTATGCTGTAACGTAATGTGTGGTAACGCCTCTCGATACTTTCTACTTGGTCCTATACTGTAACGTAATGTGTGGTAACGCCTCTCGATACTTTCTATTTGGTCCTATACTGTAACGTAATGTGTGGTAACGCCTCTCGATACTTTCTATTTGGTCCTATACTGTAACGTAATGTGTGGTAACGCCTCTCGATACTTTCTATTTGCTCCTATACTGAAACGAAATGTGTGGTAACGCCTCTCGATACTTTCTATTTGGTCCTATACTGTAAAGTAATGTGCGGTAACGCCTCTCGATACTTTCTATTTGCTCCTATACTGTAACGTAATGTGCGGTAACGCCTCTCGATACTTTCTATTTGGTCCTATACTGTAACGTAATGTGCGGTAACGCCTCTCGATACTTTCTATTTGCTCCTATACTGTAACGTAATGTGTGGTAACGCCTCTCGATACTTTCTATTTGGTCCTATACTGTAACGTAACGTGTGGTAACGCCTCTGGATACTTTCAACGCGATCTTTATGTACCTGATGACGAGGATTCCGAATAACCGTACGATCCTGCAGTTGGCTTCTAACTAAAGTGTCATATAAACAGTTTTTGTAAGTTTTTTAAATTGTTTGGAATTTCTAAACACAAAACCTAACGTACGGCGTGCCGATCTACAATTACTATCAACATGATGACGGAAGCAGAGCTCGGCGGCAATAATGACTCTAGTAACGATATAGAGTAGTGATCTCTCACGTAATCTTTCTCTTGAAGTGGTTCATTGTTGATCGTGTACTTTGCACATTGTACGGGTGATTGCGTCAGCCGTCTTTCGGTGCACGAAAGGCAAGAACAGACAACAGTGGCGGCGAACTCATTGATGTACTCTCGCAAAGCTAGCACACGGTGCGACGGGCCCCACCGCGGCGGGGTCGCCAGCAGGACCTGCCGGGCGCAAGGGGCCACTGGTTCACTGGCGACACTCGCCGCTCTACGACCTCACAGCTTCAATGAAACTCTTGCAGTTACATTCTAACCGAACAAGAATGGACCGGCGCGGAATGAGGCACGGAATGAGGCACGGAGTGAGGCACGGAATGAGGCACGGGATGAGGCAGGGGACAATAGTAACGTAACGCTGCGTGCGTCTGTCGCGCCTTAGGTTATAAAAAAGGCAGTCGACGCGTTCGCGAATCACAAGGCATCGTTGTTCGCAACACCGCGTAATCACTTCACACGGCCGATTGTTCAACGTCTGCATTGTGTTTAGAATCGTAATAAACACGTAAAAAAACTAATTAAAATGTCGCACAAAAACTAAGTGAACAACACAAGCGGTCACCTCTCGCTCAGCGGTGCAGTGTGGGCACACTTGTTGTGCTTTGCACTCGGCGTAACGCTAAATTACTGACTAATTTTGATACATAACAATTCGAAAAAGGAAAACGTTCACGACCTGCTGACAAAGTTATAAAGTAAAGTATATATTATAGCCTATTACATATAAACGATGTTCTAGTCCATGTCAAGTCCACCATGCGGATGGGTGTGCTTCACATGTTTTCGTACACATGCAAGTTTCCTCACGATGTTTGGAACCAGGAGTGACCAGCTAATACGTGGTCACTCCTTAAAAATACAATCAACAATTTCATGGCCGGCAGCGGGACCGAACTCAGTTTACGTAGTGACGTATATATATATCTATGTGTAATAATGTATGTGTGTGTGTGTGTAATATTGTATCTAGAATAATATAAGGAAGCGAGCTGCATCATTCGTGTCTACTTTACCGAACAATATAGATAATTATATTTATTATACCAATATACGTCCTGACTGCGGCCTGTGACCCCTCCCCATCCTCTACGGTCAAGACGCGGCTTGTGGCCCCTGAGGACTGAGATGTAACACCTCGTTACCTGTAATTGGGTCTCTGGAGCCGTGCACTCGTACGAAACAGCGGTGTTAACTCCGTAGTGCGGGTAGCGTGAGGATTTGTTGCTACCGCGGTCAAAACGTATATAATCATCACTCATGGCGATGCTGGCAGCTATACTGCAGCGTAAAGTTTAGGGTGGTAGCAGTCCAGCGGAACGAGTGGCAGTTAGTGTGGCGGCGTGGCAGAGGAAACTGTCGTACGCTATGCACTCAATCGTACAGAGACAAGCACACGGTTCCACCGCCGGTAATAATTTCTACTGTCCACGACTCCCACACCACATCCTTCCCTCAAAGACAGACAGATAAAGACAAGAAATAACAAACAATTGTTTTTCGTCTGTCTCTCTCATTATCTTGTAGAATGAACTAAAGAGTTAATAAAATCAATGTAATACGGAGAAATGCACGAACAAAGGGATGCGTCGCGTCGTCTCTGTGGTCGGCGGAGGCTAATGATCAATTTATTTTAATTTACACGAATAAATAAATAAATAAATAAAAAGCAAAATGTATCGTTTCACAAGTACGAGCTAGAACAGCAACCAGATACCACAGGTCCAGCCGGCAGGGACCGAGTTATTGGCAGATTCCAAAACGTTTTATTCATTTGAAGTTTATTTAATTATTTTATTTGTTATTGATCCAGTTTGTCTGGTTACAGACTTACATTGTTTAGATTAAGACTAGATATTACGATTAAAATTTAATTTAGATACCAATTATACTTAATATAAAAATAAATATAAAATACAATAAGAAATATATCATAATGACATGTTAGAAATAGACAGTTGAAACAATTATCTGCCACAGATAA